>JAWZYV010001487.1:7500-605558 GCA_038373885.1 Cheiracanthium punctorium
GTCTCCCACTATTCCATCTCATATTAAAGCCGGCTACCTATTATGTCCCGTCAGACCATATATACCAAATCCCATCCGTTGCCTCCAGTGCCAAAAGTTCGGCCATACTAAAACCTCCTGTCATGGGTCACCTGCCTGTGCGCGTTGTGGTGCTTCTGGCCACGACAGTGAGTCCTGCTCTGCAGCTCCTAAATGTGTAAATTGTAAAGAGGAACATCCTTCATACTCCAGATCTTGCCCGAAATGGGCGTTTGAAAAAGAAATCCAGTCCCTACATGCCTCTCAAAGAATCTCATATCCCGAAGCCCGTAAGTTAATAGAAAGCCGGACACCAAACCTGGTTTATCTTATGCAACTGCAACAAAATCTACCAAAACAATAGCAACCCAAACTGAATTACCAAAATCTGTACCTGTCTCATTTCCTTCTGCAACAGCACAAACATCTAAACAATCGACTTCCATTCAAACTAAATCCTCCACGTCTTCACAAAAAAATATACTGAAGAAAAACTCTCAAAATGTTAACTCCACCCGACCACAAATAAAAAAGTCTTCTGTCTACCGAACAAAGTACAACAAACCCAAAATCAAACATGTCCCACCACAACGCCCTATAGATGACACTATCCTACACTTGGACCCTTCTGACTCAGAAATGTCAGATCTTCCCATGGATGATGACGACATTCCTAGCACCCCTCTCAAGCCTACGGGGATTAAGAGCAAGATGAGCATCATCCCAAATACATGATTATGGCTCTGCTGCTATCCTGGAACTGCCACGGTTTCCTTAATAAAAACGACGACCTCAAAATACTGATATATGATCATAACCCCGCTTGCCTCGCCCTTCAGGAAACTTTCCTCAAAACCAATAGACCTACTAAAATCCGCAATTACACTGTCCTTCGCAAGGACAATGAGCTCAATGATAGGGCCACTGGTGGAGTTGCCCTATTAATCAACAATAGCTATCCTCACACTATAGTCAATCTTAACACAAATCTCCAAGCAGTCGCCACTCGTATCCAATTAAAACAACTCACAACTGTCTGCAGCATATACCTCCCTCCAAGTGAAGCAATCTGCCAAACATCCCTCAATAGTCTCATTCAGCAGCTTCCTCCTCCTTTCATCCTCCTCGGTGACATGAATGCTCATAGTCCCTTGTGGGGAAGCAAGGACACCAACAATAGAGGCCTTCAAATCGAAAAACTTCTCACTGATTTCTCCCTTTGCTGCATGAATAATGGTGACAATACTTACTTCCACTATCCAACTAAAACTTTCCATGCAATAGACCTTGCCATCTGTTCTCCATCACTCCTTCCCACATATAATTTTTCTGTATCCAGTGATCTCCACAACAGTGATCATTTTCCGATTCTTTTGTCACCTCTGTACCAGAATCCCCAACCTATTTCAGAACCTAGATACATTCATGATAAGGCAGATTGGTTCACCTTCACTTCCCTGTCTGCCATCTCCTCTGATGCTGTTGAAGGCCCCATAGACGAGGTCGTACAAAACATTACCTCAATTATCATCCAAGCTGCTGATGCCAGCATTCCAAAATCGGGCACCAAACATCGACATAATAAAAAACCGTGGTGGAACGAAAAATGCAACCTCGCTAAAAAGAAGCAGCAGAAAGCCTGGAGCACTTTTCGGCGGTACCCCACCACCGAAAATCTCACCCTCTTTAAGAAAGCTAGAGCATATGCACGTAGGATCAGGCGTCAGTGCCAAAAGGAATCCTGGGTCAAATATATCTCCAGCATAACAGCCTCTACCTCTAGTAAGGAGCTATGGACGAAAACAAAAAGAGCCATGGGCATTTATAATAATCCGTCAATTTCCTGTCTAACCATAAATAACAGCATTATATCCGATACAAAAGAAATAGCAAATAGCATTGGTGAAACCCTTGCTTCCATCTCGTGCAGTACCTCCTACTCAAATTCTTTCCTCCCGTATAAACAACAATCAGAACGACAAAAAATAAATTTCAAAACCTCTTCGCACTTTTCCTACAATAGTGATCTTACCATTGATGAACTTTCCCAACACTTAAGACAGTCCTCAAACACCTCTCCGGGTCCCGATGGTATTACATATGACATGCTGAAACACTTATCCCATGACTCTTTACTCAATCTTTTGAAATTCTACAATAGAATCTGGAATGAACAGACCTTTTCCACCTCCTGGAGAAATGCAATAGTTATTCCCTTCCCCAAACCAGGAAAAGATATGTCTAACCCTAATAACTACCGTCCCATAGCCCTTACTAGTTGCTTATGTAAATTAATGGAGAAAGTTATCAATACCCGGATTGTTTACACTTTAGAAACGGGGGACCATATACATCCCTTCCAGAGTGGCTTCCGTAAGGGCAGATCCACCATAGATAACATAGTTAATTTAGAGTCCCAAATTCGTAATGCCTTCCTTAGAAAGAACCACTTAGTGTCAGTTTTCTTTGACATTGAAAAGGCATATGACCGAACGTGGAGGTACGGGATCCTTCTAGACCTTCATAATATAGGATTCCGTGGCAACCTACCCATTTTTATAAAAAACTTTCTGTCACTCCGAAATTTCCGGGTCCGGATTGATGGCATGCTATCCAATAACTTCAAGAGGAGGAGTTCAAGAGGAGGGTGTTCCACAGGGCTCCGTACTCAGTGTCACCCTCTTCTCAATAAAAATTAATAACATCCTGAACCAACTGCCTTCGACTGTCTACGGCAGTCTATATGTAGATGACCTGCACATCTCCTGTCAGGGAAAGGACATGCGCCTGATAGAACGCCAGCTCCAGAATGCCATCAACCGCATCTTAAAGTGGTGTGACAGAAACGGTTTTAAGATATCAGCAGAGAAAACAATCTGTACCCATTTTTGCCGGAAGCGTGGGATACACCCGGATCCGGAACTTTATCTGGGCCATACTAATATTGCTGTAAAAGATTCCGTTAAATTTTTAGGTTTACATTTTGACAAGAAACTTACATTCGCTAAACATATCTCAGACATCCGCAATAAATGCGAGAAAAAACTTAACATTTTAAAGGTTTTAACCAATACCTCTTGGGGGGCAGACCGTGATGCTCTCTTGCGCATCTACCGTGCTGTCATCCGTTCTAAAATGGACTATGCAAGCTGCATCTATGGATCAGCTTCTAAATCAATGCTAAAAAAACTTGACACTGTGCATCATACTGCACTACGCATATGTTCCGGTGCTTTTAGGACATCGCCTGTCCATAGCCTTTACATCACCTGTCATGAACCATCTCTCACTCTCATACGTCAGAAATTATCATTAAATACCTATTTCCGCATCCTTTCCCATCCTCTACATCCCTTAAAGCATTCTCTTATAGACACCCAACTGGACCAGTTTTATACAAATCGCCCTTCCTGCACTCCCCCCTTCGGATCCGTAGGAGTGTAGTCGGTACCCAATTGGAGGATGTTAATGTGTCTACTTGTTCATTTCATGAAGTCCCACCATGGACTAAATTGCAGATTTCCTGCCTACAACCATTCGGGGGCTTCACAAAACCAAACACTGATCCCATAGTATATCAACAGTTGTTTCTAGACCATAGGGGCAAATATCGAAACTTTGAAGAACTATATACTGACGGCTCAGAATCTCATAATCATGTAGGCTTTGCTTATGTACATCGTAATCATTCTTGCAGCTACACCCTACCTTCGTTTTGCTCCGTATTTACAGCCGAATTAATAGCTATTTATGAAAGTCTTCTTTACATCTCTAGAGCAACTACCAAACAATTCATCATCTACTCTGACTCATTAAGTGTTTTGGAAAATCTGGGATCTGGCTCCCTAACCCATAGCTATATTCTGAAAGTCCTACATATGCACAAATGCCTCATGAACCGTGGATACAACATCCTCTACTGCTGGGTACCTAGCCATATTGGGATTCTCGGCAACGAAAGGGCTGATTCTTTGGCCAGGCATTCTACTGTCCCATATAATCTCCACCCACCCTATTGTGATATAAAATCTGGCATCTCTTCCTTAATAAAAGGCACCTGGATCCACATATGGGACTGTGAAACCCAAAACAAACTTCGTTCTATCCGGCCAGCCCTTACCCACTGGTCCACTCATCCATACCGCAAGCACGATGTCCTTCTGACTCGTCTTCGCATTGGACATACGCGAATTACACATAAGCACTTACTTCTGGGCGAACCTGCTCCGGAGTGCCCTCACTGTCATACTCAACTCACCATTCGTCATCTCTTAACGTCGTGCACTGCTTTTAATAGTTTTTACCAAATACTTTTTAACTGTTCTCATCCTAAACTTGACGATATTTTGGGTGAAACCCCACAT
Organism: Cheiracanthium punctorium; assembly: GCA_038373885.1. Lineage (NCBI taxonomy): Eukaryota > Metazoa > Arthropoda > Arachnida > Araneae > Cheiracanthiidae > Cheiracanthium > Cheiracanthium punctorium. Next base: position 11,883 of record JAWZYV010001487.1, read on the forward strand.
CGAAATCTATTCGCTTTTCTTAGACGTATCAATATTTTTTATTCAGTGTAAAGTGTTCACTTCTGTCTGACTGGTATCTGGATGGGAGCCCCATCCAGATTTCCTCACTTTTTTATCTACTTTTAACCCTTTTGAATTCTACATTTCACCTTTTAGTCTTTTACATTTTAGTGCACTTTAGTACATTTTTGAATTTTAGCTTTTACTAGGTTTTGTGTACCTTTTACCTAAATACATCATGACACGATTTTAACTCCTTGTCTGGCGCAGTATGTCCTTTCTGGACCTTGTGCCATTAAAAACCAACCAACCAACCAACTTCTGTTGTTTATTTAAATCTTTGTTCCAGATAATATTCATTTTTATCTCAATGTAATCAATTTTTAAGTATATTATTTTTGATCTATTTATCTTGAAAGTAGTTTATTTCTATATAACTTAAGTTGAAGAATTGTGTGACTAAACTAAAAAATTAACTATTCTTTTTGTAAACTTAACTTCATTTAATTTTGATAATATGAGTTTATGAAATAAAGTTATGCTGAAAAATTGCATTGTGAGTCTTAAAATTTTGGAAAACTTGTGTTCAAAAATCATTTTTGTACACTTCTACTTCTGTATTCTAAAAATAACTTTTAGCAACATTTATATTAAAAGCATAAAAATTAATAAATGAAAGAATTGTGCCATCAATCTTATTCTGTAAAATTATGATATATAGAGGTACGGAATTTTCATTTTTGCGAAATAGAAGTCAATTTACATGAATTTTTTTTATAATTGCGAATAGATGTAAACTATAAACAGTTTGTGAATAGACGCAAACTATGCTAAAATTTCTTATTTTTGTGAATATCTGCAAAATAAAGCTAAAAGAAAAAAAAAAAATCCATTAAAGAATCCTTCAAATGTAAACTCTTATTTAACTAATCTTCATATCTGAACTGTACCTGCAATTAATGAAATTAATTAACAAATTGGAAGATTCAAGTTTGCCATTTCTGGAAGTAATTAGAAGGCTTGAAAAGTACTTTTGGATAGCAGGGGATTTAGCTTTAAACACAATGCTAAAAACCGCATTTGAAAAAAACTTTTTCTAAATCTTCTTTCAGCGTGATATTAAGTACAACAAATGAAGCCTATTTTCACATTGGTCAATTGTTTTGCTCATCTGTGGCTGCAAGTATAATACCCTTAAATTATATTGCTCAAAGTTTTTCGAAAATTCCTTTCTTCAGAGCACTTCCTCAAAATGAACTCATTGATGGGTACATCCACTTTCATCGCCTAATGTTACAATCAGTAAAAAGATCCCAACATTAAGGGCATATTGTGAGCTAATAGATGCTCTTTTCCAGCCTTTGCTGAAGCAGCTTTACAGATCATTTGAAGCCCAACTAATAGCACAGATGCAGAATCCTTCCTTAGTGTTAGTATTTATATACATTGTCATTACGGACAAAAAAACAACTTTAAAATAGTCAAATGTTGAAATTACAACAATGTAGCATTGATTAATATTTAATGTAAATTTTAAATGAATAAAAATGCTTTTTACGTAGTTTATGCAAATTAAAGCAAAATTTCGTAATTTTTTTTCTGCAAAAGTTCTGTACCTCTAATGATATATGTTGCAAGATTAAGGTGAGATGGAAGAAGTGTCCTTCAGAGGATACACAATCGTTCCCCTGAGCTATAACTAATACTCTAACCCAACCTCAGATCATCTTCTCTGAATCTAGCCTGGGATTGCCTCTCCAAGCCACTAAGCTGCAATGCTTCAAACCTAATCTTAATTCAAGCCTCTTGATTCATCTTGGAGTATACACCAGTAACAACAGAGTTGCATCTGAGCTAGTTACATAAATAAGCGATGTATAGGGGGGATCAAACATCTGGATATAGAGAGGAGTCTGCAGAGGAAGGAGGAGAGTGTGTTCTCGTGGCTTGTTAAGCATATTTTGATTTTGTTGAATTGTTCTATGATCATTTTAGTTACAATTAAAGTTATTTTATTCTTAAATACTGTCTTAAGCATACCACATTTATATTAAATAAAACTATTTTCAGATGTCTTCTAGCTCATATAGAGATGTACTTGTACCTTTTACAAGAGATTTTGATAGCATAAAAGTAGCCCTTATGAATATGGAATATGGTGAAAGGGCTCGAATTGTAAAAACATTAGAAGGAGTACAAAGTTTGATCATGGAAGAATGGGGTGCTGGTGTCCCATGTCAGGTAATGCTTTGTGTAGCTCTAATTTTTTACATAGGGCTGCATTTCCAATATGTATTATTTATTATCCTTGTTGGCTATTGAATGTGAGTGTGGTATTTTGTATTGCAGTATATTGTTAAATTGTTGAGTGAGATTTATCATTTGAATTATTTGCTCACTGTCCTATGTATGCATCTCTTTATAACAAAATTTTGTATTATTTTATAGATTTGATTTTAAGAAGTGTACTTACACAATTTGAGCAGAAATTTTCATTATTTAAGTTTTTTACCTATCAGGTCTAAATGAAGGGAAAGTTGATAAATGAACTCCTTCATTTATGTTCATATACAATATAATAAAGTAATATTAAAACTGATCAACTGAATTATTATTTGTTTTGTTAAATATAATTTTAATGTAAAGTATGCCATAAACTTATGTTTGACTATGCAATTAATCTTCTCTTTTTGAACATATTAGATTACGATATATGTGCAAAAACTTTTAATAATTTCATTTTAATAAAATGCAGGGACAGACATTATCACATCATAGCAATACTTTTTTCCCAAACACAATGGATTTCAATTTTGCACATTTCGTCCAGAGTCCCAGACATTTTACCAAAAAAGCAGACACAACAGCAATCTTGTTTACCCCCTCTCCATTCTAAACATTGAGTGTCCTGCAATTAAAATATGAGTAAGGAAATACAATTTTTTTTTTGCCCTGCTTGCTCCATTTATTTGTTACATATGTATATTAAGAAAAAAGTTTATATTACATAAAAGTGATTATGGCCAATCATCTGCACGAGGGAACTAGGCCAAGAGGTGAGGGTCTATCCAAGAGATCCTAACCTGTATTCAAGCCATGTTTTGTAGGAAACCACGAAAACTCCAAGCGGTTAGGTTGGCGGACGTTCCCTGATTTTGAAACAGGCACCTTCTGTCTCCCAGTTCCAAGCGCTATGTGCTAGGTCACTGGTCAGGCTGCTTAAGAATTTTATATTTTTTGTACTTTTTGTAGAGTTACACAGCTTTCATAAAAATTTGGACTGCTGCAATTAATTTTAGATCAATGCAATTCACAATAAAAGTAAATATGAACAGTATAGCTGTTTAAATGTGTGAGAATAATTTATGTACAGTAGGCTCCCTTTTAACCATCTGTATTTGACAAATTAAGAAATTTTTTTTTTTAAATTCTGACAATGACTGATACTGACATCCATCATATCACATACATAAAGCAAAAGCACTGGGAAAAGACTTTATGCTATATAGAACAACAAGCAATTGCTTCCTTCATCAATGTAATGCTTTAAAAAGAAAATGACGAAACTGTGCACTAAGTTGTCAAACTTTCAGTCAGCAGAAAAAAATTACTGATGTTTTTAAAACTTTTCTCCCAATGGTATAGCAAAACTTTCATAATAAGTTAAATCATTTATTATAATGCAGTTCCATCAATTAATTATAAATTTGTTTTTCATTCTCCGCTTTAACTGGATTTTCCCTTAACTGGATCACCCCAGTCCCAGTTAGTCCAGTTAAGAAGGAGTCTACTGTATTTATAGTACCAATACAAGAAAATGCGTCTTCTCTTAAATACATCATCCTGTTTTTGTGAAGATTAGGTTGGCAGCTATAAAATGTTATAGACTTTGGAATGTGCTAAATTTATTCATAGAAAGCTTTATGTAACTCTTTCCAATGTTAAATTGCTAATGGTTTAGAAATTAAATGCCTTTTATTTATAGAGCAAGTTGGAAAACAAGTAATAAGCTAGAAACACTAAAATAACTATATAAATGTATTTATAGAGCAAGTTGGAAAACAACTAATAAGCTAAAAACACTAAAATAACTATATAAATGATTAATAAATTGTATATTGCATAAAACTTAAAATGTTTATCTAAAAGAAATGTGATAATATATAGCTATTTTGTAAAGCATTATATTATATTAAAATATTAATTAAAAAATAAACATTATACATTAAAATGTATCTACATAATGAGCCAAATTACTTTCCTACTAAAGTCAGAAATTCATAAGACTAGAAAATATTTCCATTGCCAACTTTCTATTTAATAAAGAGTGTTTAAGACAGGTTTTAATGCACTGTTTCCCACATGAATTATTTTGCACAGACTCTTGATTCTGTTCAAAAATTGTATGTAAAACTATCTAATTTATTGCTTTAATTAATTTTTTTTCTGTAGGTTTTGCTAGTTACTGATGGTGTACTAGGACCTGAAATTGAATCTTTGAGATCAGATATTGAAAATTACTGTGTCAATGCCGAGAAAGGAGGTGATGATTTCAGTTTCCCACTACCATTTCCATTTCCATGTAAGCTTCATATTGCGTGCATTGGGAATTCATCTGACATCTGTCTCCAGAACTCTCTACCTGTTTATCAAAAGCTTGTTGAAATTAGTGACGGAGGTGGTCAAGTTTTTATTCCTGAAGGACAATTAAATTTTAAAAGTATTCAGACTATGTTTACAAAACTAGCTGATTTGTATTACAAGCCATTTCATGGAATTTTGCATTGTGGCCATTTAACTTCTAGTGTATCTCTATCTCCACCTCCAGAACCTTTCTGTAAGGCATATGATTTTGACCTTGTTAAAGCTGAAATGTCAACAGATATTGTAATATGTGGTTTTATAAGTATAGCTGATGTTTCTAGTCCACCATCACACTCCAGGCATTTGGTATTACCTTTACAGACTATTAAAGGTACTTTATTTTATTAAAGGCATGTTTTGATTGTACCAATATATTTTAGAAAATATCATCCCCCCCCCCTTAAAGTGCTGTTTTTTTTTATCATTTTTATTGATGTTTATCTCTTTTTGTCATTTACTTATTTCTTATGCATGCACAATAGTATTCTGCTTGTATCATCATGGGTTTGGGGAGAATTTTTCATTTGAGTAAATAACAAAAAAAAAAAAAAAAAAAAAAAAAACTTGAAACATAAGTAAGTTATATATTTTATTGTGTAACATTCATTTATTTATATTTAAACCATATTATCCTATTTGGAAAAGAAAATGAACTGTTTGGTAGATATTTTAAACTCAAAATTTTTTATTCTACATCTAAATTAATTTGAATTTAAAAAATATAGAGCTACAGCACATATTAGAGATGAAATTAGGCTCACTTTTTGAAGCCTGACCATGGTTGTTTTTAAAATGAAACTTTAATTTAAACTACTTAAATAAAAGACATTTGCTTTATTGCTAAAATATCGTAAGTTTGTTGATGAAAATTATGTGAATAAAATTATGCCAAATTGTTTGTCATTTCTTTCATTTTCCTGAAGACAGAAATGATATTCATTCATTAATATGAACAGATATTCAATCTCATGAAAAGGCAATGAACCAATTGTCTGAAATATTGGAAGAGTTTCACATGAACTTAATGGCACCTTTGCTCTCACTTCTCCTATTTTTAAATAATAAATATGTTTTCTTCTCCCAAAACGATAATTTTTTTTCATCTCTTTACTATGAGATATTTAATAAATAAGAAATTTCTAGTGAGGACAAGTCTGAACAGTGATTACAAAGCCTATCTCATCTGTAACACCCATATGCACAAAAGGTCTCAAGAGCAATAGTTAAAAGTTTCATAAACCTGATTACCAAAACTTAAAATTAATGTTTCAGGAACATTTCAAATTCATTTTACTATGTTACTCTTTTTCTATATTTTGAAGTTTATTAATAAGATTTTATATTGTTTGTTGTATTCATTTTTATTTAAAAAGCTGGTATAAAAAGGGAAGATTTACAAGAAAAAGTTTCCATTTAAAAATTAGTTACCAAACAAAAGAATGCACTTTCTTTTATATTAGTACTTTGAATTATACATACAGTAGTCCCCACTTATTCCATTCCTGTCAGTGGTTTATCTGGTGAGCCACTTATTCTGGTGAAAATCAGCAGGAACAGAACGAAATGGCCAAATTGTACTGGTTACCTCGGTAGTGAGTGCCGGTTTATCCGATCATGTAATCTTTGGGGATTAGGTAAAATTACTGTGTAATCAGCTTTTAGGGCGAAGTGAAAGCCAGTCAAAGACGACTCATATTTGTGTGGAGGTGTTACAGTAATTCAACCAAAACAATTGTTAATACACTTAACAGAGTTTGAATAAAAATAATGATCAGTCTTACTCCCAGAACCAGTGGGACACCTGATGATGATCACGTGTCGCAAGAGTAGATTTGCTGACCATTAGACCTTTTACATAGAGCATTTATGGAGAATGTAAATGATCACATCACCTCTTTTCAACTTTAAGTGAGATTAAATTTGCTACACTCCTAAAACAGCCTTTAATTTGATCCCCCCCCCCTCCAAATAAGTTGAAATTGTGTTTTCTTAGTAAATGTACATATGTATTTTTTTGCTTGTTCCCTTTTTTATTCTTGAAAGTTGAAATTGTGTTTTTTTAATAAATGTACAGCTGCGGAAAAAAAAAAGGCCCACTTGTACATTTTTCGGCTGTCGTTCGTCGCACAGCAAAGTTACAGATACCAATCGTTTACGATTGACGCACACTTTAATTTGCTATGCATAAAAATTGCATAAGGGACCATCTACATATTAAAATTCGCACCAACTTTTTTTTTCTCAATAGCAACCCCTAGATTTCACTTCATATTTCAAAAATTTAGCTCATTTTAACCACGGACACCAATTTTCAATAAATTTGGCCAGAAAATGAGTGAGTTATGAGCACCCAAAATCCCCCTCCCCCTATGTTAAAATATTTTTTCATACTTCAATTCATATCTCATATAATATTGGTAGTAAGAAGCTGATTTTTATTCGTACTATTAGAACTAAACGACCCAAACATAATTTAATGTTATTATGATTTTTAATAAATCATTAATATGAATTATGAATTATTAAATTAATATTAAAAAAAATTATGAATAGCGACCTAGCCAAATTTCGATGGAAATAGATGCAGAAATTAATATTACATGGCTGTGCAAAATTTCAAATTTTTATGTTCAGTAGTTTAATTTATATTAAATAAAATGTGTTATTTTCATGAGTTAAGGGACCATATATAAATTTATTAAGTGAAAATTTTTTGAAAATTGCATAAAATAAATGTAAATTAGATTTATTTTGTGCAAAAACACAGTAAAAGATACCAGTACATAGCCTCCAACTGCTACGGATTATCCGTAGTTTATACGGATAAGTAGCATGAACTACGGAGCTACGGATGGTACGAAAAAACTACGGAATTGAGCAAATGTTTACTTTTTTTAGGGCATTATGCCTGTACGGAGGTGCGGTTTGCAACCCTAGCTGCTTTGTTGTCAGTCAACACTCCTGTGTGTCGGCGCCGATAGTGAAAGAAGGGAATTCAACATTCTCCCTCGGCGCCGGCAGCCGTGAGCGAACTTGTGTCGGCGAAAGTGTGGTGTGCGTGGGAGGGGGGGGGGATGCCGTTAGCTGCTCCTTCTCTTGTTACGTCACGTCTCCTCTCGCATTTCCCGCCACCCTATCTTGCTCCGTCCTGTGTTTGGATGTAAGCTTAGCTCTTTTGTGGAAGGAAAGTGCAGCGCACGTTGTTTTCTTTGTTCACATGGATCGTTTTTTAAAACGTGATAGTACTACTGATATTTTAAAAAACCTCTAATAATGATGTTGCAGGGTGTCTACCGCTCTTGAAAGTCTGGTAAAAGCCGGGAAATCGGAAAATGGGTCCGGAAAATTCACCAAAAGAATCAATTTTTTTCATGTCTTTGTTTTTTCTACACTTTCTCTCTAATTGTCAGACTGGAAACCGAAGGCAACTGCGACGCATTTTTCGGACCGCGAAAGCATCAAGCGATGTGTTTGTATAAGGAGGAGAAAATGGGGGACTCATCAATCGTGACGTGAGGGTAAAAGACAAATTAGCTTACTTGGTAACTTATATATTAGGACTGTATTTCCAAGAACAGTTAGTTAATTCTATCAGAAAGTGCAACTACTTCTGTTTCTCAATTGATGAAAGCTTAATCCTGTATACTTCAGTCAAAATTGATTTAAAGAAGTTGTACAAAATATGCAAATATAAAGACAAGCATTGTGCAATTTCCCTAAGTAAAATGCATTGGTCAGGAGTTTTTTTTCCCGGGACCTCCCAAAAGTCAGAAAATTGACTTTCAGAAATTCGGTAGACACCCAGTGTTGAGAACCTCTAAAAAGCGGGGGGGGGGGGGGGGTTTATGACTACTTCAACTCATATATATGTATAGGTGTTTGTGACAAGGGAGTGAAGAATATACATTTTGTATGGCAAAAAATTCCTCATGAGGGGGCTTATGACTCCCCTAACACCCCCCCCCCCCGGCGATATCGCGTAAGTGCTACTGATGAGGTGAAGGCCAATGTTGGAGGGTATGCCAGTATTAAAAATATTAAATTTTGAAGCAAATAAATTAGAGGTTTTTACAGTTTGTTGGGATTCTATAAAGCATGTATTGTTGCGTCCGCTACGATATTCCCCCAAATAAAATATTTTCCAGCTATAGAATTAGATGCAGTAGATGTATGTCTTCTAATACAACGTCCTATTTCTGAAAAACTAACATCCTCAACTTTCCAGGCATGAATGTGACATTTTTTAATATCGGAAACATTAGGTCTTTGAAATTCCCCATACTTTATCAAACATTCAAAATCACGTTTTTCTGTAAAAAAATTTTCATCTAACTATAAATTAAATACCGCCAAAAGTCTTAAGAATATTGCACATTGCAGGCATGAAAAAATAAAGTATTAAATGAAGAAAGTGAAATAACAAACACAGTAATAATATTGGGTCGGCAAAAAAGTAATTGCGTTTTTTACATGAAATTCAAACAAATAAATTTTCAATCATGAAACCATTCTTTAAGTTCGACCATAGCTGAGTCGAGCAATATTCATGCTTGTAGTCAGAAGAGCAGGGAGCAGCCTCTAACTCCTGCCAACATTTCAGCTGTCTAAGAGAAACATCAAGGGCAACACTGAATAACAATTTCAAAATTACAAAGATTTTCAAAATCCTTAGCAATCATTTTGCATTTTTCCCTTAAATCATGTGTACGAACCAAGGAAGTTATGAACTCACGGGTCATTTGGACCACAGACTAAATATTCTATTCTACCCTTGATATTCTCAGTACAAAAAACTTTAAGAGAGATGGGAACAATATTTTCCTTGAAAATAATATTAATTTCTTTTAATTCTCGCGAGCAAAATAAATGAAAGGTGAAAAGTTCGGAACCTACAAATAGCATTTTTCAATTTGCAGAAAGTCCCTTAAAAACGCGCAAAGATGAATTCGTTATATCTCCGGAAATTATCGTAGAAAATTGGTGAAAATTTATATTTAGGGTAATTTGAAGGTTTTCTTTCGTTTAATAAAGTCAAAATATGGGGTTGCCATTGAGAAAAACGAAGTTGATGCAGAATTAAATATGAAGACGGCCCCTTATGCAAATTAAATTAATAGTAAATTAAAGTATGCGTTATTTGCAAACGAATGGTATATATAACTTTGCTATACGACGAACGATAGCAAAATAAAGAGCAAGTGGGCCTTTTTTTTTTCCCGCAGCTGTACATATGCATTTTTTTGCTTGTTCCATTTCTTCTTCCTCTAATAAATATATACACACGTTAAACTCTTGACAAATGTATTTTATAATTTTGATTTAATTTATTATTGTTTTCTTAAATTTTCTCACTTTTACTTTGGTCCCACAGTTTATTTCAGTTATTCCGGTCAATTTCAATCCACCCTCATGTGATCGGAATAAGCAGTGACCACAGCATATATACAGGGTGATTCACTACCAGACTGACAAACTTGCAGGAGGTGTAGAGGATACAGAGACGGTTCAGAATCACATAACAGTGCGGGGTTGGAAACGTCGTCGATAGTAAACTTTCTGACAATGGTTTTCCAAAAACTAATTCCTCGTTCACCAATTGCATTTGATAAAAAATGTTATTTCAGAATTGTTTCTTTCATTACATTTATGAAATTGTCTGAGGAAAGCCCATTGTTTATGAAACTTGATTAAGAAATTAGACGCACACTTCAACACTTCTTCCAAAGTGATTATTAACAGGTACATGAAGATGACATTTCCGACCCTGCATTGCTATGTAATTCTGAACCATCTCTGTATCCCGTACACCCCCTGCAAGTTTGTCAGTCTGGAAGCGAATCACCCTGTATGTATATATATATATGTGTGTATGTGTTTATATATATTCATAAATTATAGAAGAACCAAAAGTCCCAGTCATCAAATTAGAAAATCCAGAAGCTATGGAGGATGATCCTGCAAATGAAGATGGAAAGCAACCATCATTTTGTGTTCTCTTACATGGCAGTTTAAAAGTAGAAGGCATGGTGGCAATTTGCCATCTTGGGTAATTAGTCTGTTGAGTTTCTCAGAACCCAGAATATGTAACTCTTATTTGCTATTCATATAGATACACATGAATCAAATTGAATATTTCTTTAATATTTTATTTCTATTTTAGTGGTGATTGGTATGGAATGTTATATTCTTGGGCTGATAGCAAAAAGAAATCAAATCTAATGCTTTCTGCTTTTGAGCCAGGTAATTTAAAAGATATTTGTTTTTCAAATACAGTAAATGATACAGATGAGCCTCGATTCATCATTTTCCATGGGGTGCATAGAAAAAAATGATGAATGCTGGAAAACAATAAATGTGGGTTCTAGTCAAAATACAAAGAAAGCAATCTTTATGCATCCACGCTATGACTGTATACCAACAAATACTTATTTGTTACAAACTTGTAAAACAAATAAATTGAAACTTATTTTTAAAAATCCGTAATTTTATGTGGGGTTTTTCCTCATTTTCAAATTTTGGAAATGATTTTACTATCAACGAACTCACCAAATACCTACGGCAATCCTCCAATACTTCTCCTGGTCCTGATAGCATTACTTATGAAATGCTGAAACACCTATCCTATGACTCTTTACTAAACCTCTTAAAACTTTACAATAGAATCTGGAACGAACAAACTTTTCCCTCTGCCTGGAGCAATGCAATAGTTATTCCCTTCCCAAAACCTGGAAAAGATACTTCTAATCCTAGTAACTACCGTCCCATAGCCCTTACTAGTTGTCTTTGTAAGTTAATGGAAAAAATAGTTAATGCCCGCCTTGTTTACATTTTAGAAACTGGGGACCATATACATCCCTTTCAGAGCGGTTTCCGCAAAGGCAGATCTACTATAGACAACATTTTAAATTTAGAGACACAAATCCGCAATGCTTTCCTCAGGAAGAATCACTTAGTGTCAGTGTTCTTCGATATAGAAAAAGCATACGACCGAATGTGGAGATACGGAATCCTTCAAGATCTCTATAATATAGGCTTTCGAGGCAATCTTCCAATTTTTATAAAAAATTTCCTATCGCTCAGAAACTTCCGTGTAAGGGTCAACGGCACTTTGTCTGACAATTTCGCTCAAGAAGAGGGTGTTCCCCAGGGCTCTGTCCTTAGTGTCACCCTCTTCTCTTTTAAAATCAATAATATTCTTAATCAACTGCCTCCGCCTGTCAACGGTAGCCTATATGTAGACGATCTCCAAATATCTTGCCAGGGCAAAGACATGCGCCTCATCGAACGGCAGCTTCAAAGTACCATCAATCGTATTCTGAAATGGTGTGACATCAACGATTTTACCATATCTGCCGAAAAAACAGTGTGCACGCACTTCTGCCGAAAGCGTGGGATCCACCCTGATCCAGAACTTTACCTGGGCCATACTAATATTGTTCAGAAGGATTTTGTAAAATTTTTAGGAGTAACATTTGACAAAAAACTTACGTTTGCCAAACATATTTCTGACATTCGCAGCGCATGTGAGAAAAAACTTAACATTTTAAAGGTCTTAACTAACACCTCTTGGGGGGCAGACCGTGATGCTCTCCTGCGGATCTACCGTGCTGTTATCCGTTCAAAATTGGACTATGCATGCTGTGCGTATGGCTCAACATGCAAATCAGCATTAAAAAAACTTGACACTGTGCATCATACTGCACTACGCATTTGTTCCGGTGCTTTTAGAACTTCACCTGTACATAGCTATGCCTGTCATGACCATCTCACCCTCATACGTCATCAGCTATCATTAAATACTTATTTCCGCATTCTTTCTCATCCCTCACATCCATTAAAGAACTCTTTTATAGATACTCATCTCGACCGTCTTTATGCGAATCGTCCCATCTGCACTCCTCCCTTTGGGCTAAGGGTTCGTAGGGGTCTTGTCGGTACCCAATTCGAGGATGTAAATGTCTCTACATGCTCTTTTCATGATATCCCACCCTGGCATACATTGCAGATATCCTACCTACAACCTTTCGAAGGCTTTGCGAAACAGGACACTGATCCTAAAATCTACCAACAGTTGTTCTCTGACCACAACAACAAATATGAAAAATATGAACAACTATACACTGATGGCTCCAAAAGTGGAAATCACGTTGGCTTTGCCTTCGTGGCTAATAATCATACCTGTAGCTATACTCTACCTCAATTTTGCTCCATCTTCACCGCCGAATTACTTGCCATATATGAAAGCCTTCTGTACATCCCGCGAACAAACACAAAGAATTTTATCATCTACTCTGACTCACTCAGTGTTCTGGAAAATCTGAAATCTGGCTCCCTAACACATAACTATATGCACAAAGTTTCACACAAGTATGCCCAACTTATAAACCGAGGGTACAGTATTCTCCTCTGTTGGGTCCCCAGTCACATCGGGATCCCGGGTAATGAGAAAGCGGACACGCTGGCGAAGCATGCGACCCTCCCGTACACCGGCAATCCATCCTACAGCGACATAAAAACCAGTATCTCCAGCATAAACAGTAAAATTTCAACATTTACAATACTTTTCTGGTCCTTTTATGTGATTTTATGTTTGTATAAAAAGTTCATACAGTTTCAAATACCTTTATTGCTTCAGACAAACTTCGTACTAGTGTAGGCTCAGCCTTATGGGCATGAACATTAGCCTCTGCTTCACCATTATTTTCATTTTTTGCATCATCGCACGTTTCTTCCATGTTTAGAATACCGCATGCCTCACCATCTTGAATAATGGAAATATAATCATTAAATTTTGTGATATGCACATCCTCTTCAACACGCAAACAGTGTTCATCTGATCATCAATAAACAAGGAAATCATACCAAGACGCAATTACAGTTTGTGTTCCATATAGGTCTACTTAACTTTCAATTTCATTTTGGTCCAGAGAAAAATGTTACAACAATGAACGTGTTAAAGTCATTTTTTGGCGAACAATAGATGCGGGTTTCTTTAATGTTATTCAAATACAATTTGTGTAGGGACCATAGAAATAAAAAAATCAGTGTGGGGAAAACAATGAATGTGGGAATGATAGATCGGGGTTTCACTGTATAGTTTTTAATATAGTCAATTTAGTCATTAATAAATTATTAAAAATAATATTTATTTAATGTTGTGTTTTGTTTTATTATTTGTTGTGGGATTTTTTTACCTTTTGCTTGATAAGCAGCAATAAAATCTTAATGTTTTACACCAGTAGAAAGTAAAAGTAAGAAGACAGTGAAAACACCAATCTACTTATAGAGACCTTTAAAAAATAAGTTTCAGTTTAAGTTGGCATAAGCAGGTTTGTTATTACAGTAAAAGCTCGACTATCCGGAAAGCATGGGAAGCGTCGAATGCCGGATAAGTGAAAATTCCGGATAGTTGAGCTTGTAAAAAAAAAGATAGAAACATTCGCCGGCAAAACCAGAGGGGGAGGGGAGAGGGGCATTATGCGTGTGCATACTGCTCAATTTTTATTTATGCAGTTTTGTAACAAGATTTTAATTGAATTTATGCTAATGCATGTTATATTGCAGAGTTTAAAGACGTTACAAGACTTTTATTATAATATGTCTTTGCATCCTTGGGAAGATTAATAATAAATTAAAGTAATAACACCTGCCGATTTTCAATGCTTAAAAGCTTTACACTAAGAGAGTGATAAAATAATAATAATAAATAGAGTGTTATTTCCTGCCCCCCCCCCCCCCTCCTTCCTCTTCAGTTTCTGTTCAGAGATAACATAGTCAAATCATTGGAATGCTTAAGCCGGAAAGTAGGTCACGAATCACTACATTTAAATAATCTGCAATCAGCATTTCTGCTATGTGTTTATTTTAGCGCGAAAGATGAAACATATCATAGTTCTGAGTTAATCATTAAAAAATATATAAAAGAACTTTTTGAAAATAATGTAAACATATTGCTATAGTAATGAACAGTATGATCACTGTTTTATCTCCTTGTTGTCCCTTCTGTGCTTGCAGATGCAACAGTGAAATGCTGTGTTTTTGTATTTTGTAATCATTTAGGCTGTTTTTCTTTCGTATTTTTAAACACACCATTGTAATTTATAGAAATATTAGTATTCTCTGGTAATTGGAAATTTGCACCTGTTGCCACCGTACTGTTTGGACAGCTGGAGAGGAGGGGCCACCTTACTAATCAATCTTTTGAGAAGACACAAAAAAGAAATAGAGGGAAGCTGAAAATTTTCCGGTTACTTGAGCTTTCCGGTTACTTGGATGCCGGATAATCGAGCTTTTACTGTACTTTAGAAATTTAACTATTTTATGTTATGCATTCATGAAAGAGTCAATATTTGTTTTCAGAATAGCTTTAATAAGGTTACATTTTATTATATTGATTAAACAGCTCTATTTTAAACTTTGTCTTACTAAATCCTTAACTTTTCAAAGTATTTTGTTAAATTTCATTTTTTCAGGCCCTCATGTTATCCCATGGCTTGGAAATTTCATGTTACTGGGACCAGTTGATCCAGCTGTTCTTCCAAGTGACTCCGATAACCCATTTCCTATAAAACCCAGTGAAAAAAGAAGTTATGCCCAAAATTGTGTTGTTTGGATTAAGCAATCTGGTCTTCAAGTAAATAATTAAATATATAAAAATATGTGTGTGTTAAATACTGAAATGGTATGTTACTATTTTGTGATTTCTTACAAAATAGTAACATAATATAATGCAATTTAAATAGTATAATATACTTTAAATAATATAATAACATAATATAACTTAAATAATATAAAAACTAATAAAGTTCACAAATTATATTTTCATATAAAATATTAATAATCTTAGCAGAAATTACAAAGTAGTAACAAAGATTATTAATATTTTATATGAAAATATAATTTATGAACTTTATTAGTTTTTATATTATTTATGATAATTCAAGCATGAAATTCTTGTACTGTGTTCTGTTGTGAATATAAAATCAGGAAAATATCCCTACCAGTGTAATAAGTTTTGGTTGATGCTTTTACTAAAAGGAAATTTTGTTATACAAAGATTAGGGCTTTTATTTGGTTACTTAAGCAAATACAGTGCTCACCACTTAATAAACTCACTGATTATTAATAATAATAATAATAAAAAAATCAGCCACTTAATATGAACAAATCTCCCGAATTTAAACAAATTATTACAAAAACACTGAAAAACTGCCACATAATGAAATCAGCTTTACTGGTTCATAGAATCGAAAATTAATCCCATCTGCATTAACAAACACAAATCTTATAAACTGTCATTGACTAGCAAAGAACTCCAAAATCAAACCAAAACAACCTTCTCAGAGAGAAAAGAGCTTGTGCACCAAACATCACTAGTGACATATAGCTACTACAAAAATATGGGACAAATATCAATGAACTTGATTCTTCTGCATCCATATTACTATAACATACATTCCAAAACATTAAATTTACATAAGATATACCAGTTACTCTTTGATGCTAACATTTTTTCCCCTCCAGAAATGACACTTACAGAAATAGTAAAAAGGTCAAAAAGCACTGCTATGATAAGTTGAAAATTTTCAACTGATAACATATTGGCAGTCACAGGCAATATCAATTGACCACAATTCAACAAGTATTTATATACCGTTCAAATTTATGAAAACCTCCTAACTTTAGCACAATTACTTAAGGTTGAATTATAGTGTTGCAGAAAACTCTGCTTGATTCCTCGGTTTGTTGTTCTAAAGTCCAGTTCGTGTAGAGAGTTCAAGTAAAGAGTCCGCTAGTCAGGATGGAACAAGAACTTTATTGCTTCTAGAAGTTCGTCAGACAATCAGCTGTACAAAATTCACAGGCAGTAACGGCCAGTAGCTGGTTTATAACAGTCTGCTCAGTACTGAAGCTTTCACACAAATGCTGTAATCCTCACACAAAATAAAACACTTCCACAGGCAAAATTCAGTGGAAACTTTCGAGGGAAATTGTGCACAGTCCTTCAAGACTCAGCAATGAAGGATTTACACACAGCATTTAAAAAAAGCAGCTTTGAAAAGCAAGCAAAATATAGCACAATTCGCAGCAAACTTGCTCAATGAACACTGAACTAGGGATCTGTCATGCCTGTATTTGTAGGTGATGCAGAAGCTATTAGAAATTTCTGAAAGAAACTGTTTCTCAAAAGATCTATGTAAAGCACGAATTTTGATTAAGTAATAGAGTAATATTAAGCAATTATATGATGTTAAAGCAGTAAAACCAACTTTGCAGGTCCCATTGGGAAAATTGCACCAAATGTCCTAAATGTCACCAAGCTTGGCGACTTTTTGGCAAATTGTCGCCAAATTTGGCTCCAAAAATAAGTCTCTAAAAGTGATGTTAGCTGAGGCCTACGAGCAATATTTCTTGAGATTTCTAGAAAACACTATATTAATCAATGGGGAAAACAAAACTCAGTAGCTCGCATTCTAGTTAACCAATTATGATGAAATAAAATGCAAAATTTAACTATTTGACATATAGAATATGAATTTTAAACTATTTTCAACAGCCAGAAAGCAGAACAGACCAAAAATTCGTAACAATTGTTTACATGGCATTCATTGAACATGTTAGCCCATATTGCCTTTGAAAGTTTAGACAGTTGAAATTATTTTTTTTTTTAGCTAGCTTTTAGGATATTCATCAAATATAAATATTAACCACTTAATAAAATTAATTTTGCTCAGAACAAATGGGATTTTTTTTAAGTGACTGAGAGAGACTTTTTTAAGTGTATTGTAGACTAAGATAGTTGATGAACATTTGATTTTTAATTAAAATAAGTAATAATTATTAAAAATTTAAAAAAAAAGTTTCATTGTATAAATCAATTGCTTAGGAGAAAGATACTAAAAAATTTAGGAAATAACGCTAAGACCATTCCACTGTCTACTGTGAATTAAAAATTTACATTTTAAAAATACATTATCATATTTTTGTACATTTTGTCTGTTTGTTTTCCACAACTGAAATGAATATGCTAAACTATAAATATGTACTTTTATTTTACTTTTGATGCATTGTTTATGTTTTAGAAAGATTTCTGCAAGCATAAAGTGTAGCCCAATATGTCTGATTTTACACAGACTTTTTTTTATTTAAAATTATCTTGTACATATCCTGCCATATATATTATTGTTAGTCTTAATATCCAATACTTTTTAATATTTTAGGCTGATATTCAGAAGATTCTAAGACATGCAAGAAAACTACCTGAGAAAACTCAAAACTTCTATAAAGTATATATTTATATTGTATTCTTCTGTACAAATGTATCAACTGTTTTGTATTATTTAAAAAATTCCTTAACCACTCATACACTTAATAATATGTGCATTGTTTTTATATTTTTCCTCTGTGTGTGTGTGTGTATATATACAGGGTGTCCAGCCTTAATGTGACCCAATAGCTAATTCCCGAACCATTTGGTTTAGATATGCACTTCCAATTTGAAAAATGTTTTAAAAAAGGTAAAGAATGTTTTTACGTGCTTTTCGAACCAAAAAACCCATTTAGAAAAAAATTACAAAAATTAAATTTTTATACGGTTCCCAGGTCCTATCACTTATATTTAGGAAAAGATGCAGTACACAAAAACTAAGTAAACACAAAAAGTTTCATTTTATTACGATAAAAACTGACCAAGTTATGGAACTTTGAAAATCATACATTTCATCCATTTTCTCGGCCAATTTCAAGCTAGTAAGGGACCGTCTCCAAAGTGAAATTAATTGGAACTCTGCCAGGAAACATTCGTTCTTGCACGTCACTCTTATGTAAATCGTTTTTAAATTTAAAAGTACACACATTACGTTAATATTACAATAACTGAGTACTTAAGAAAAAAAATTTATTCTGTGTACGTGTAAAACATAGATAAAATAAAATATTTTGGACGAAGAAAACTTTTCAAATGCAGTTCCAAAAACTTAGACTTATTTGCCTGCGGCTTCAGACTGATTTGCTGCGGTACTGATCATGGCAAACGTTAAAAATCTGTTGTGTAGTCGCTTGCAATTGCATACAGTCGTATTCTAATATTACGAATTCTAGTGCAGGAGAACGAGATGTATACAAATGGAGAATACTGCGAAATGGTACTGTTTGTTGTATGGGCAGTGTAATCGAAATAAGAGAGAGGCGGCAAGACTTTATGCCATTAAATTTCCCAGTCGAAGACATCTATCTTATTGTACAATTGCCCGTGCTGTTCTACGCTTGTATAGAACTGGGAGTTGTCATAGATGTATTCCCTTGTCTCGTGCCACACCTTCAAGCTTGCGGATACCCGCTGAGGATGTTCTAGGATATGCCCTGGCTCATCCTGAAAGTAGTGTCCAGGATATTAGCAAGGCTTGTTCCTACTCAAAATCGACGGTGTGGAACATATTACATACGTACGGTGCATTTCCTTATCGTCCAGTCCTGGCGCAGGAGCTAATGCCTGGAGACCAGTTGTATACATCTCGTTCTCCCATACTAGAATTCGTAATATTAGAATACGGCTGTATGCAATTGCAAGTGACTACACAACAGATTTTTAACGTTCGCCATGATCAGTATCGCAGCAAATCAGTCTGAAGCCGCAGGCAAATAAGTCTATTTTTTTGGAACTGCTTTTGAAAAGTTTTCTTCGTCCAAAATATTTTATTTTATCTATGTTTTACACGTACACAGAATAAATTTTGTTTCTTAAGTACTCAATTATTGTAATATTAACGTAATGTATGTACTTTTAAATTTAAACACGATTTACATAAGAGTGACGTGCAAGAGCAAAAGTTTCCTGTCAGAGTTCCAATTAATTTCACTTTGGAGACGGTCCCTTACTAGCTTCTTGAAATTGGCCGAGAAAATGGATGAAATGTATGATTTTCAAAATTCCATAAGTTGGTCAGTTTTTATCGTAATAAAATGAAACTTTTTGTGTTTACTTTGTTTTTGTGTACTGCATCTTTTCCTAAATATAAGTGATTGGACCTGGGGACCGTATAAAAATTAAATTTTTGTAATTTTTTTCTAAATGGGTTTTTTGGTTCGAAAAGCATGTAAAAACATTCTTTACCCTTTTTAAAACGTTTTTTAAATTGGAAGTGTATATCTAAACCGAACGGTTCGGGAATTAGCTATTGGGTCACATTAAGGCTGGACACCCTGTATAAAGATAGATATATGTATACCAGGTGATTCAAAATAGATGTTAAGGCAATTATTTTTTAAACTGTAAGTGATCGAAACATACTTCCAATTAGAAAAGTTTGTCAAATTAAGAGTAGCTTTCAGATATGGCATTTTTTACTGGGGATTGTATACATATTAAAATACGAAATTTAATTTTTATACAGTCCCTCCTTTCCTACCCTTTATATTTAGAAGAATGTGGCTCTTTGCCTAAGAAAATTAATAAAATAAATTTAGTCCATAGTAGTGTAAATCTGCTACTATGGACTTTCATCACCTTCTGTCCTGTTTCACCCTATCCAGTGACTCTTTCTACATACGTTTTTCGGATGCTTGTGATTGCATTTGAATTTTATTCTGATTTATCCATTTTTGCCTCTTTTCCTTTTTATTATTTTTATGTATTTTATGCTGTTTTTATCTACTGTATGAGTATGTATGCAAAAAGATTTGCATCCAGTCGCTCTTACTGCATTTGAAAATAAATAAATAAACAAATTTGATGTGTCAAGAATGTGTTAAAGGTACATACATTTAAATAGCTTACAGTTTTTTACTTTCCGATCATATACCATGTAAGGAAAATATTGTAATCATGAAAAAATTTGAGATTTTGGTGTATTTACACGTTTTGAGGTCTTCTGAATTCATTTATACTATTTTTACGAGATGTGTGTGTATGTGAGTGAACACAATAGCTCCTAAATGGGGCATTCGATTGAGCTCAAATTTGGTATATATGTTATAAAGCACCGTTGCAAGACTGGTATTGATTTTGGTGTGTATGAGACTCATAGTTTTTCTACAGGGCTACGACAAGATTTCTTTTATATTATGGCGTATGGGGGAAGTTCTTGAAAGTGCGCTAGCGTTTAAACGGTACATTCGATTGAGCTCAAAATGAAAAAAACTAAGAATTTTTGCTGAATTATTCATAGATTAAAATTTATTTAAATGCTTGGTAATGATCTTAATCATAAGTGTTCAGAAAGTCAAGTGGTGTCACTCCAGATTTTTTATTTCTTTTTTTCTGGTTTGTTTAATTTATATATTTGTGAAAATTGACTATACAATGTTTTTGGTAGTTTCTTCATTGTTGTATAAACAATGCTTAATTCTATAAATTCAATGTACTTTCTGTTAGTTATTTAATTATTTTAGAATTCTGTTATTCTGTTACATACATACTTATGCAGGGTTCCGGAAGAGAGCAATCAATGTTTCACTTAGTTTCATTTTAAGAGAAATTCTTGACTAATTTAAGGCATTGATTGGTTTCCTCAGTATAGCAATTTTTGCCATGTTTTAGTTGATGCTACATTGACCAGTTTTGTCATAGGTAAATGAATAAACCATATGTAGCTTCTCTTTTAACTGCCAGCTTATTGTATCATTAGCTCAATTTGAATAAAAATTGGGTTTTGATTGTTCTTCCCCTATATCCTTTGTATATCTTTCTAAAAAGTCTGTCATAGTAAAGTATGATATACGACATATATATACAGGGTGTCCCAAAAAGGTGGTAACGGGCTTTAATTCATTATCTATTAGAGATAAATGGGCAGTGTAATGTGATAAAAATGTTTAAAATATGGTCGGACTCCTTTAAGAAAAAATCCCTCTAGTTAATTTTTAAAAAGTTACACTTTTTAAATTTGTATATGACTTCTGTACAAAAAAATTCCCAATTAGTAAAATGTGCCTCATACACAAATGAGGTGTTGTACCTAATTTGAGCCTTTCATTATACGAAGTTGCATAGATATCATTAAAGAAAGTTAATTGAGGACTGTATATGATTTTGTATGTGAACGTTTATTCCTAGAGTGGAAAAAAGATTTTCTTTCATAATTTCTGTACGATGAATTTCTGTATGAAAATTTTACAGATTTATGTTGTAGTATATTGTATGTAAAGGGTCTCACAATACTTACCCAGTTTAAGTTACATTAAGCATTTTCATAAAATTATGCATTTTAGTAACCATTGTACTGGTTTATATTAAAATGCAAAATATTTATCATATGTTAGTCGTGAATGTATATATGAAAAATATACTTTTATATATGAAAAATATGCTTATTATGTCAGTTTTACATTTTTACTTTTTGATATACAAGCAAGTCATAATATTATTGCTTGTATTCCAAAAATTTAGAGAATTTAGAAACAATATCTGTTGAGTTTGCCTTCTTTTTTACCTCCAGTGCATGATATTCTCTTGTGAATTTTAAAGCATTTTGCTTAATTGATTGGATTCTCTTTTCTTCATGCAGGAGCTGAATCGACTGCGGAGAGCTGCTCTTTCTTTTGGTTTTTATGAGCTTTTGGATGGGATGGCTACAATTCTGGACCGAGAGTGTACATTGTTACCAGGCTCTGCTCATCCTGATGCTTCCTTGCAATTAACACATTGTGCAGATCAACTGAGAAATGGCAATCGAGATTACAACAGTCCAGTCCTACCTTTAAAGACGAAGTTTTCCATGGATTAGCTGTAATGCAAGAGTCTTCTGAGTATTTAAGAATGTTAACCTATTGTAATTTTATTGTTTGTTTTATACTCATCCATGCAAACTGGGATATAAATGTATTTTTGTAACTTAAAATTGTAAATAAAATCATAACTTTTATTGATTGATTTCAATAATTTTTTTTTGGAAGGGAGGGGGGGGGGGTAGTTGTGATATTTAAAAGTAAGAAAGTTCGCAGGATTGCTTGACTCTTTTTTTTTTTTTTTTCTCTAAATAAACCATAAGTAATATTCAGCTTTTCTTACGGTCAGAAATTTTAGACTTTAGTATATCTGCTCACTGTTTTTATCCGGACCAAAAATCTGTAGATGCTTTTTGAAACATATTTTGTAGATATAAAGATGATAATAGATGGTTGTTCTCAAGTAAGTAAAACTTTTTCCATCACATCTGATTTTACCCTATAAAAATTATTAATTTTTTTCCTTTAGACAGTATAGTTAATAAAACTTTTGTACAATTCTTATCTTCCTCTTCAATCTGGCCAAAAATTAATGTCCAACGCCTTAAACTTAAAAAGAAAAATCCATTTTGTTGCTTGTGAATGAGTTAATTAGAATTTGATTTATTCCTAATTAAATATCTATTATCTGAAATCAATATTTTCCAAGTACACAGTTTCATTTTTGGGATCAGAAGATTTTGTGCATGCCTGTATATCTTGCTTTTTTGCATTTTAACATTATCAGGTATTTTCTAAAGTTTCCTTAACATTAAGTAATAAGAAGCTTTCAAAAGATACACTTTTATGTCTTCACAACTGCTCTAAGATATATTAAAAGATGTATTAAATAATGTTAATATTTTTATTCTATTTGTGTGGTGACCTATATGTTTTCATTGCTGTTATTATAACTAAATGCATTTTTTGCATAATGGAAAATATTTGATCGAACAGTATAAGTTGAATAGTAGCTGAAATAAATTTACAGTTGACTCAGTGTATTTCAGCCAATATCCAATTTATACCATCCGATCAAACATTTCCCATTATGCGAAAATTGCACTTAGTTATAGTAATAATAATGAAAACATTTAGGTCACTGCACAAATAGATTAAAGATGTTAAAAACATTTACAACTGTTCAGAAATATCAGAAGATTCCTTAATAGTATATTATACATATTTAAAGTTCATTCCATTTCCATGACAGGGTTAAATTGGGGAATGAAGAATATTTTGACAATCTTAATTATACAAATCCATAAGCAGCTGATGCACCCAAAACAATTTTTTTTTTTTTTTTCAATGGGCAGGCACTTGCCGCTTAGGCATGGTCCACTTTAACTGCCCGAATGTATTGAGGCCATTTTATTATGAGGGCACCCAGTAGGTGTCCAGCATTACCCCCTATGAAGGTGACGGATAAGTTAACATCCATACCCAAGCTGGGATTCGAACCCGGAACCAAGGATAGGTGATAGAGTGATTTTTAAGCCACTACACCACCTGAGCGGCACATCAAAAAAGTGGGGGCTCAAAATAGATGCGAATGTGTAGGTGGATGGGGGCTAAAGCTGATTTCTTTAATTGTAAAATTGGGCTATGCTATTGGATTTTAATGTCCTTTATTGATTAAATGACCATCAGAGGCAAATTCTTGCTAGCTCATACTCTTTTTCTTCTTTCTGTTTGTGTATTAGATTTCCTCCCATCATTTTTTAATGGATCATTACTTTTGACTTTAAAAAGTGGGGCAGCAAGCCCCCTTTACTTTTGGAAGTGAGGTGGCAGTTGCCACCCCGCCAATATGAGCCACCTATGCACGAATCTATTGAAGTGCTTTGGATGAGCCAAAGAAACATCTAAAACTATACAGGTTTTTTATTAAGTATGTTTATTTGACTATAATTAATTTGCATAATACTTGCTTTTTGGGCTAATGAAAGTGTTCACTTTTCTTTTCAGATGGGGTGGTTTAATAAAAAGTGCACTTTTTGCAAAGAAGAATAAGGGTAATTTTTCTGATATTCCACTGGATTTTTTCTTTGCACGTTTGTGTGCATGCTGGTTTTGAAGTATGGAATAATTTACTCCATGTAAAGCTCTTACTAAAACTATTTTTTCCTAAGAAAAAAATGGTGCATTAAAAAAAAATATTACGATTTGATAAGTAAATGCCTGAAAAGACGCAAGTTTTTTTTATTGCTATAAAGGACAGGGTATTTCGGCACTAAAGAGAAAAGGTCAAGGTGCATTGGCTCTACCAAACTACCAATAAACCAATCAATTGTTTTTCAGGAAGGACCCGGGGGTGGGGTTTATAACGTGTAGACACATGCTCCGCCTACCGCCCATATAAATTCGTTATCGTCATGATAAATTTCAGAACGAGATGAACTATTTCCAGGTCGTGTGGCTATAATGTATTACAAAGCAACTTCACTGAATGACAGAAAACATCTGCCCACCTTTCCATTGTGTGATCTTATCAGTTTGTGCCTATCTTTTGTCTCTAAGCCCCGTAAGCCATTAAAAAGTCATAAAACTAGTACCAACAATGTCTCTTTGTCTCCTACAGCTGGTCCACAGACCCTTGGACTGAAAACAGACCTTAAGGACAGATTTTAGAAAGAATCCGGACTCAATGATTTGTTAGGAACAAATCCAGATCAAAATGAACTAACCGACCAATTTCCAAGCAAATCCGGAACAGCAATTTTAAGCAAAAGATTCGATACTAAGCAAATACAGAATATTAAGAAAAATAGTTGATTTCGGAACGAGTCCGATACAAATAATTCGGACCGAATTATTGCACGAGCTTATGGTGGTAATTAGTTTTGGTTTGGATCTTGGGGGTTATTTAACACTTTTTCTAAATGTTATAGTTATTACAAAAGAAGCTAGAATGTTAGTTGTTAAAACTAATAACTTTTTATAAATTGATGCATATTATCTTTTCATTGAAAGATTTTGTTTAAAATATTATTAATCATTAAATAAAAAAATAGCTGAAAATATCATACTTTAAAAAGTTTTTAACATGTAACGTATAATCTTTTATATTCATTTAAATTTTTTGATAAATATTTGTATGTTTCAAATACAGAAAACTTCAAATTAATCATATGAGGCACTGTTTATACAGCGTTCGCAATAATATAATAACTTAACGCTAATATTGTTTTTATTAACAAAGTTTTCAAGCAAAATGCTGCACCATCTTCTTCTAAACTACGGCGACCATATTTCTAAACAGTATTTTGGGGACAAATCAAGCATTGTCCTCAAATCCCAGAAAACTTGGGACACAAGAAAATATTTTTGGGCTCTTATTTGAGGACACAACATATTACCATGTACACCCTCTAAAAGAAGTATTCGAGAAAGGGATAAATTTCCTATTTTAGATTTGTGAATAATAATAAAGTTTTTGAAAAATGTAAAACTTGACAGAAATATGGAAAGTTATATTTATGCATAGCCTAATTCATATTCTATGATAAAAAAATTTTAATATACGAAACCAATGTAAGAAATTTATCTCTTACTCAAATACTTTTTTTGGAGGGTGTATACAGTGGCGTATGCAGGGGGCTACAGCCCCCCCCCCCAGATCAGACTGAAAAGGATTTTATTTTTAAATAATAAAAGTGGGCTTTTTGTTTGATCATCAAATATTTCATTTTAAAAAGTGTTCAAGTTAATTTTATATACATATTTGTTAAACGAATGGGCGAGCTGGTGTTGAAAATTTAGTCAGGCAAAAATCCTAGCTGAAACTTTTTTTTTTTTTTCCCAAGCTCCATTCCTTGAAAAATCGCTATTGTGCACGTTCTTGTTTTCAGGCTTCCCCCTTCTTTCGAACAATAGGATAGCTCAGAATTTCACTGGACGAATCCCCGATTCTCCTTGGGGTGCTAATTAGTTCCAGGTGTTTCAACCCCATTTTCTTGAAGTAGTGCCGGAAAAAGGAAGGGTCTTTCAATGTCGGAAAAGCTGTTTTCTTGAAATTGCTTGACTATTCTACTGTGCATTAAATATGTCCCCCCTTTGGCTAGGAGAAATGCCTGGACCCATGTTCAGGGCCTGATTAACCTCTAAAGTGAGGGGAAGCTCAGTCTCATTTTGGGCCCGCATCCCCTTTTGTTTGGGAAAAGTAAAGTTTTAATGATTTTCTTTCATAAAAATATTTTATTCGTAAAAAAGAAATTTCATTGATTTAATTAGTTCTAATGATTTTCTTTGATAAAAGCATTTTATTCATTAATTTGAAATTTTCCTTTGATAAAAATATTTTATTCATTAATCTTCATAATAGTTCATTGTAACGAGATTTTACAGTATTTTTGAAATTACTTTAAACATTAGCAAATAACTAAAAACATTATCTTACTGGAACATTAAACTTTATGAATTTAGTCCTATTTTTAATTAGACATGGGTTTTTTTCAGGAATTCTTTGTTTGTTTTGATGACATCATAAAAATCACAACACATAAGTTGAGAATTAATTTTGACATTTAGAAGATGTTTAACATTACATATTAAAAGTCTACCGGCCAAATATTCCCCATAGTAGAAAAAAAACTCTCAACTGCAGCAGATGTCCCAAGCAAAGACATTGCAGACAACTAATTTAGAAATGTTGCGACATGAAGTATCAAGACTTCAAAAAAGCACCACTTCTCTTCATTAAAAATGCTTACAATAACTGAAAAGATCATTTAAAAACAAAATTTTGAATTTTTATCGCAGTTTTTCAGTCATTTTCGGGCCCCCATTCAAATTCTGAGTGGAAGCTCAAGCTTCCCGAGCCTTTTCAGTAATCAGGCCCTGTCCCTGATTCTAATCTGATTCATTGAGAAATACGTTTTTACATTGTTCTTTTTTCAGAGTAGCCGGCGGGTAAGATCAGTAGATTGTATTCTAAGAATTGCTGAACAGTTGCATTGCTGGATCTGTTAAAGCTATGCGAAGTTTATTTTTGTATTGCTTACTTTTGGTTGAATCTATAGCAATGGCTATTCGGATCGACGGTGCCATTAGGCCACCCACTATTCGGCCCATTCTATAGTGTATATTTAAATTTTTTAACTAATAATGTACTAATGATGAATTTAAAATTTTTTTGTGTATTTAGGGCTAAAAGAAAGCACATTTCGTCAAAACATCAATTGTTAAAATTTTCATTTAAACTCTTTTTTTTTTTTAATTTTAAAATTGGTTTAAATTTTTGCCTTTATCATGTTTAGAAACACTTCTGTGTTGCTTTGTTTGTGATTAAAAAAAAAGTTTTATAGTTTTTCTCAGTATCATACTTTTAATTTTTTGACTTTTGCACAAAACATTGTAAGCAGAAACACAAAACAAGAGTCCGAGTAGCATGTGGCCTAATGGCGTCGTTGGTCTGTATAGCAACGACTGTGTAGCATAGCATTCATTGTCATAACCACAAAATCAAATCAGAAGAGGTTTCACCTGATCATTGCAAGTTTAAAAATTTGTTGGTGGGCAAATAATCGTCGTATTGCAGAAAAATTATAGTCTTACAACTTTCCCTAGTAGCAATGACTGCTCGTTTTGTGCATGGGCGTTCATCCACTCATCGTTAATTCACCGACTCATTGAATTAAGACATCGGCAAGAGCACTTTTGATTTTCTGCAATAGATTAATTTTTATTCATGCATAGAGGTGATCTAGACAAGCAATTTCGCCGATGGAAAACCGACAAACAATTTTTTATCCGAAATTGGAGCTCTATAGTCATCGGGCTTTGCAGGTCTCCCTGTGGATTACATTTTACCAAAATTCCTATGAATATTTGCATAATTTAGATGTGCCTTTGCATAATCTAAGGAAAATTTGAACAATTCTTGAATTAATCGCATAATTTACTTCAGATTTCCTATGTTGGGGTCGGGACGGGGCAGGGAGTTGGGATCCCCCTTGACACCTCCCTTTAAAATTTCAATTTGCAAAGAAATATTTACAAAAACAAAAAAAAGGAAGTGTTTATTATGAAATCGTTTGTAATATTTAAATAATTTAAAAAAAAAACTTTTTTTTAAAAAAAGAGAAGAAAATCTATTTGAGTGTCAGCTGCATTATAAGAATAACGGAAACTTCATGCAACTCTTTTGAAACCTCATTAATGTAAACAGCAAGAAGAGAAATCAGCTAATTTTTAAAAGCTATCCAAGAAATATGAAAGTTAAAATCACACTAAAATTCTCATACAATTTGCAATATTGTTTTTTAATTATTAACTTTGAATGATGTTGCTACTTACATACATTGGTAAATATTGGTACATGGATTCGGGCCTGGTGGAGGTAGAATTTTTTGAAATTTCTTTTTCAGAAAAATGGAAAATTAGCATCCAAAAAACGGAAAAATAATAAACAGAACAGACATTTTTTGAAAATTTTGCTGCCAGTCGTTTATTTTTTATTAACAAATATATTTTAAACAATTTATCATTTTTTTTCTTTATTTCATCACTGGAAAACGATTATCGGCTTGATGGCCCCCCGAGAGGACATTTTGTACCAGTTACCGATGAAATTTTCCTGTTTTTGGGTGAAAAGCCGAGATCGGCCATTGCTCGTTCGTCTCTGATTAAACTCACCCGCCTCTCATCGACCGATGGGTTATTGCTACTAGGGTTCATTTTTTAAAAACTTCTTGGTTTGTGTGAAGTATGATGATAAGTAAGTATAAAATAAAGATCTTATTTCAAACTCTTTCATAAATAAAATATTATGCAAATAGTCTAGAACACTCTCTGATCGCGATTCTTGCTCTCTCCCCCCGATAGAGATTCTGATACTGTTTGTTTGTGAATTAAGTCTGATTGACTGCACTAGGGTCCTAGGTCTATAGAGAGAACGCCCTCCATGGGGGACTTTCTAGGGGATCCTATCCCGTATTTATGTGAGGTTTCGCAGAAAACCACAGAAATCGCCGAACGGCCAGGTCGACAGGTGAAAACGGGGTTATTCTGACACTGGCATTAACCCATTTATGCCTAGCGTCCCTTTTTTGGGACGGCATTTTCGCTATCAGTTGAAAATGTGTTTATTTTTCCTAGCCTTTATTCACGAGTATTGAGCCTCAACTCCACAAAATATTTTAACATGACCCAGTAGGATGTTGACATTTCAATTTTTATGCATAATGATTTTAAAAGAAATTATCCCTTGTTCAAGAAGTTGACATCAGAAATTTATCTAGTATTGCTGGTATTAGCAAAAATCGAAGAAAGTCGCAAAAATCTGTGGGCACAAATGGGTTAAGTCAGTTGCGCATGCAATTTCACTTTCTAATATTTTGCCAAGGGTCCCAAGTATAATGCTGTGTGTGTAATCTAAGATAACAACTTAAAAATATTTTGGTTTATGGTAGAACAATGTACGTATGTTTTTGACAAAGTGTTTTACTTAGTCAAAACTTACTTTATTTTGGTCTAACACCAGTTTTTTTTTGTTTTTTTCTGTGTGTGTGTCTTCTAATACAGGGCCAATAGACTGGGAAAAAAATCACGGAGGGTCAAAATTTTCAGAAGGGGTCCAAACGGTGAAAGCAAAATTTTTCTCAAAAAGGCTTTATTATTTTGTTAACGTGTTGTATTTATAGTTCTAAATTTTGGGGGAAAACCAGGGGAGTCTTGTTCCCCCTGTTTACGGCCTTGTTCTAATATAGTATATAAAATATTTATTTTATGCCGGCTTTGCACGAATATCTTCCTACACCTTGGGCAGCCCCCCCCCCCCAAAAAAAAAAAAAATCCTGCGTACGCCACTGGGTGTATACCAGTATACCCATACTTTAAATCTAGACTGACTGTGATACTTAAAAATGAACTCTAATAGCTTTTTACATCAATTGTGTATTCTTATTTAATAAATTAATGCAAGTATTTCATTCATTCATAAATATTCATTGAAACCAGAAATATGAAAGAAACATAATGTTGAAATATAGTAATTTATTCAAAATTTAACACTTGGCATTGAATTTGTATTTTTCAGAAGACATTGCTTTTTACATTGGCTCATTTTGTGATAATTTTTCATGAAGCTTTGTACACCCTCTAAAAAAAGTATTCAAGTGCTAGAGAAATTTCGTACGTCATTTTCATATTTAAAGCATGATTCTTCATGAAAAGGGATTAATCATTAACAAAACTGAAATGGGAAATTTGTCTCATAGTTGAATATTTTATTGAATGTCTGTACACCCTCTAAAAAAGTATTCGAGCAAGAGAGAAATTTCCTACGTTGGTTTCGTATAATAAAAATTACTTATCATAGAATATGAATTAGGCTATGTATAAATATGACTTTCCATATTTCTATCAAGTTGTGCGTTTTTCAAAAAACTCAATTATTATTCGCAAATCTAAAATAGGAAATTTCTCTCTTGCTCGAATACTTTTTTTGGAGGGTGTACACGCTACACACACACAGTGGCCGCATTCGTAAACGCCAAAAGAGTTGCACTCGTGCAACGAGTTTCTGTTCATACTCAATATGAAATCAACAGGATTTTTAAAAGAAAGAGTAGCCATAATTGAAGTGCACAGATCAATAAATGGAAACTTTCAAGGAAAATGTACAAATCTTTAAATTTGGGGACTTTTCGCATCCCCAAGTAGTCAAAGTATTTTTGGGGACAAAAAAAAATTATGTTTGGGGACTGTCCTCGAATTTTGAGAACATATGGTCACCTTATTCTAAACCCTCCATTTAAATATTAAAAAGACAATGACCCATTTGGAGTGGTTTATTAGCAGAAAAAGTCATTATAAAATGAATACTCAATGCGTTTCAATGGAAACTGGCGGGCATAAATACCACCTGACCACGACCAGCAGACGAATTTTAGTAAGGTGACCAAACGTCCCCGTTTTCCGGGGACAGTCTCCATTTTCAGGACGTTTTTCAAATTGTCCCCAGAAAGTAAAAATGGAACTGGGGACAATTTTTAATTATTGCATTGTTTTTCAATTAAATTACTGTTAATTATTGCATTAATTATAAATGTCCCCAGTTTTGTTGTCAGAATCAGGGACATGTCCCCGATTCTGACTACAAAAATCTGGTCACCTTAATTTTAGTCAAAGACCATGTAAAAATTCCTTTCCGGACTCACTCGGATTCGTTTTCGGATTTTCAGACTCGTTCCTTTAGATTAGGTTTGGCACGGTCCTTCTTTTCTGTCTGCTCAGTTGCTTCTCTTGTTTGAAGTATTGGAAAATGAGAAATCACGTATTTTGATTCGTTCCCGGATGTACCATACCCTTCCCGAAAAAGTTGTGGATATTTTCATTTCTGTGAAATTAGAAAAGGAAACTTTTATTATTCTAAATTAATATTCTCCATAATTCATATTATTGGGTAAGTAAAAAGAATCTTTGTTTAAATCATATAAATGTAGAATTTATTAAAGTGTTCACTTTAGATGTCATTTAAGGTTTTCGTACTCCCATTGGGACATTTATGTCACCCTTATATGTCAATTTGTTGTACAAAACACATGTATTTCTAGACAATCATAAGCACATCGTATAATTTCCATCTTTATTTCTTTTTTTTATGTTGGGAATTAAAGTTAATGTATTTGATTACTGTTATGGATTGATGATTTTCTTTTCAAAATTTCCCTTAATATTAAAGAAATTCTGAAACTTATTGATCTGCAAATTTTAACATGTTACTAGAATTTAAATTAAAATACGTTCAGATTTCAGTAGTTTTTAACTTAGCGTTGGCGTATATTTTGATGTTTATTGCCTATCACAAAAGATTTAATCTTATTTGTGTGTACAGCTGTTGGTGTCGGATTTATATTTTACTCTTTGTGAAACAAAAACTTTTCAATTCCCTTTCAGGTAGAAATTCTGCTTCATTAAGACCTTCAGATGCATGTGTTTTTTCTTGATTTTTAAGTAATTAGTAGAGATTATTATTAATATTGAATTTTATAAAATCGACAGAGGTGGTGCCAGCCCCATATAAAAAAGGAGGCAGTCGCTGGAGCTTGGTGGTCGCCAAGCCCCAGCGACTGTCGCCAACTGTTTTGCTTGATCAACAAAACAAATTAAAAGTGCAGTAAATTACACTAACAAAAACAGATAGAAAGGTCAAAATCACTACAAAATAATACAAAAATCATCAACCAACGGTCCATATTTAATCTAAAAGAACTTCCGTGGTTTAAGCAACCTACTAGTACAGCTACTGTTCACTGGGCAAACATTGGCCCGTTTTTAACTCAAAAAGAAAAACACACAACAAAAAACTACAGTGGATTAAGCAACCTAATTGTACAGCTACTGTAAACTGGGCAAACACTGGCCCGTTTTTAACTAAAAAAACTTCGGTGAATTTAGCAACCTAGCTATACAGCTAATCTAAAATCTATGTGATTCCAATAGCATATAAATAACACTAACAAAAACATAAAAACTTCAAATATCATTTTAAAATTCACCTTAAAAACCTTAGATTGCAAATATTGGACAATATACCGTATCCGGTGTTGTTTACATATCAGTGTTTGTGTTTACGTTTCGTTTGGTGATCGTTCTAGTGCCATTGTGGGCGATGCACAGCAGGAGTTAAGTAACCTGCTGGTGTTATTTTTGACTGGCAACCATTAAAAAAACATGTATCGTCAGTTTGGGAAATTGAAATTGTTTCATGTTATGGATGGAAGGGAATGAAATATGTTATGTTATTGTATGAAAAGAAAGTGTGTGTGTGTGTGTTAGTTAGAAATATGCTGTGAATATAAAGCTAAATAAAAGAAAGCATTTTGGTTTTATGTTATCAGCTGGTGTGTCTGTTTGTTAGAACTGTAGTGTCAATATTAAACTGAATAAAAGAAAGAATGCTGGTTTTACATTATAAACCGATGGGTGTTAGGGACATTTCTGAGCGGTTAATTAAAAAACATAAAGGTAAGTGCTTTTTTTAAACAAATCTTTGCAATGTTTAAGGGGTTTGTGAATTTTAAATTGATATTTGATGTTTTTATGTTTTCGTAAGTGCTATTTATGTGCTATTCTAATCATACTGACTTTATATGAGGTGTACAACTGGGTTGTTTAATCCGCTGATGTTTTTTTGAGTTGAAAACAGGCCAGTGTTTGCCCAGTTTAATTAGCTGTGCAACTAGGTTGCTTAATCCACTGTTGTTTTTTTAATTAAAAATGGTCCACTGTTTGCTAATTTTAAATTGCGTGGGCTGAAATGTGCTTTACGCTACCGCTTGGCGACTATTTTTTTGGAGAGGGCGATGAAGGCGTTAAATATGGTAAATTCGATATTTTAAAGCTGTGGAAATATCCTAAAGATGTTAGATTTTCGCGCATGCGTTGTTGTTATTTTGTAATCTAGCTACTGCGTGACATATGTAGCTAAAAGTAATCAATGTGCTTGTTCTATTTGACGTCATTAAGCTGTTAATCTGCGTTTTTGCGCATGCGTTGTTGTAATTTTGGAATCTAGCTACTGGAACTAGATTTGAACAAGAAAATATATGTTAGAGAGGTTTTTAAAAATATTTTTAGAGAAATTTGCTTTCATATTTTTTTAAAGTACTTTTAGTACTTCATATTTTTAAAAGTACTTTTAAAACTGATTTACTTTTAGAAACATTACAAACTGTTTTTTAAGAATTAATTTGTTTTCGTCTGCTGATTTATTTGTGGCAATTATAGTCTGCAAATCCAAATTTTGCTTGTGGAACAAGTTTGTTATTCTGCATTTGATTTTTTTTTTTTTTTTTTTTTTTTTTTTTTTACGAGAGTGGTCATTGCTTTGTGAAGTTCTCTTGTGGATTTGATATTCGTTTTTTGGACGAGAGTAAGTGAAATAATTTTTTCTTTAGTTTTATTCTTAGTATTTGATTTAAATTGTTGTATTACTTTTGAAAATATTTGATTTGCATATAGCTTAGCATTTAGAAAAGGGTGATTCACTGTTGTTTTTTTAGTTAAAAACGGTCCACTGGTTGCGTAGTTTACATAGCTGTACAACTAGGTTGCTGAATCTACTGAGGTTTTTTTAGTTAAAAGCAGTCCACTGGGTGCGTAGTTTACATAGCTGTACAACTAGGTTGCTGAATCCACTGAGGTTTTTTTAGTTAAAAGCGGTCCACTGGGTGCGTAGTTTACATAGCTGTACAACTAGGTTGCTGAATCCACTGAGGTTGTTTTAGTTAAAAACGGTCCACTGGGTGCGTAGTTTACATAGCTGTACAACTAGGTTGCTGAATCCACTGAGGTTTTTTTAGTTAAAAACGGTCCACTGGGTTCGTAGTTTACATAGCTGTACAACTAGGTTGCTGAATCCACTGAGGTTTTTTTAGTTAAAAGCGGTCCACTGGGTGCATAGTTTACATAGCTGTACAACTAGGTTGCTGAATCCACTGAGGTTTTTTTAGTTAAAAACGGTCCACTGGGTGCGTAGTTTACATAGCTGTACAACTAGGTTGCTGAATCCACTGAGGTTTTTTTAGTTAAAAGCGGTCCACTGGGTGCGTAGTTTACATAGCTGTACAACAAGGTTTTACAACTCTCGCAGAGGACCACCTTAGCGTATTTTCGAGGGGCCCTCTATTTATTTCTAGTACTTTGTTAGTTTTTACTTTAAATAGTTTCATATTCTTAAACACATATGGGCTACCCCCGAGCCGGATGTGGCCTGCAAGGGCTTTTGATCCGGACCGGGGAACATATCATAACCCTGAATGAAACACATAAAAAACATTCAAAATCCATTTAAATCTCAATTATACGGCCCGTCACCTCGCTAGCATCTTAAAATTTGGTCCGCAACTTTTCAAAGGTTGCCCACACCTGTTCTAAAATATTTGTTTCTCGCATTTGCGATTTTGATTACGTTTTTAAATCTGCGATGCATCTTGGGAAAATAATCCTAAAAGTAAACTTTCTTCCATGGCTCAATCCCACAGGCTTTTGCATCACACGTGCTTTGCCGAAGGAGAAAAACGAATGTAACGGAAGCTATAGATTATGACCCGAACCGAAGAGAGCACAACGTCTATCGAATTCCATGGTTGCAATCTTAGAATCGTTTCATAGAAAACCGCCAACTGGCCAGTTTGTTGACAATCGCCAAGCGGTGGGCTAAAGCACATTTTCACCATTGCGTGTTACTGAATTTGCAGATATTTTTTATGTTAAATATTTACAGTGTATTTTGTTTTAATGTCATTGTTAGTAGAATATATGTGCAAATTTAATGTGTTAAAATACTTTGACTTTGCTGATTGTGCAAAATGGTTGGCGAAAGTCGCTGGGGCTTGGCAACTACCAGGTCCTCAGACAACAATTTCCCTCTCGCAGCCCAGTACAGTTCAGAACAGTTAAAAAAATTATCCACAGAATAGTGCTTGTCTAAAAGTGCAGTACATGTCAGCAAATGGTCAAAGTTCATAAAATTCGCCTCAGGACACAGAGGGAAGTCAGGTGAAGGCGAAACACCAATACGGTGTAGGTGCCTCGGTAAAAAGTCATGAGAGGTTAAAAGTCTAAAATTTGCAGAAGCCCCATGTCTAGGAAGGCTACCCGGCAGGGGGTGAATTAAAAGTCTGTTCCAGGGCTTTCCTGCTGCATGGGTCCTGTGATAGTCCATAATTGCACCTTCAATCACTCTCTTAATTTCATTTTTGATATAAAAATAGGGACAAGGGTAGGATGACTGAGGTAATGAACAACCAGCCTTAGTTAGTCTGTCCGCACATTCATTACCGGGAATATCACAGTGGCTTGGGATCCACTGAAGGG
Source organism: Cheiracanthium punctorium (assembly GCA_038373885.1). NCBI lineage: Eukaryota > Metazoa > Arthropoda > Arachnida > Araneae > Cheiracanthiidae > Cheiracanthium > Cheiracanthium punctorium. Next base: position 48,054 of record JAWZYV010001487.1, read on the forward strand.
TGACGGTCCACCACTGTTCAAAAGATTGTCAAGAATAGCTCAAGTATTATTCACCCTAACAGTATCATCTTTACAAAAGGATCCCAAAGTTTCGATTGCGGCCTGGGAATCAACAAGGAAAACAGCCTTGGAGTGAGAAGAAATGGTTGTGAGTCTTAATGCAGCTTGGCTGATGACTTCGACTTTGGCATCAAAGTTAGTTGCTGGGGAACTAACAGCAACATAACGCTCAAAGTAGTCTTTGCAATAAAAACCCAAACCACAATCACCATTATTGGATTGCGAGCCATCAGTGTAAACATGAAGCCAATCTTCAATAGGATAAAGTGCATGGATAGTTTCCCACCGGTAAAACCAACACGTTTTCTTTTATTACTTGACACGCTTTCTTTTATTACTTACAGATTAAAATATATTTTGCATTTTCTCCAGTTAAAGGAAAACAATGCATGCAATTTGGATAAAGTAATCTCTAGAAAGATTATTAGAAATTATTATTAGAAATTACATTTTGTCACCTAGATAAGTTTTAGGGGGAAAAGTTCATAAGCTAGGGCATGTCGCTAAGTTGAAATAGGTTGCCAATACTAGTGATTGATGAATATCTTGTTAACATGGCAACCCGGGTGAGTGATGTAATTCGAGACACGTGATTTGTTATCAGCGTGCAGGTGATGAAATGCTGAAATTCTTTGCTGAAGTTTCACTCTCAAGTTGGCAACATTTTTTAGTTGTGTGTGTTTGTGTTTAAGAATAGAAATTTCTGAATATTTGTATATTAAATGTGCATAAGTTGTCTAGCACTGTAATGAATTCACTTTATTTTAAGATGTTGGTTAATCATCAATAGTGAATTTGGGGGAAATTTAGTAAGCAGGTGTCGGCGCCAAGTCGCGATGTGCCGCCAAATTCAAAGTTCGTTGGACAGTCTGTTTACGATAGCGATAGTTTCAGGTATCTGTTGCAACCTGTGTTTGGAGTTGAGTTGTAAACTGGTGCTGCAGTATGAAAAAACGCTTGGTAGATTGAGTAAACGGTTCCAGGATGTTTGGAAAAGGAATTTTGTGATCGGTTTAGGCAGTTTAACTGTAATTGGTAAACCGAAGTTTTATAAGAAGCAGAATTTGAATTCGATGCGTTAGTTGTTTTGTGTTATTGGTGTGTTGTTAGTTGCTCCGGAGATAGTTGTATTTTTCTTATTTGGAAATGTGGTCCGTTGCTTAAAGATGTAGTGTATATTATATTATTGTTTGAAAAGAAATTGTGTGTTTTTTAGAAATATCGTGTGAATATTAAGCTAAATAAAAGGAAGCATGTTGGTGTTACGTTATTAGCTGGTGTGTGTTACGGATATTTCTGAGCAGTTAATTAAAATAAAGGTAAGTGGTTCTTTTTTAAAGAATCTTGCTAATTAAGTTTAAATAGCAATTGTTTAAGGTTTTCAATGTGAATTTTAAATTGATATTTGATGTTGTTATGCTGTCATAAGTGCTATACTGACTTTATATGAGGTGTATAAGTAGGTTGTTTAATCCACCGATGTTTTTTTGAGTTGAAAACGTGCCAGTGTTTGCCCTGTTTATGTAGCTGTAAAACTAGGCTGCTTAATCCACTTTAGTTTTTTTAGTTAAAAACGTTCCACTGGTTGCCTAGTTTACGTAGCTGTACAACTAGATTGCTCAATAAACTGAAGTTTTTTTAGTTAAAAGCGGTCTACTGTTTGCTCATTTTGTTTGCTCATTGCCTGTTACTGAAATTGCTGACGTTTTTTAGGTTAAATATGGACGGTGTATTTTGTTTTATTGTTTTTTTTTAGTGGAATATCTATGCAATTTTAATGATGCCAAGTTTTATTAGCTGTACAACTAGGTTGCTTAATCCACTGTAGTTTTTATAGGTTAGAAATGATCCAATGTTTGCTTATTTTAAATTAGCTGTTGCTGAATTTGCAGACTTTTGTAGGTTAAATAATATGGATCGGTGTTTGAAGATTTTTGAATAATTTTGTAATGAATTTGATGTTTTTATTTGTTTTTTTTTCAGTGTAATTTACATGCAATTTTATTATGCTAATTATTTGACTTTGCTTTTTTAATCATGCAAAATGGGCGGCGATAGTCACTGGAGCTTGGCAACTGCCATTTTAATTATTCTTTATTATTTAATTAAAAACTTTAAAAGTGACATCTTATTTGCAATTAAAATAAAATTTCAAAAATTTAATATTCGGTGTTAACTATATGCTGAATATTTGACATTAGCCTAAGCTACTGGCCAAATATTCGGTACTCAGCCCTATTCATTATATCTCTATTTAATGCACCCGGGGATAAATATTACTATGATAGTTTTTCCAATTTTTTAGTCTTAACCAGTGTTGCTTAAGTGACAAATAGTGTCTATATCTAGCACTGGGCAGGCTATCAATTGTAATGGGCCTCTTTTCTTTATGGCTTTAGTAAAAATTCTTTTTTTCATACTTTGATTGGAAGTAAAAGTTGTAAATTTAACACAGAGTGTAAAAGCAGATTCTCAAGAACTAAAGTCCATGGAAGAAACAAAAGCATTGTGGGGACAGAGTTGTTCCTGAACTGGGTTATTTTTATTGCATGTAACTGGTCTTGACTTATAGTCTTCGAGGCCCAGTTGCATGCAATAAAAATAACTAAAAATCATAAATATCCTGATTTTGGATGTTTACCTTAGGTAGGTGTAAATGCCCATTTATAAATAACTTAACCAGTGGGTATTTACCCAACCCACATCCATTATGAGAAATTCTCATCCATTTTTTAAAAATCTCATAAAAACGCATTATTAAAAACGCATAATTTTGCGTTTAAAGTCTCAGTTTTGGCGGAAAGAGGGAGAAATTCTCATCCATTTCCCCATAGTGAAAACCCTTTATGACAGACCAGTGATAAATGTTATGGATTAGAGAAATCAGTACTTAGGTATTATCCCGGCGGTCATTCCCGCCAAACTATTTTTTCGTCAAATGTGCTGGCAAACTGTTGCCAATCGTATTCCGAACCATCAACATTTTCATTTGTCTGGTACTTATCTTGGCGAAAAATAGCTCATCTTGGCAGACCACTGGGATAATATGTAAGTACCGAGAAATCATCTAGTCCATAAGTAATCATCTAGGACTGGAGAAATCTAGAGTCACTGGCCCAAAGGACCATTTCTACTCCTGACAAGGAAAAATTGTTCGATTTAATTGAATATAATTACAATATAATTGAATAGTTGCATAATTTTGCGTTTAAAAAGGTAAAAATAGTAATTCCATGCACAATGAGTACACTAGAGAATCCATGCAAAAAAATAAAAAATAATTGTTTCAAAAACAGAAAAATACTATGTTTTCAGTGTATGAAAGTTAAGTCATCTAAAGTTTACAGATGTAAAAAAATTTCAAAAAAGAAAAAAACAACAACTTTTGGATAAAGTCAGTAAAAAAAACTTGTTTCATTACGTACACATTCTCTTCCGTGTCCAGGTAATATTGAGACATGACCTGTTATTTTCTTGCTTTCAGCAACTATGCCATTATTTGGCAAATCTCAAAAAAGCCCTAGTGAGTTGGTTAAAGTCTTGAGAGAAGCAATTGTTGCCTTAGAAAAAGGAGACAAAAAAGCTGAAAAAGTAAGAATGTATGATTGGTCTTTTAAGTTATTGAAAATCTGATTATACAAATTTGTGTTTTTTAATAATTTCAGTGAAACTTTTCTCAACTTTAGGGCTACCAAAAGTTATAATTACATTGTGGAACTTATTTAAAACCACCTTGAAAAAGACATCAGAACAGGATATCATTAAGTTTAATTAGTTGATTGAAATCCTATTTAATAAAGTGATTGAAATTGTAAAATTCCTAATTTTTAGTATGATGAGAAAAGTATTAAAGCAAAATCATAAGATATTTAAAATCTCCTTGAGGTTCTAATCATTAGTCCAGTGGCCACTTTATTTTGGCCATTAAATAGTGGCCATTTGTAGAAGTTTAATGCACACCCAAGTTTTAGGTTTATGGCCACTTTATTTTACTAAAAGTGATGAATGGTAACTTTATAAATTTCAGTTAATATAAATATACCAACCACCGTCGCCAACCAGTTTTGGCCGTCGATGGCCACTTCGTGGCCAAAATGTGCAACCTAGAGCATACGAGCCGCTTCGTGACTGGTTTGTGCAACCTACGGCACACGGGCCTCTTCACGAGCAAAATTTGCAACATACTAAAATAATTCTGTAACTAACTTTTTTGTTTAAAATCGATACTTTAATAAATACAATTGTTAGTAGCAAAATCTCTTTGAGGGGGCAGCTGGGAAGATTACCGCTGAAGAGAAAAATAACCTATCGAGATATTGATCACTATATTCATGCTGCAATGTATTGTTTCTTTAAAAATATTTTTCTTTGTAATAATAAAACTTTTGCTCGAGCATGCATTTGTACTTAAATAAGTAAAATTAGTGAAAAATTAGTAAAATATATAGTTTTTTTTACTATTAGTAAATTAATAAATTTGGTTAGTTAAAATATGGCCTCAAAATCATTTTGTGCAATTGTAAAATTATTTAATCCTTTTGATTACAAAATTTGTGCAGTTTTATTGAATGATTCATATAATTTGTAAATTAATTAGAAGTAATTTACTGAATAAGTAATTAATTATACATGAATTTTGTATTAAATTATTCTTTAGGAAAAGCAGAAATCTGCTTATGGTCATTGTATTAATAATTTTAAGGAAAGGCAGTAAAATGGACATTTTTAATGATTTAGTTAACAACATAATTCATAGATGTGCCACCAAACAATCTGTTTTGCTTTTTCTCTTTGTCATCTAATCGATCTACGCGAGAGATTATGTTCCGTGATTTTTTTTCAAAGAATCAAGGAATGAATAGTTTGCTTCGTGTTTACTTTTTCAAGGCGTGATATCTTGCTAGATATTTAGAGTTAAGTAGCAGCAAGTTAAAAACAGGTTAATTTTTTAGAGATCTTTCAAACAGTATAAAAAGTTTTTACTTTTAGTTAGAGGTAAAGATGTTGTTTTTATCAAAATTTCAACATGGCAACAGATGCACAGGGGGCGATGAGTCGATTCCTGAAGCATTAGGAACAAGAAGTTTATTATTTAGATGCAAAACTAAGAATTATTTGATATAGATTTTGAATATAGGGAATTACTGTTACTGAAATACCAAAACATAATTTATTTATGAAAAGCAATAACTTTAATAAAATATTTTGCAGATTTGACAAAAAACTTTTTAGCTCAAAAAATAAGTAATAAAATAAAATAAAATATCAATGTATAATTATTATTTTATTTTCGTGCCTAACCAGCTACTCCATCATAGCTGCTTTCATTAGTTAAGAAGAACCTGAAGTCATTTTAAAATTACATTTCTGGCGTGGGGATAGCAAGAAATACTACTAATAAAAAGGTGTAAAACCCAGAAAACTGCTAATAGTTTAGACATAAAATTATTCAAAGCTGTATTTAAATTCACCCCCCTCCCCTCTTTTTTTTTTTTTTTTTTTTTTTTTAAGGAAATACTTCTACCTTTTTGCTTTGTTTGTTATGAAACTTCAAAATTACATAAAAATACATGTGCTATTTGTTGTAGGAAAATAAAAACCAACTTAATTACTCTGATTAGTAATACTCTGATTTTTAAAGATTTGTACATTGATTTTACATATGTATCTTTATATTAATGACTATGTCATTTTATCTCTTACCCCCTTTATTGAAATTTGTCCCAAAAATGCAACATAAAAGTATGCGACATATATATATTGAGTATTTTACATATATTTAAATACTATTAGTTCACAACAGCTTTAATGTATTGTTATAATATTTCGTAAGCTGTAGAATATGCATCACATGTATTTTTCTATAAATAAGTTACAATCATAAAAATTTCAACAGCCTAAGAAAATTGTTGAGTAGTGAACTGTTTATTTTTATTTGCTGATTTTTAGCATTTGTTTCAAGGCTGCATCATTCATCCTCAAAATGGCGACTGGAACTTGGTGAATTGAAACGTGGAATAAAGATAATTACGAAACATAGAAACATAAAACATGGACTCATAAAATTAAAGATGCATCAAGAATAACTTGTAAAAGGTGTAAACGCATCGGGCACTGGGCTAGCGAATATGAAAGTGGAAAAAAGAATAATTTTAAACATAAGCCTAACAGCTTGGGATTCTTTTCCACTCTGGATGACTCACCAATAGGGTTACCAGGCAAAATACAAGATTTGTACATGATTTTACCCTACTTACCTAAAGCTCTCTCAACAATATCAAATAAAGAAAAGAAAAATTTTTGGTGTGTTAAGATAAATACTAAAAATTATATAAGTTACTTCTGTTATTATCGACCCACGTTTGCAATTGCAAAGGAAGATCAGGAAACCCTCCCCCTTCCAGTCGATGAAATAAATGTAAAGGAAGAATAAAAGAAAAAGGGGCGAGAGATAAAATGACATTGTCAATTAATATCGTTTTAATATGGCAATAATGAAACTAAAAAATTAGGGGTGTTCAGGGGGGGGGTCCCCACTGACGAGGCTCGAACAGCCGAGATATATATATTAGTTATGTATTTGTATCTATAAAGTGATAGCTATGTATATTGTTGAACTGTGATGTTTGAATGCTGTTCGTAATGCAGTTATGTTAAAGTTGGCTTATTTGTAGTTCTTTTCTTCTTTAAATTGCACAGGCTCAAGAAGATGTTTCTAAGCATTTGGCATTAATGAAAACTATGTTGTATGGAAGTAGTGATCAAGAACCAAATTCTGATATTGCTGTAGCGCAGTTAGCCCAAGAACTGTACAACTGTAATATGTTACTACTTCTTGTCCAAAATCTACCTAAGATAGATTTTGAGGTAAAAATATGAGTTCAATGAGAGTTTGCTTTAGTTATTTAAGATACAAATTATTGCTTTAGTTATTTAAGAAACAAATGATTGCTTTTGTGATTTAAGATATTATTGCTTTTGTTATTTAAGATATAAATTATTTAAACATTAAGAAAAAATTTCTTTTAAATAACATAACACTTATATTCAAGTTACATTTTTATTTTTTCTAATAAAGGGGAAAAAAGATGTCGTTCAAATCTTCAGTAATATTCTTAGAAGACAAATAGGAACAAGATTGCCAACAGTGGAATATATTTGTACAAAACCTGATATTCTTTTTACATTAATGAAAGGGTATGATAAGAATCTATGTTTAAATTAATATTTTAAACTTAAAATTGTTTTTTATATTTTCATTGCAGTAATTTTTAAAGCTGTTTAAAGTAAATAATACTTTTCACATTTAACGTAGCATTTTTAGATAAGTGTATTTAAATAATTCTAGATCACTCGTGATTAAGACTCTTGATAACTGTATTTAAGTTGCAAAGTAATGAAAATATATCATTTCTTACAGGTATGAAAAACAAGATATTGCTCTGAATTGTGGTACTATGTTAAGGGAGTGTATTCATTATGAAGCATTAGCTAAAATAATTCTCTACTCTGATGAATTTTACAGTTTCTTTCGTTATGTTGAAGTATCTACTTTTGATATTGCGTCCGATGCATTCTCTACATTTAAGGTATGCATATTACTTTTATATTATGCAAGACTAAAAATCAGTATCAATGTTTTCCCACCTTTCTATAATGTTGAAAAATAGCAAAATTACGAATTAAGAAATTTGCATCAATAAATTTACAGATTTTATTTGACAGAAGAAAAACTGATTTGTATAGCATCAGATGTATATCAAAGTTCAAAATGGATACAAAAAAACTTATTTCATGTTATGATGCATTGCTGAACAGATAAACATAAATTTCTTAAATTAAAGAAGTCTTTTTTTAATTAATTAATTAATTAATTTTTTTACGTATAAATATGTATTAACAAAAAGTAAAATGTTTCGTAAATGTGCTCATTAAATTTTGGTAATGAAAATATTTATAATGTAGAATTTTGATCTAGCACATTTACCGAGGAACATGCTGTGTGCTGTGTATACATGCGATATCAAAATGTGTCCATATGAGGGATCCAAAACTAATTCTTAAAAATAAAGTGGCAGTTCTCTTTTTGGTTTATACAAGATGTTTAATGAAGAATCCCTAATTTTGAAAGTAAATAACTTAGAAATGGTGACAGGCTGAAGCATGAAATCAGTAGTGTATTAATTAAAACCCTGTAAGAATCTGGTACAGAAACCTCAAAATCTTTTTTACAAATTGTACTCATGGATTAAATTTCAGTTGCCGTTACAGATCCCTGCTAAGCAGGGGTGCTACACCTGTACCAATTGCTTAAATCTTATGACACATTACATTAACCTTACTATTATTAACTCATTTAAAAATGAAACAGTAACCAGAAAAAAGCTTAATATATTTTGTTTACCTACATAAGGCGGGCACTTGCTCATCAAGCATTCACCACTAGTAAGGCCCGAATTACCGACCGTTTTATTATGGGAGCACCCAATGGGCAGCCAGCGTTACCTGTTATGAAGGGACTGACAAGCTAACACGCATGACCAAGCCAGAATTCAAACCTGGATCCAAGTTGTTTTAGAGTGGTTCTTTAGCTTCTACACCACCTGGGAGGCCCTTATAATATTAAGTGTTCTCAAATATGTTAAGTCAATTAACTGCTGATTTTTGACAAAATATGCAGCTAAAAAAATTACCATTTCACAAATACCATGTATTCCACCGTATAACACTCTCTGGCATATAACATGCCATTGGTGCACTCAAGGGGGGGGGGGGGGGGTTCGGGGGTTAAACCATCCCCCAAAATCTGACACTCGAAAAGCTTCAGTTTGTACTTGCAGTATTTTCATATTTTATTTGTAAATATCAAATTTCAATTGTGTGTGTATATTAGGATTAGGGTGGATCGAATTTTTTTTTTTTTCGAAATCTTTATCTCCTGAGGTCTTAAAAGTTGTAAATTGATATAAATAAGACATGTGTAAAATTTGAATGTTCTACGACAACGTCTTGGGGTTGCGCATCGAGCTTGAAATTTAGAAATTTTTGAAAAATATGACTGTTTTCAAAAAATCAACCAAAAAAATTCTTTTCCGAATTATTAGGCTCCCGAGGTTTTAGAAGTTGTATATTGTTATGAATAAGACGTATGCAAAATCTGAAGGGGCTGTAACAATTTATAGGAATTGCACATCGAGCTTGAAATCTATAAATATCGGAAAAATTTGCGTTTTTTGACAAAAATATGTAGAAAGCAAAAATTATATTTTTAATGAATTAGTCCTGTTGAAAAATAGCCAATAACGTTTGCAGCTCTTCTCTAGTACAACCACAATCACAACTACATTACCCAAGACCCACCTCGTTGATTTGCCTGCGATCCGAGTCCTGCGCATGCCAAGCATCCAATTATTGGAGCATGCATTTTAATGAATAATGTAAAGCCCAACTTCAAATAAAACTGTGGCATTTTTTGTCAAGTGTAATAATTTAGATCGTAGGAGACCATATTCTGATAGATTAGAGGTGCACAACCTGCGGCCCGCGAGGGGTTAACTTGTGGCCCACCGAGACTTCTTCAAACTTTTACGTCCTGGCTTAATTTGACGATTCAGTTATCATTCTTATTATAAAAAAAAGACTTTTTCTCTTGCTTATATTTTTCGTCATCTGAGCGAAAAAGGCATTACCGTAAACACACAAACACTCTCCGCTACTTCCCTCGCCCCTCACCACATTTCTTCCTTCGGCTGCGAAAGAAACAAAACTGAAAACGGAAATTCAAAACTGCACGCTTGTAAAATCTTTACCACACCAGACGAACGTAAGTCCATATTTTACAATTTTCAGTCAATTTTACATCATTGTATGTAGAAATTGGTTTTACATAAGCCACAAAAACCTAAGTCCTTTGAAAAATCCCCTTTTGTATTTTCTGAGGGTTGTGAGAACGTAATTCCCCAGCTATGATTGAGCCAGACGAAACGTTTTGGTGCTCTCCTGAAAAATTAGTCTAGTGTGACTTACGTTAGTCTGGTTCTGAGGTACAGAAATGCTGAACTTGCTTTTTTTTTTCTTATCTCTACTCGGGAAGTTTGACTTATAGAAGTAATGTGGTGAATATTAATGGGTTATATTTTTGTGTGGTATATAACTAGAAGAAAGTCTTAGCTGAAAGTGTTTATTTAATGTAGCACATAGCAGGGATAGTAAAAGAGGAATAATTGAAATGACTAAGAGCCATTCTGAAGGTTATTTTACCATTTATCCGCCCCCTTCCAAATAAATCCCAATCTTTCTTGATGATTTCAGGTACAGCTTGAATTGTATTTTACGTAATTGTATTAAACGCAAATTTAAATTTAGCACTTACTTCAACTTTTTTTTTTTTTTTTTTTTTTAAATCTGTGCAAATCTGTATGGAATCATTTTCGTCAATGTATGAAAATCTAATAATTTCATAACTAAAGGCACTTTTGGACATTTGTGAGTGAGAGTGGATTCAAAAAGTATCAAAAAAGACAGCACACATCGAACTGAACTCCAGAAAGTACCCCTTTGCAGAGTAAGAATCGTCCCTGAATGATATTTCGTAGGTCTTTCCTCCCATTCTCTGTTGGTCTTTTGTCTTTCGGAAATGGGCAGTGACTGTATTTAGTTATTAGTTTTTTTTTTTCCCCCCTTGTCACAAGTTAATTATTTTTATTTGCTAAGATGAGCAGAAAGGAAAGAAAGATAACGGACGACAATAGAAGAGACGAGATCGCAAAATCGAATCTCTTCATCGTTCTCTTGTTGCTCAAAGAAATGTGTTCACAAAGGCAACTTTGCAATTGGATAATTGTGTCGAAGTTAGTGTGGGAATCGCGACCTTAATCGCAAAAAGTAGTTGCCCTTTTACTGATGGTGATTTTGCTAAGGAGTGTATTTTGTTGGTTGCCGAAAAATTGTGTCCTGAACCAGGCGCGTAGCCAGGAAAATTTTTCGGGGGGGTGGGGGGATATGAACTTATATCTGCATAAATAGACGGAATTTCATCACTAATCCAAAAATTTCAGGGGGGGGGATATATCCCGATATCCCCTCCCTGGCTACACCCCTGCCTGAAGCCATCAACAAATTGAAAAAAGTGAGTCTCAGCAGAATGATAATTACAAGAAGAATTGAAAATCTGATGATATTAATGAACAACTCCATATTGCTGTCGCCAAATTTAAGTATTTTTCATTTGCGACTGATGAGTCAACAGACATAACTTCAACAGCTCAGCTGCTTTTGTTTGTTAGAGGAATTTCAGAAAATTTTGAAATAACTGAAGAACTTATTGGAATGAGTTCAATGAAGGGGAGAACAACTGGAGCTGATATTTTATCCTGCATTTTCAATTTGTGTTCTGCACATAATTTTGATCTTACCAAACTTGTTAGTATCACTACTGATGGTGCTCCGGCTATGACTGGAAATCAGAATGGTATGGTGAATCTCTTGAGGAAACATTTAGGTGACCAAGGCGAAGATCTGATTGGGTTACATTGTATTATTCATCAGGAACAGCTGAGGGCAAAAGAACTAGGTTTTGACCGTTTAATGAAGGTATTGAGTGACGCTATTAATTTTATTCGTTCACACGGTTTAAACCACAGACAATTTAAGGAGATGTTAGAACATATAGATGTAACACATGGGGATCTGATGTATTATTCTGAGATACTGTGGAGAAGCACTGAAAAGATTTGCCGTCTTGTTTGATGAAATATCATTTCTCGAAGAAAAAGGCAAGCAAACTAGAATGTTAAAAGAACTATCTTTTAAGTGTGACTTAGCATTTTTAGTTGATGTGACAGCTCATCTGAATGACCTGAACAAAAAATTGTTGGGAAAAAATCAGTTTGTTAGCCAACTGGACAATGCAGTATCTGCTTTCAAACTGAAGCTCCAGCTATTCTTAGATCAGATACGATGTCAAAATTTCATAAACTTTCCTTACCTCCAAAAACTGAAGGAAAAATTTTCTGACAAACAAATGGATTATTCGGAACAAATAAAAGTGCTACTTGATTCATTTGAAAAGCAATTCAAAGATTTTGAGATGCAAAAGGTTAAATTTAAATTGTTTGGTGACCCTTTTTCTGTTCCAGTTGAGGAAGCTCCTGAAAATGTACAGTCAGAACTCATTGATTTGCAAACTTCAGACTTACGCAAGGCTAGATTCCGTGACTTAGAACTTCTCGACTTTTGTAGAACTCTACCCACTGAGTTTTGTCACTTAAAAAATAATGCAAGAAACTGTCCGATGTTTGGTAGCACCTATGTATGTGAACAAACATTTTCTCTTTTGAATTTAAATAAGTCAAAATTAAGAAGTAAATTGACAGATGAACACTTGAAATCTGTCTTGAAAATATCAACAACTAACTTTAAACCAAATGTTCCAAACATTGTTAGTAAAATACAGTCTCAACCGTCACACTAACACTTGTAATTTTTTTTTTTTTTTGTTCATTTTGCTTTTAATCTAGTCTATGTCAATATTTTGCTTGGTCGTCAAATTTCAGTTTCCTTTTAATTATTTTTAAAATTATGTAATGAATGCTATTTAATCAAGATAAATTATGTTTCATAACTGTACTATGGATTAATTATTTAATGTAAAAAGTAAAAAGGGTGAAACTACAGTACAGATGTTCCCTTTCTATTGTTTTTGTATGATCAGATTTTATTTTGTGTGTTTGTTTGAATGCTTTTTATTACGAATTTATTAAAATTTTACTGTTTGTTGCTATGCTTATACAAATTACTGATATTAAATTTATGCATGCGTAGCTTTTTTTTAAGGAAACTTTATTTTTTTCATTTTTATTATAATCTTATTTTTATTTAGCCATTTTTTCTCTCTTATAAAAATTCTGGTTTCAAAATGAGCATTTCTACAACGATAAATTACTGACAATCGTCTATACTGAAGCTGTTTCACTTTTCAAAGTAAATTGGTGGTGTGGCCCTCGGCAGTCCAGCCACTTCTTTGAGTGGCCCTTCTCTGACAAAGGTTGTGCACCCCTATGATAGATGAATAGACAGCAAATTTCGGAGTGGCTGTTTGCTATGGTGTGAAGTTGGCAAATACAACATTACAGAGATTTAGTTAAATTAGAGAACTGTGTTTCTAGATTACGGATGACACCTTTGTTATTTCCAGAATTCGATGATTTGCCACCACCCCCAATGCATGTGAGGGTGCTACGATCAATAGATTTCGTGTCAAACACTCCCAAATTTCCAGTGAAATTCTTAAAATCAGATCGCGACATATGGCCAAAGTATGTTGAACCAGTTTCCTTTTTCCTTTTACTTCTTATGTGTGTTTTTTACAAAGTTTTTTAATTACTTTATGTTGAACCAGGTTCCATTATCAGCAAGATATGTTCTTTGTGACAAACACTTGGATGTAATTTGCAGTCTACAATTTTTTCTATGTATCTGGTTTTGTTCTTCCTCCTATCAAAACACAATCAAAGGAAAATTTTAAAGTCCTCTTCCGTTTTTTTCCACTGCGAGTCATCTTAACCTTCCTCTATAGAGTTCCTACTGCCCAGTCTGTAATAACTTTGCGTCGCAGACTTGTGAAAGCACTGAGATTTTCATTCTAACTTAGTCGTTTGTGAACGCATCTCCCAAAGTGGCGGTAGATAGGCATTCAGCATTTTCTTTAGTCTTTCATACTTCTCTTCCATTATTTTCACTTTCCAAATCAATGACTCAAGTTGGAACATACACTGGATATTGGAAATTTCACCTCTTTCTCCACCAATCAGGAAATTTCTCTTTCCAACCTTTCAACTTTGCTCTCATTCTCCTTAAACTTCTCTTCTTTACAATTCCATCAATTGTCACATATCTAGCTCTCCTATGGTCTGCTAATGACTCACGTTCTGTGTGAGGTATGTGAGGCTCTAAGCCACACCTGCTCCGGGAAAAGTCAGTACATTTGCAAGTGCGATATTCAATAGCGCGGTAAGGGAGCATTTTTCCCACTTTCTTCATAAACAATTCCTTATGTCTGTCTCTAACGTAAGATTCATTTAGCTGCTGAACTTGCTCAGCTCATGACCTTTTCTAACTATCTCTTGAATTCCTTGGATTGACACATTACGGATACTGGTCTTGATCCAAATTTCCTGTATTTTGATCGCCACAACTAAGGTTACTTCTCCTTCCGGTGGATTCTGCTGTTTATTCAGAAATTTTTCTTTAAGTATACAAAATTGTAATATAGAAGTACGAGTATGTCTTCTTGGGTTGGTAACTTAGTACAAGGTAATTCTTTCGATATTCCCAGCTCTTCTAAGAACACCGATTTTGTTTCATGTCCTGTTGCAGACAGTTTCACTCTATTCAGAATCGTAGCAGTGCAAGGCACTGCTATGATTCTGAATAGAGTGAAACCTTTTAGCTTTTTTGAGACAGCTTTTTAGCTTTTTTACCTTTTAGCTTTTTTGAGAGTAAACTGAAAGCACCATCTATCTGAAACGTTAAACTAAATGCCTCTTTCAATGAAATATATCGTGCCTGATTCAACCGAATGCATGTGTATCGCCATCACTCGGCAGGCAAACCCGGCGCTAGTTGTCTGGAACACAGCTTGCAACTGTGCCCAAGACAAAACGACAGCATAACGTGTGCATTGTATCAAAATATTCGAAAAGCCATTTTTTGTGATTTACTGAGCTTCTTTGAACATTTTTTAACATATAAAAGGACCAAATTATTTTTAACAAATAAAATTTGCTTTCGATATAATTTTTTCAATAAAGACATAATTTTCAGATATTTATAGATTTCAAGCTCTATGTGCAATCCCTAGAAATTGTTACAGCCCCTTCAGATTTTGCATACTTCTTATTCATAACAATATACAACTTCTAAAACCTCGGGAGCCTAAAATTCGGAAAATAATTTTCTTGGTTGATTTTTTGAAAAAAGTCATATTTTTCAAAAATTTCTAAATTTCAAGCTTGATGCGTAAACCCTAGACGTTGTCGTAGAACATTCAAATTTTACGCACGTCTTATTCATATCAATATACAACTTTTGAGACCTCAGGAGATAAAGATTTCAAAATTTTTTTTTTTCGATCCACCCTAGTGTATATATATATATATATATACATATATATATATATATTATATACAATACACATAATATAATTTAGAAAAGAAAGACATTAATGTTTCAGTATATAATTGTTTAGTTGGACGGAGAAAAGCTCAGTCCGACTGAGGTCGCCACAATAGTAGAAAGTTGTAGATAAAAACAAATTTTCCCTTCTGGTCCAGAGAAGTTTTTCTCTGGAACAGAGTGGTTGTTTTTAGTACTCGTCTACCCCTTTCCCCCGTAGGTGATCTATGCCTAGACTGAATTAACCCTATTGATACCATACCATACTGTCAAATTCGTAGTCCATCATCGTAAATTTCTCTGTCAGACATAATAGTACAACAATTTCAATTCTGAAGAGACAAATTGTGGTATAGACGGATTTCTTGCATGGAAAAATTCGAATGGCCGACTACTGCATTGGATCGGATGAGACTCTGCAAAGATAATTCACTGCCAAATATTAAAACATTATTGCACCTCCCGACCACAATACCAGTCACAACATGTAAAAGTGAACGATCGTTCTCGACCTTACGTTGACTAAAAACATATCTACGAAGTACTATGGGCAAAAGAAGATTGAATGGATTAGCTCTTCTAAATATTCATAAACATAAACCATCTGCAGAAGTTATTTTAGATAAACTGGTAAAAAATCCAAGATTAGATTAAATTTAAATTCACTTAAATGTTAATCTCAGAAAATAAATTATGTAATCAATGCAATTTTGTTTAAATAAAATGTAAATAGTTTAAACAGATGAATAGCATTTTTTATTTTCAAATACGAGGGTTGTCCGTAAAATAAGGTTCCCAACAAATTTTCACTATGAAAAACATGTTTGACATTGAATAATACATATTTCGAAAGCTTTGACTTTCCCCTATTTTTCGACATAATCGCCATTGAGATCAATGCATTTTTGCATGCGGTGTACCATCTTTTTTATACCTGAATCGTAGAACTCTGCTGCCGAGCCGCGAAGGTAGCTTAAAACCTCTTCTTTCGGCTCCTCGTCAGTTGTGAAATGTGTCCCACCCAGGTGTTTCTTCAATACAGGAAAGAGATGGTAATCAGTGGGGGGCCAGGTCTGAGCTGTAGAGGGGGTGTGTGAAAGTATCCAAATCTGTTAATGAGATCGGTTGTGACACGTGCGGTGTGCGGACGAGCGTTGTCCTGTTGGAGATGCACTCCTTTTGTGAGCATTCCTCTCCTCTTGTTTTGAATCACGCGGCGAAGGTTCTTCAATGTCTCACAGTAGCAGTCCGCATTGATTGTTGTGCCGGTAGGCATGAATTCGCACAACAATAACCGCTTCCTGTCCCAAAAGATGCTCGCCATCACTTTGCCGGCAGACAGTGTTTGTTTAAACTTCAGCAGGTTCGGCGAGTCTGGATGTTTCCGCTGACAAGATTGTTCCTTTGTTTCCGGTGTCGTGTAGTGGACCCAGGTCTCGTCCCTGGTGACAATAGAGTCCAAGAATTTCTGGCCATCGGTTTCGTAGGCCTGAAGAAATTCGCGAGCAGCTTCCACACATTGCCGTTTGTTGTCATTCGTCAGCATTTTCGGGACCCATCTTGCACAAACCTTGGCATATCCTAAACACTCTGTCAAAATTTTGTGAATGCAGCACTTGCTGACATCAGGGATCACCTCGCTGAGGTCCCGAACCGTCATCCTTCGATCTTTCAGCATTGCTTCTTCCACTTTTGCAATCGTTTCATTTTGCATCACAGAAACAGGGATTGATTTCCGACAGGGCATTCAGGGCACTCTTCCCGGCCCCCGGCCAGCCAGGGATTGATTTCCGACAGGGCATTCGGGGCACTCTCCCCGGCCCCCAGGAGCAAGGGGGCCCTAAAATCATCCTTTAGTTTAAAAATTCGGAAATTTTGGTTTTAATTTAAAATAAGAGGCAGGGAAATTAGTTTTATGGAAAACAATAATTACTCTGTTACTATTTCGTAGCGTTAAGCATTATATCCACACTTTTTTTATCTAAACTATTTAGGTGTGGCCTATGTAGTTATGTATGCTGGTAGCGAGTAAACCATAGAGCAGATTTTCAATCGGAACAGATAAAAGGAAATACTTCCTGATTGGAGCAAAGTGAAGATTTATCCCACTAAATAATAAATAAATGCTCTGATGTAGACGTTAAGAAAATAAGTACAAAAATAATGTGGAACATGTTACTTGAAAAATTCGGAATGAAAGTAACGATTGAAAATTAAATAATATAGCTGAAATATTTTTACCCTACATCAGTGTTTCTCAACCTGTGGGGTACGCCCCCCAAGGGGGGCGCAGAGCGTTTGCAGAGGGAGCACAAGAAAACCAAAGAGCAAGTAGTGATGCATTTTTAAAAAAAATCATCTTATATATTCTCATTTTTACTGAAAAATATATTCATTTTTGCTTGCAATGTTCATTCAAACTTTACTCATAACATTATTTTGTAGAAAATTCGACTAAATGTTCATTGTTAAAGATAAAAAAACTGAGTGTATGCTAAAAAATGTGAGGGGGGGGGTGACGTTAAAAGGTTGAGAACCGCTGCCCTACATAATAATATTGTTATCAAACTGTTGCATTTCGATTTTCATCTTTATTCAATAATAATTTTAATGCTGTTGAAACATCCTCCTTTGTAGGGTGAAGTATTAAAGTTGCATGGTAGGGTATAAGAAAGTTCGCAAGAGTGCCTCCCCCCTTCCAATGAAGATTTTGTCCAGGGCCCCCATCTCTGCAAATCAGTCCCCGCACAGAAATCTCCATGGCGAAATATTGTATCTCTTTCAACTAAGTCGGTGGTTCTCAAACTTTGAATCTCACGGAACCCTTTTCTTACCACATGCTTAGCAACAAAACCCTTGAATAAATATTACTTAAGGCGAAACTAAGGGCTTATCATTTATCACTCATTAGGCAAACATAAAAACTAAATATAAAGCAGTATAAAAATGAATTTATATGATAAATGTATGAAAAGTATCAATGGGATGAATGGCTTTGTTTTTGACTGTTACAGAATTCTTCAAAATTTGGTTGTATTGACGAAAGCTTTAGTTGCATATCACGTCCCAAATCCAAATTATTCCAATATTTAGTTTTTGTTGATGCATGCAGAAAAATGGAGTTAAAAACCCTCACAAACAGATAATTGTTTTGAAAGTACACAGGTAAGGGAGGAACTTTCTCGACAACAGTGATCTCAATAGCCGGTTTTAGTCCAAAATATCTGGATGAGAAACACTGAGCTAAATTATGAAAGAGACAAACATTTACTTATTTGATCCTTTTTTATTCACTAATTTTTACTTCGGACGAAGTGTGTTGAGTTAGCAGTATAAAAGCTATTTGAAAAACTAAAACTAGAGGGGGTTGGGTGGCCGCTGATAGAGGTTATTTTAACATTAGGTCTATGAGCCAAAAAATCCGTTCCATCAAGAATTGGCCATTTAGAGGGGTGGCCGCTTGGAGAGGTTTCACTGTATATGATAAAGGGGTCTTAGTGAGGATGAACCCCCCTCCCCTCAAGGAAAACTTCTGGTTGCGTCACTGTAACATGCATCAGTAAATTAAGGATATGTCAAGAAATTTATTTTCTATTTTATGTTATGCATTTTATTTTCGGTGTCTAACACGCACACGAAAAAATGAAGTAATTTTTTTTAAGTTGAAAATGCATGTTATATGCAGAGGTATACAGTACTTAAAAAGGTGATTAATAATATATTAGTTGGTAACGAAAGTTTCCCGGCACTGCAGATATGATCTCAGCAAACAGTTCGCTTTGGCGTGTTTCCTCATATTTTGTCAAACGATTTTTGGCATTTGAAAGTTATGTTTTTGGTCTCGCGCCCCCCATGTTTCTGGGCCGAAGGCTTTGAAAAACTACCAAAGCGTTGGCAGAAAATCATAGATGTAGGTGGTGATTACCCGCATTAAAGGTACTCCTTTCAGGTTCTTTTTCTAACTTTGTTTGGAACTTTTTGTTGGCGGAAAACTTTCGTTACAGCCTGATATAAAGGAAATACTTGTATATTAAGTGTTGAAGTATTTTAATGTCTGAAGTTTTACACCACATATAATATATTAAATAGTTTTAAAAACAAACTAATGCAATTAATCATTGTAATCTAAGTTTAATGATGGTTTGATAAGTTTAATAAATTTTAACCAAATATTCTGTATTTTGCTGAATATTTGGTTATTCACCAAATTTTAACCAAATAGTATTTTGAAGCATATGCATTGTCTGTATAACGGGCTATTAGATCACGCAAGTGCCCGTTACAGCAGTATGTGTCGCATCATGTGACACAATAGAAGGAATTGTCTAGACTTCTGTTATTCTTTGTGTCAGTGGTGTGAGCAAAGTTTTTTTCTTTTTCCCCCCGAGGATGGGGGTTATCCTCCCAATAATGGGTTGATAAATTAAACCGAAAATTTATTTGTGCTAATTATATTATAATTATGATATAATTATCACTTTAATTACAATTCTTAGTTGTATAAATTCTTAAATAAAACATGAAAATAATGCTAGTATAAAATAAATCTTCTTGAGTGTCAGATTTTGCATTTCTTTAACTCCCCTCCCCCTGTCCCCAATCTTGGGTGCAATAGTATTCCGGACATAGGATTTTTTCAGATTATGGACTGAAGATTTTACCTCCTTTTAAAGCTGTCGCATGGGAAAAAAAGCTTTACTTTTTTGGAAAGTTGTAGCCTGTGAAAAACAATTTTTCTTAAAATGTAATATTATTTTCTAAATTGTATATATTTTATAACATAAGCATTTGCTTTTGTATCAGTATCAAGCCTTGTAGTCTCCTCTATCCTCGTTGACAAAAAGTTCATTAAAATAATGTATAATATTCAAAGAGACAAAGATTCAGAAAGGAATTCTTTGTATTTAGGCAAAGCTACTTGAGGGCTATATGCCCAACAAGGGTTGTCTTCAGCATATAAGATTTCAAAAATTGTTATTTGAGGGGTAGAATACAAAACATTTACTTTTTAAAAGTTTTGTTTCATAATTTTTTTATCATCCAGCTAATTTTATGAATATTTATATTTTCACATTGTAAGAATTTTCCTTAGGCATTGGCAATGAATGCTCAAAATTTGAAAACTGAATAATTCAGTGAATAGTACTAATTTTTTAAGTTTTTTTGTACACAACAGTGGTTCCCAACTCAACTTAACCCACAACCATTTTCCACTTCCTATTTACCCGCAGACCACTTAAAAGAACTTCTGCGGGAGGGATGAGTGGCATATCCAAGGATCCCAAACCCTCCTTATAATATATAGACATAGCATAAAGCCCCCACCCGAAATGAGGGAGATGTGGGAAAAGCGAGTCAAGCATTACTCATATATGATGTATAACATAAGAAGTAACTGCTTGTTATTAGAAAACTTTTTGTTATTGCAGGTGTCGATCCAGGGTCCCATTTTTGTGAAAATTGCATACTCTTGTGAATTTAAGTATTAATTTGAATTTCAACACTTATTTGTGCGAATTTACATGCCAACTTTTAATTAAAGTCACTTTTTTTTATTCAAATAATTGATAAGACAGAGTGTGGGTAAAATGCCAGTGAAGGGCCATTTTAATCAATTGTATTTTTGTGAATTAGCTGTTTTAGTCGGTTGTAATTTTGTGTAGCGGCCATTTTAATTGATTGCATTTCCGTGAAGGGGCTGCTTTAATCAATTGTAATTTTGTGAAGGGACCGCAAAACAGACCCAATTTTCTTCTGCATTGACCCCTGAATTGTTGTTAGTATAATGTCAATACTTAAAATTACAGCCCACTAATCAGTTATCTATGTTTTGAATAATAATCAGTTTTATTAATAACAATACTTTCTTTTTACCTTTTTGGAGGAGGAATTAATAATATATAATATTGTATAGAAAATAGACTTTTCTTGTAAATACAAAAATTTGCAAAACCTATACACATATTTTTGATACAATTTTTTTTGTAATCAAAAATCTGCAAAACTGATGCAGAAGTTAATTTTCTGATACAAAAAGTGACACGAAAGGCCTAAGAGAAAAAAAAAAATTTGGGTATTTGTGAAAATCAATAGGTATGTAGCCATTTTACGAGTTAAAGCTACCAAACCATTAAATTTTAGGCTCAATTTGTTTTGTTTTAATATGGGGAAAATACCCCTTTTTTAATCAAGCTTTAATAGTCAATTAAAATTTCCATTGAATTAATTTAAAAATAGTTGGATTAGAGTCAGACGTACTGAAATCAGAGTCAATGCCATGTTATATATGAATTTATAAAAATTCTTAGCATAGAATATTTTTTAGATTTTGAAAAAGTAAATGAAAATAGGAGAAAAATGATTTCAGCTAAATGTGATTTTAACCAAACAATCCTGACGGAAAAAACACTCAAAATACTGGTGTTAAACAATAAAGTAAATAAAAAACTTTGTAAAAAACACACATAAGATGTAGTAATTAAAAAACTTTGTAAAAAACACACATAAGAAGTAAAAGGAAAAAGGATACGCGTTTCGTTCAAAAATAAACGCGTATCCTTTTTCCTTTTACTTCTTATGTGTGTTTTTTACAAAGTTTTTTAATTACTTTATCGTTTAACACCAGTATTTTGAGTGTTTTTTCAGACACATAAGATGTGTGTATGTGATGATCACACATAAGATGTGTGTACATGATAGTTGCAAGCAACACAGGGAACCTGTGTTGCTTGCAACTAAGGGCTTGGACTGACGAAAGCCAAAACAATTTTTGGTTGAAACGTGCGTATCCTCTTACCTATAACATCTTATGTGTGTTTTTTACAAAGTTTTTTATGTACTTCAAACAATCCTGATTTATGCATTTGTAAACTATAATATGGGGTGTAAAATGCAGATGAATCTGGTGAAAGAATGTTACAGAATATGAACTTTAGCTGAATTTTTGTTCAAATTCAACTTTCAAAAGCAAAACAGAAATAGGGCTGTAGCTTCTGACGTCACTGGTAGGCAAAACAGGGCAGACTAACCAATAGGAGGTTTGTTCTACAGGATGGCTGATAGGCAAAACTGGAACGTAACCAATAGGCTTGCTCGGCGTGACGTTGTGTTAGTAAACACGCTACAGCCCTGTTATTTATATGCACACATACATTTAAATCTACAGTGACTTTTACTGGAAAGACGTGCTTTCCCTTGTGCAATATCTGAATTCATGGTATTTTGAATTGTGCCAATGTGGACTTCTGCTGTAATTGTTTAAAATGCAGAATAACCATCTTTGTTGGATTGATCAAGACAGATATTTTCTATAATATCAGCTATTCTATTTTTATCATATTTAATAACTTCTTTGGATGAAAACCTGCTTTCCTTGAATAATTGTTTGCTTATTTCAGTCAGTTTTGATATTTAAAATGAATCAGATGTTTACCTTCATATTTCTTCAATCATTTATATGTGATTGTAACTTTTCTTTTTTTCCCTGTAGGAGCTATTGACAAGGCACAAAGTTCTGTGCTCTGAATTCCTAGAAGCAAATTATGATGGAGTTTTCAGTCATTATCAGCATTTGTTAAACTCAGAAAATTATGTCACCAAACGACAGTCATTAAAAGTAAGCTGTTATTGTGTCTTAATTTCTGTAAAACTGAATTCTCTTATTGTATGCTATTTTCAAAGGTCCTATCCTCTCTAATGTTATGTCCTTCTCCTGTGCTGATGAAACAAGAACGATAAATTATGCTCAATACCTTGATTAACAAAACTTTTTTAACATGATTGCTTTGTTAACATATAAAACTGCAGAATGATAATTGAAGCAGAATAACTTCACTTGAATAATTTTCACATTAAAAAGCCCTTAAAATGCTATCTGTTGTTATAATATGGTAGATGGTATGTTTCTTTAATTTGGATTAAAATCAATGTTCTATGCAAGAATGTCAAATCTATATATTTTTTGCAAGTTTTTAGACATGGCCCTTGAAAAATCTGTATTAATTTAATTTTGTGTCCCTTTAAAACAGATATAAATGGTACGTCTGTTCTTTTTGATGGAAAACATACTGACATCAAGCTTTTATATACATTTATTGTGTTTGATTCAAATGGATTAATGTTTCTAAACTGCAGTTTAATCACTATCTAATCATAGTAATATATTAAATTCTTTTGTTTGTTCTTATGTATAAAACCATAAATGCTTCATTTGCTATTTTCAATACATGGCATTTATTTTATTAATTGTAATGATACTAATTACTTTTATTTTATTTGAAATAGAGTAACTCTTCTAAAATGTACTTTAAATTTTAATTGACTCTGATGCCTTCTAATGTGAATTAGCTATCATACTGTCTAGTTGAAAAACATAGAAAAAGGCAACTTTTTACTGTGCAAAATGTAAAAGTGAAATACATATATCTATGTAGAAATTTCTGGGCTGGAATACTGCTTGAAATGAATTTCAAGAAATATCTGGGGTAATCATGGATTTGGATATAGGACAATCTTCCACTAGTGGCAGTTGGGCAAAATAGCAATATGTATCTACATCCCCTGAAAGGAAAATACTTGATTCCCCCCCTTTTAATGATTAGCTACATAAACTATCTAGCGGCGAACCATGATGCAATCAATGTACTACTAACACACGCATGTGCACAACTTAATGTTTGCAACTCACAGTGCCATCTTATAGGCAAACATCATTTAGCTCCTTTAGAATATGTCGATGACTATCCTATATCCAAGGTTGAGACTTTTGCTATGCACGAGAGCCAGCAGAGCACCGAGGGAAAATTAAAAAAAAGTCATAAGTCATCCGACTGAGATAGCTAGCGGTGACTTCAGGTATGCACTGCAGATGTTTTTTCTCTTCAGAACATAGTTTGAAAAAGGTTGTTCTAAATAAAATAAACAGAAGTTTTGCCTATTCATTTAAGTTTCCTTTTGTATAATGTAGATATATATATATATGCATATTTAAAAATTGTATTCACTAAATATATTTTGATTTTCAGCTATTAGGTGAATTGCTTTTAGATCGTCACAATTTTACTATAATGACAAGATATATAAGCTCTCCTGATAATTTAAAGTTAATGATGAATATGTTGAAAGAAAGAAGTCGCAATATTCAATTTGAAGCTTTCCATGTTTTTAAGGTAAGTCAGGAAAGAGAAAAATTGAAGTAAATAATCTTTTGATTCTGTAGAGCTAACATCAAGAATTTTTTTCTCCATTTTTTTATAAAGATGATTGTATATATTTAGTAATATATTAAATAAATGTTTAGGGATCGGCCAATGCCAAATTTAAACTGACAAAACCGATACCAATACTTTCCATAAATTTATTTTTAAAAATTGCCGATACCGATGTTTTCAAGCTTCAGTATTGGCCAATACGGATACTTTACATGTTTTAATGACATCAAAGCTACATCTGTATTCTGTGCAGTTTTTGCAATGAGAGTGCCCTTCTCGTTCTTTTGTTAAAATGAATGGTGCCCTGCTAGCCTACAGATAAAAATTTGTGCCCATTTGCAAGAAAAAAAGCAGTGATTTTGCAGTAAAGTGATTCTACTTCCCCATTTCTTTTAAAATTGTGCCGGCCAATGGCCAAATGGATAAGACACTGAACATTGGGAAATATCTGAAGTGAACAGTCCCAGGGATCTGGCTGTTGATCTATCGGCTTAGCATTTTGGACAATTTTTCTTAGCAGAACCATTTATTGCATATAGGCCTAGTAAGTTCTTTTATTTTCCAACTTTTTTCCTTAACATTCCGAAGATCCAAGGTTTTTCCTTGTTGGGTGTCCAATGGATTCAAATGGAGGGGGGGGGGGAAGATATAGTGAAAAAATGACACACACTTTTTACTTTGTTTTACTTTTTATCACCAACTTAGTCTAGTGTTGTAAAAGTTAGTTTTTTTTTTTGTAACACTTTAATTTTAATTTTTACAAAGATAAGTTTATTATCTGTAACATAGTAATAAAACAATGCCTAAAAGCAGTGATACAGTCCTAAGGATGTGGACACCACATGACTTCCTTGTATGTATATTAAATCATAAATATTTTCGGTGCACTTCATCTGGATTTTGACTGTTTGAAAGAGATAAAATACTGCATTAATACTAAGCTTTAGCAATTTCTAGCCAAATATTTGAGATATTGCCAAGCTGGGTTCAATTTGATTTGATTTTGGCACTTAATTGTGTGATATTTTGCCAACAGCTGACAAGATTGAGATAGTTAGCGAAATGTTGGTCATAGTCAAAATAGTGATTCATCACAGACTTTTAATGAATTGGAGGTATCCATAGGCCTTAATGTATTTAAAGTCTTTTGGGTGACTCTGCAAATAAATTACTCAGTCAATTGCATTCAAATAAAGAGATGCACAATTAGATGCTTAGGGTGACAACAGATCATGGAAAAATCAGGGTACTTTATCCATCTGGAAATATCAGGGAATTTCTTGAAAATATCCAAAAATCAGGGAACTTTCGTTTTCGCCTAGTGAACTAGACCGTTTTTAGTTGTGGATCAGTGTCTAACTTGTGAGTCACAGGTTCGTTCTGGATCATACAATACTCAACTGATGCAGACACTTTATGAATCCAAGACTCAAGTGATGTAGGCACTATATGAGTCGAAAACCAACGGTACTGGGTGATCAAAAAGTCCATAAAAATTCACTAAAAAAGAACAAATAATGATAGAAAGTTGCAGTTTGCACAGAACCGATTTAGAAGGCGATTGTATTTTTTGTAATGGCAAGAAAGGTTGTAGTTTCAAATGCTACTGCACTGCGGTGATAGGTAGTGTCGACATGCACAATGAGAAGCAAGTTTCTAATTAAAAAAATCTGAAATCCCTCTAATCTTATCCATTACGACCTCAATTTTGTATCGTTTGCTCTTTTAAAATGAATTTTTAAACCTATGATGTACTAAGGATGCCCCAAAAGCTCTTGAAAACTACAAAAATTCATTAAAAAAAGAACAAATCATAATACCAAATTTCAGTTTACATGGAAAGGATTAGAGAGATTTCTAATTTTTTTTATTGGAAACTTGCTTTCCATTGTGTATGTCAGCACCACCTATCAGTAACATTTGGAACTTCAACCTTTCTTGTCATTCAAAAAATCCAATAACTCTCTAAATCTATTTGTGCAAACCCCAATTTTCTATCAGTGTTTTTTAATTATAATTTAAATAAAATAGCTTTTACTCATTCAATCACATTAATTTCCTACCAAAAATCAGTTTTAAGCCCTATTTATGTATAATTAATGAAAAGTAAAAAAGTGCCTCCAACGGTTGCAAAATCAAGGCGCTATAGTTTACACTGCATGCCTTTCAAAATTATAGATATATAAATATGTATTAAATCCGTAATTGCCAAAGACTTGGGAGTTGGCAGTTCATTCTTAGGCATTTTACTTCTCTATGGTTCCTCTAAAACCCATCAACATTTCATCAAAATCAGTGACCTCAATGTTTGAGCTTCTCCTTTGAAAAAATAAGTACATGAATTATTGCTATTGTTATTCTCACAAATCATTAAAACACATAGTGAAAGGTTAATGAAATTTGAAACATGATCTATAATGTAGGGCTTTGTTTTTGAACTGCAAGTATATGTTTATGTGGTACAGCATGATAAGACACAAGGAAGGGGGAAGGAGTTCAAGAATAAGGAAAAAACACTCAGAATACTGGTGTTAAAGATAAAATAAATGCTATGGGTAATCCTCTCTCACCTTTTTTGTGTAATATTTATATGCATTATTTTGAAGAGAAGTTCTTCAAGGTCTTTAATTTTCTGTGCTGGGTCAGATATGTTGATGATACTTTCGTTCTAATGGATTCCAATTGTGATATTTCCAATTTACTTTTGATTGTTAATTCTGTTGATCTGTGTATCCAGTTTACTCTTAAAGAGGAGTGCAACAATTATTTCTGTTTTTACCGCAAACCCTTTTCTATTTCTTTACCTCCTCATGCTATCTAATCATCCTTACCAGCAAAAACTTTCTGCTTTTTACACTTATGTGTTTCGTGCTGTCAAAATTTGCTCTGACTCTTCACCTCTTAATAATGAAATTAATTACTTAAAATCCTTAGCTGTCTCTCGTGGTTTTAACCCCTCTATTATTGATAAAGCTCTTTCTAAATTTAATAAGCCTAGTACTTCTACTACTATTAATTTTCATAATGAATTAATTGTACTACCTTTCTTTTCACCTTTATGCTACAAAATTTTTAAACTTCTCGAAAATTTTGGTTTCAAACCTGTTAATGCACTTAAATTTTCTTCCCTTAAAGATCCTATTTCTACTGAAACTGTTGGGGTGTTTATTATATTCTTTGTGGATCTTGTGATTTGGGCTATATTGGCCGGACCAGAAGAGCTCTCAAATTTAGACTCATTCTCAAATTTAGTCTCTCAAATTTAGATGTTTCTAAGCATGAGCTTTCCAAATCGTCTATTGTCTCACATTGTTGGAATTCTAATAATCTTTTTCAGTTTTCTAAGGCCAAGATATTGTGCACTTCTGTCTCCCTTGATTTTATGGAAGGTTTATCCATTACCCAGCACTTGAAATGTCTTGTGAACGATGGTTCTTCTGTTCCTTTTGTTCATTCTGCTTGGAAGCTGTTGTTGTAATGTTCTATTCATTTTCTTCCTTTTCCTTATTCTGCCAGTTTTCTTTTTCTTTCTTTCTTTCTTTCTCTCTCTCTCTCTCTCTCTCTCTCTCTCTCTCTCTCTCTCTCTTTAATCTCTTATTTTCTTTCTTTTTCTTTTATTTGGTTTTTGTTTTTGTGTGTGTGTGTTTCTGTCTTTCATTTATGTTTATTATTATTTTATTATATTTATTAATTACAAAAAAAAAGTGCTGTCCTGTATGTGTATTTATTAAAAAAAACTATACTTTTATTTGTGTTTTTATGTTATTTTTGTTCTTGTGTTTGTTCTGGTTTCTATTGTTTTTCTTTTTTGTGTGTGTTTGTGTGTTATTTTTTTCCTCATTTTATTCTTTTCTTTTTATCCCATCCCCTTTTCTCCTCATCCTTTAATCTTCGTGTTTTGTTGCCTTCTCTTTTTCCAAGACATTCCAAGTGGCAACATGCTTGTTTGTTTATCTTTTTCAGTTCCCACTGTTTTGTGAGATGAAGGGCTTTGACTGAGGAAGACTGAACAAATATTCAGTTGAAATAATCGTATCTTGCTATAAGTATCATGTTATGCGTGCTTTTTATTCAAAGTTTTTATTTATTTTATTTTTGGAGTTTAAGAATGTTTGAAAAAAAGTGTGACATCATTTATGAATGGCTGTAAGAATAGTAAGTAGATCACTTGAAACATCTTTAAAAAATAGAGAAAATACTGTAAGAATCAGGGAAGTTATAACTACTGTGTCTTTTTTATCCTTCTGTTTGTTCTATTACTTGAAGTGTTCTACTTTCGCTAGCCCTGCCATGGCCGAGTGGATAAAGACATTGAACATGGTAGATGTTTGAAGTGTGAAGGTCCCGAGTTAAGGCCCATCAAGCTTTCATCGATCTAACAGTCTGGAGTTTTGAGTGGTTTTCTCCAGATGTAACTTGAATATGCATTAGAATCTCTTAAAAAGTCTTTTGTCCAAGGCATCCTTCCTTAGGCAGAAAGCCCTTGAGTAGCTTTGCCTTAAAACACAATACAATACTTTCAATTGAACTTATTAAAATTATTGCAGTATGTGTATTGCATTTAATAAGTGTTTCTTTTTTCTTTTTAGGTTTTTGTGGCCAATCCCAACAAACCAAAACCAGTGTTAGATATTTTATTGAGAAATAAGGATAAACTAGTAGACTTTTTATCAAATTTTCATACTGACCGTTCTGATGATGAACAATTTAATGATGAAAAAGCTTATTTAATCAAACAAATCAAAGAGCTTAAAGCTGATGACTAGCATAAATTTTTAGAGTTAGTCTAGCTTGTTTTGCTAAAAACTAAAACACCTATAAAAAATGTGGCTAGTGATCAGTTAAAAAAAATAAAGAAAATGTTACTTCCATTAGGATAAGTTGTAGATAATATGTATCATAACAAGCTTGTGTATATGCCTCTAATGGGACATGTATGGGATGAAAATATGTCATATTATTTGTTCCATTCCAGAAGAATATTTTGCTTTTGAAATGTTGATGGTATGTGATCTTAAGAAAATTACTAGTTTATAGTGGTGGTAAATCAGTTGTTGTTTGTTTATTCATTGAAAAATTTTTGTAAATATTATTATTATTATTATTATTTTCATTTTTAAAAGTTATATTTGCTTTTTTCTGTTTTAGTTGAAATTTAGTGTGAGTATTGTGTGTTATCTTAGATAACTTTGGTATAATTATCATAAATAAACCATTTACTATGTAAAAACTGCTTTTCAGAGCTGACTTTTAAAGTCTATTTTCATAATACATTTGACTCCCAAGTATTTTGACAAGATATCTTTCTTAAACTTCATATTATACATATTTTTCCAGCTACATATCTCAAGTTTTACTGGTCTGTTAGAGAAATGTTTGGATTTGAGGCATATTAGTATTTTACAAGTATTTTATTTAAAATATTTTGTATAAATATAATATGTTAACACTCCTTTGATTTTTTTTTAAATAATTTATAATTATTTGTCAACTAAAAAATTGATACCAAGTTTTGCTTGTACTAATGATTATAAAGTAATTAATTAAGATATTTTTCTAAGCAGATTTTGTGCACATCTCTCTCTCTCTCTCTCTCTTTTTTTTTAAGCCATATTTTGTTTGAGAATTGCTTTAAATCAAACAGTGTTTTTCATGTTTTAAGAAGGAAAAAAATGCTTTCATACTTTCATATAAATTGTTTGGAACACATTTGGATTGATTCATATATATATTTTTAAAAAATCAAAGCTGAAAATTTTAAAACACTATTTAATTAAGTCTTTTTTTAGAACTTGAAATTTTTGTCAAGTGTCAAAATAAGAAAATCTACAGAATCACAGTTAAAATGGGGGATTATTATTTTGTAAATTTTATTATCCGTTGGAATCAGTATGGCTATTGGGTAATAGAAATAATGGTCTACTGTATTGTGAATCTAAAGATTTTGACTGCTTATAAGTGCATGTGATTATGAAAAATCTTACTAATCTTAAAAATCTTATGAAATGTAGTTTTACTTTTGTTGATACAAACAGACAAAGTTGAGAACTTGACAGGCAATACTTAGTTGTCACTAATTAAACTTGTTTGCTTTAATTACGACTGAGATTGGAAATTCTGCCTTTATTGCCCAATTTGCTTCTTTGAATGGATGGATGCAAACAGGTTTAATAACTTGCTTTGCTTCAATCAGTTTTAGGTGCAGTTTTTGTTTTAATGGACTTCCTGTTTCCAATTCCATTATAAAGGATTAATATTATGCAAGGAAAAAGTAGATGTTTTCTTGGAATTGAAATTCAGCAGTGACAAATTTTATTTCATGAAGACTTCTTTCTTGCAATATGTGAATAACATAAAAATCTGAACCCTTTTTAAATTTTTGCCTCATGAGTAAATTTGCCTTTGAAAATTTTAGTTGATTGGGGATTTGTCAATTTTGCAGTTATCTTAATTTGGTTGATACTATAGCCAAAAATTTTCTCATTTTGTGGATAGCAAAGTAAAATTTTGGATTTCTCTCTCTCTCTTTCTCTCAACACCTTTATTTTCTAGTTTTTAAAAAAATTTAACAAGAAATATACCAGGTGATTCAAAATAGATGTTAAGCGAATTATTTTTTCAATCGTAAGTGATCGAAACATACTTCCTATTAGAAAAGTGTTCGTCAAATTAAGAGTAGCTTTCAGATATAGCATTTTTTTTACTGGGGGTTGTATACATATTAAAATACGAAATTTCATTTTTATATGGTCCCTCCTTTGCCACCCTTTATATTTAGAAGGATGTTGCTCTTTACCTAAGAAAATTAATAAAACAAATCTCGTGTCTCTATGTGGAATAGTTAGCAAAAAATTTATTTAAAAAAATAATGACTTACACCACTTTACCTGCTGTGTTGGCATCTGTTTTCAAGCAAAAAAATCTTTACTTTAGGGACCAACTATGAGTTGATAAAAGATAAATAAAGATCCTATTGTTTGGAAAAGCAATTAAACGCATTCAAATGTGTCAAATTAACAGGTACAGTTTTACCTAAAATGATCGGTACTGCTGTATGAAATTTAGTCTTAGGAGGTCATCCACTAATTACACCATGCTTCTAGAGAAGGAATTTTAAAATGTAAAAGAGAATGGCAAAATAATGGTGTAGGTTTCTATAGTGTGGTAAATTTCACTAGAAACTGCCAATCATGTTTTACAGGAAAATTCTAGCTAAATTAGGATTTGAGGAGTTAACTGTGCCTATCGAGTGACTATTAACATAAATTAACGCCAGTTGAAAAATAATTACATTTGTCTCTCTTCAGAGGCATCCCCTTATTGCTTGGTGACAAATGCCAAAATTTTCAAATTGCTATATCTCGGAAACTATTCCACGTAGAGACTCGGGATTAATTTTCTTAGTAAAAAAGCAACATTCTTCTAAATATAAAGGGTAGGAAAGGAGGGACCATATAAAAATTAAATTTTGTATTTTAATATGTATACAACCCCCAGTAAAAAAAAATGCCATATCAGAAAGCTACTCTGAACTTGACAAACTTTTCTAATTGGAAGTATGTTTCAATCACTTAAGGTTTGAAAAATAATCACCTTAATTAATATCTATTTTGAATCACCCTGTATTGTTAACACAAAACATTAAAAAACATTTTGTTACAATTAACATTGCTGTTGCCCCTTCTCCCTAACAGCTTAGTTCACTTTAAAAGAACTAAAAGTGCCATCAGAAGATATTATTAAGAAATTACATATATTGATTTGCATATTTCATTCTGATTGATGTTAAAATTCATTCCAAAACTTCAATATTAGTTAAACACCAAATATTTACTGTTCAAAAATATAATTCTTGCTTAGAAAATTTAGTAGTTAGTATGTAAATCTCGACGTGTTAGAAGAATAAGAGTAATATGTCTTCTACTTGGCTATTCTGAAAGTTCTACAATATTTATGACTTAAATGATGCAATGAATTTAAAATTTCTAGAATATTGGTTTTGATGATAACGTGATATATTATTAGGAAGCTTTTGAAATTAATTGTTTTTGTGGTAGCTTTATACATATGATTTCATTTATGAAACAGAAAATTTTAGACAGTGTTACCTACTGGCATAATCTTTTACAGTATTTATCGGAAATAAATTGTAAAATTGTTTGTATTTTAATTAATTTTAAAAATAAATTAGAGTTTAGAATAATGCTAGTGTTTAAAGTGCTAAAATATTTGCCTATTTTGTCATACTTAAGAGTGTTCTATGTATTTTGTTGCATAAAGTTTAACTGTACTGATAAGTTTCTGGTACAAAAATTTTACCTGTGAGTTTTATAATAATAGTACTTTATTCTCAGAAATGATAGTAACTCTCAAACTCAAATCTAGTTTATGAGTATATTCTATTCCAAATTGCACTAAAATATTTACCCCCTCTTTAATATTTGCTTTTAAAATTTCTTAATCCAAAAAGTTAATAAATTTGACAATAATTTTGAATTTTTGAAGATTTAAATTTTCTATTTTATATGTGAAGATAATATCAATAAAAATTTTGAAATTCCTTAATTGTGCATGCTTATAGAATAACATTATATCTTGTACTGATCCATGGTTGTTATTTCCTTTAAACTGGTTCCTTAAAAATAAGTACATTAGTTTCAAACTATAATATATTGCATGAAATGAACATTCTTGTATGCTTCTGATGTGGATGAAGATCAGTTCAAGCTCATAATAATTTTTAAGTACAGTTTCTGATAAAAAAATCACCCCCCTCTTTTTTGCTGCACATTTGATGTTATTTAATATATTAAAACAGGTGAAATTTACTAGTCTGCTAAATTTGTATTTGATTCACTGCATTATTCATTGTTATGAAGCATTTTTTGGTACTTACATTGAACTAACATTGAACTAACATTAAAGTTACTTTTCATTATCTAGAAAATGATGCATATATGATGACCTTTTTGATCCCAACAGGATCTTGTGTGCCCAGCATTCCTTAAGTGCACACTCGAGAGTTTTTGCCCTAAATTTTTGAAAAAAGTTTGTGTTGTACACTAGTAAATAAGGTAACTTCTATTGCTGCAAAAATCCAACATAATTTCTTTTTTCTTTTGATGCCAGTACTGTTTTCCATATTGGTATTTGAGTGCCCAACGCAAGGAAGCAGTGTTTGATTGAAAGAGAATGCTGTTGAAAGCAAATAATCAACATTATACTTACTCAATATATTACTTCATAGATGAATACTTACATCATTCTGATGAAGAAGTATGTAAATCTTCCCCAGATGACTTCAAATCGTGCCCAGACGAAGAATACTTACATCAATATATTACTTCATAGATGAATTACTAATGCACAGGGGCGTAGCCACGGGAGGGGGGTTAGGGGGGTCATAACCCCCCCATGAGGAATTTTTTGCCATGCAAAATGTATATTCTTCACTACATTATCGCACACGCGTATACATATATATGAGTTGTAGTAGTCGTAACCCCCCCCCCCCCCCATGAAAAATTTCTGGCTACGCCCCTGCTAATGCAAAATAAGAGAATGGAAAGGCCAGTTCAAGGAAGTAATGTTAGCTACAGAAAGAGAATAGATGCAGTTGAAAACCTTAACCATTGGCAAAATAATTTGCATGTGTGTCTACAAAATAATAAAAATCAAGCTTTTTCGTCAGAAATTCTGTCTTTCTACCTCGACCTACCACATTATTCTCCCTTCCCTCTGGCTATGATGACATATAGAGATAGTATGGTAGGATAACTTCAGATTAAAAGACGTAATAGCACATAATGTCTTTTTTATTTTAATGTATATTGAAATAATATTTAACCTCTTCAAAAAACTTAAGATTTTTTTTCTGTTTTTAGAATGCAATTTTTTATTAAACTATTTTGGTTTTCAACAAACAAGTGCATAAAATTATTATTTTTTCAACATGATATTTGCTAGATATAAAATAAATAGGTGTCCCTTTTCTCTACCTGCTTAAAATTTAAGGGAAAAAAGGGCTGCTCATAAGAAAGCATTTTTCTTTTTCTTAACATAATTCCTTTAATCCTAATCTTTTATTTTATATTAATTTGCCATTTGGTGTATTTATTCTTAAAAATAAGAGTGTGCTAACTAGCAGTGATTCAAGAGATAAGTTTGTGTGTTTTAATTTTGCTTTAAATGACTTTATCATTTAATATTTAAGAAAATTGTTCAAAGAAAGAAATGTCACTAGGGGAGGGGATCATCATTTAATCAATTTTGAGAATGTTGTGATTATGGTGGTAGAGTATTTCATCCGATTTAGTCTTGGTTCTTTATAAATAAAAAGAATAAATTTTAAATTTCATTATTAATAAATCAGATTTAGATGGTGCGAAAGATCCACCCTTCATCAGTTGTAAAATCCCCAACCCACACACATGCAGGAAAAAAAAAAAAAGGTTTCGTTTGAACCCATGTGTGTACTAATTTATTTCTGTGTATGTGTACTTAATAAAGTTATTTATTCTTATTTTGTTCCTAAAACCAAGCAAAACAAATGTTTTTTGTGTTTGTTATTGCTTTAATATAATAGCATTTTAGCTTGCATGTTATTGAAATTATGTAAGTGCAAATTGGTTTGTCACAGTAAATAATATTTCATAAATTGCATTAACTTAATGAATGGTATAATTTTGGTAAAATATGATACATATATTTTTGTATAGGAAATGTAACCGAATAGCCCATCTCAAATATTTTTTAAATTTTTTGGGAAAAAAATAATAATAAAAATAAAATTCCAGAGGTAGGACAGAAACTGCTAACTTCAGTTTCAAATGAGAGCACTCTGCCTTGGGACCAAAGTTTTACTTTGATAAAGGAAATCTTTTGTTATTGAAATTAATGTTTGAATTTTCAAAATTTAATCTTTTTATTAGGATGTTAAGAGCGTTTATGTTGATCGATATACCAACTGTGCGAACAATTCTAAAACTGGGGTCAAACCTAAACACTCCAAACATCCTAATTTATTTAAGGGTTGATTAAAATTTGTGAGGTTTCTCACTTTCTATAAAAACATGTTGAATTTTTTTATTTCTAAAAAACTTTGCAATTAGGATGAAATATTTTGCTGTCATAATTAAGAGGGTATAAGGATATAAACTACAACATGTAACAATATCATCAAAATCAGGGATTATCATGTTTGATGGTCACCTTGATAACGGTTCTATGTACTGTGCTGTGGAAAAATATTTTAGTGGACAAATTATGATAAACTTAAAAGTTCATTTGATATCATGACTTCTTTCTATGAATTAATAAAAATTCTGCAACATTTCCCTGTTAACTGCACAATGTAAAATTGCTTAATTTTTACATATACAGGAAGTTATATAAAATAGCTGTCATTTGTTTAATTTCTGTTTTGTATGTAAATATTGATGTATTGTTTTAATAGACTTGAATTTTATTGCTTGTGTAAATATGTATATGAACTTTAATTTCTAATTGTAAACTCATCCCTCTCTCCCATTCCCTTGGCATCTATTTTGGAAATAAATGCTTATTTTAGTATGGGGTATTTTCATTTATTCTTGAGGTGTGGGAGTGTCTTTTGTATTAATGTATGCAATACAGATTCGGCAATAAAATATTTTGGAACCTGTTTACTTCCTATGAGTAATATTCTGTACATTTTGTTTTGTGGATAAGAAAATAGTTTTGATAATAAAGTGTTCAATTAAAAAAATATTTTAAAGTTACTTTTCATTTTTAAAGTATTGAAAAATAAAGCATTTACCATCATTCATTGGATAGATACTTGAAAACTATAGAAATTAGGAAAGGTTCATTAGTGTCAGCATATTTGAAAACTTCCTTACTGTAATGTAATGGAAATTTTTCACCACTTATGAACAAAGTAATTTATACCCACTTTTATCAAATGAAAAATTATATCCAAGGCAGTTTATATAGTTCAAATATTTAGAAAAATATAGTTCCTCTATTAATAAAAAGAATGAAATCCTGATTGAGAATTAATTGCAATCTAATGGTCCTTACTAGAAACATGTATTAAAAATCTGCTATTTCCACCTAATTTTATTTTCTTTCAGAACAAGAATTAATTGAAGGCAAGAAAGTACATAAAAGAACATATTAAATAAAAGATTAGTACCCCAGGGTTCTCACTGGTCACTATTTTAACTAAAAAGTCACTATTTATTTATTTATTTATTTATTTATTTTTTAAGTCACTAAGAAGTTGCTATTTTACAAAATAGTCACAAAAATTAGTATTTTTTTGTTAAATTGCCTCACTGACAACTTTGATCACTGAAAAAGGAACCAAAATATTTGGGTTTTGCTTTATGAAATGGCAATTTAGGTTTTTATTTATATATTGTATGTGTATAGGTATGTCCAATAGATAGCACTCTTTCTTGGGGTTAATGAAGTATTGACTCATTTAGGCATTTACGGAGATAGTAATAGCTGAGGAGTATACAACATCCTTAAGAGGTATTACACGGACAAATCAGGCTGGGGGGTTTCCATCACCATCACAGAATTTCATGAAATTTTTTTTTCTTGTGTTGCCTTTCCCAAGGAAAGAACAAATCTGAAATATTTTTGATCTACCGTAAATGCCGGCGTATAACACGCACCTATAATTTAAAACTTCATTTTTTAATTTTTTATGTATATCCTCCGTATAACGCGCACCCTTTATTTTGCAATCACAGACTTGTCCTATGGAATCCAGAAGGTCTTTTAGGTGGGATATGTTCAGATCGCATTTAACGGAAAATACAAAGAAATTAATGAAAGAGTGTAACACAGACATGGCAGTTATTCCAGGCGGATTAACGGCATTAGTTCAACCTTTAGATGTGTGTAGTAATAAACCATTCTAAGGAATTTTAAAATGATTTTGGAATATGTGAATGTTTGAAGGAGATAAAACATTTACGGAAGGAGGTGAAATGCGTCATGCCAGTCTAGAAATAGTGTGTGAGTGGATAATACAAGCATGGAATGTAATTAAACCTGACATAATTAAAAAGTCTTTTAAAAAATGTAGTATATCGAATAATCGAGATGGAACGCATGATAACTATTTATTTATGGATCAGAATAACAGTGACAGTGAAGATGAAACTGAATTTGATCATGTGCCTTAAAATATTAACGGAAGATGAAAATGATGAACATTTTATGCTGTCCTATAATGAAAATTGAAGTTCATAAGGTATGTCATTTCTTTTAAATAAACAACATTCAGGTACATGTAGAAAACTCAAATTTTATGCTCATCTTTACCTTAAATTTTAAATTTATCATTTTTATAACCAGCGTATAACGTGCACCCTTAAATTTCGACCATATTTTTTGTATGAATAGCGCGGGTTATACGCCGGAATTTACGGTACCTCTTTTAGTTTTGGAGTTATAAGTGTTCAAAGTACCCCAGAGGAGTGACATAGAAATAATTTAGGGCCATTTTTGCCACTTTATTGTCTCGACTGTGAC
Source organism: Cheiracanthium punctorium (assembly GCA_038373885.1). Lineage (NCBI taxonomy): Eukaryota > Metazoa > Arthropoda > Arachnida > Araneae > Cheiracanthiidae > Cheiracanthium > Cheiracanthium punctorium. The sequence goes on from JAWZYV010001487.1 coordinate 86,027, forward strand.
TGGCTCTGAGGTGCTGCAGAGAATTTTTTCTTTTTATCTGATAATATACCTTGAATATTAAAATTTCAAATTGAAAATTCATTCGAAAATAGTCGGGGCCCCCAAATACCCTCAATTTCATAAAAAATACAGTTTTTAAGAATGCTTTAAATTTTGGCTCTTACGTGATACAGAGAAAGTCTGCACAGTGCAGTTATATATCTTAATATAAAGTGATTCCAATGTTAAAAATTTTTGAAGGCCCCCACAGCTCTTCAATATGGGGCCCCAAACCTAGTCCTTAATGCTAATTTATGCAATTTCGAAGCATTGGTACAGATGGCTCCGACTTCCCACATGAGAACTATTGGCATGGAGATGTAGTATCAACATAGTAGTTTCATATTATGAAAATCATTTTTTGAAAGTACAACTGTTTCCAAGAAAAATCCGAAGTACCTTCCTTTTCGGGACATTCCACTGACACTCATGGGGCATTTCGGCATTACTTTGAGAAGTTTAATCGACTGCAGCAATATTGAAAATTAAATTATCCTGCATATATCACAAATAGTTGTTTTGTAGGTGCACTCATAAGAATTACATAACGCTGTATGGGGATCTCTGTAACAACTGAACCGATTCGAAAACTTTTTTCCCTGATAGAAAGCTACACTATTCCTGAGTATTATATGCTACCTGTCATGCATGTAGTATAAATAGTTCTTTTACAGGAACACTCAAAATAATTTGTAAATATTGTAACTCCATTTGCCACTCACATTTATACAAATTTTATTTAAATCCATTTAAATTTTTGCACAGTGCAGCTATACATCTTCATATAAAGTGAATCCAATGTTAAAAATTTTTGAAGGCTCCAAGGGCCCCTCAATACAGGTCCCCAACATGGTCCTTAAGAATGCTAACTTATGCAATTTCGAAACATTGGTGCAGCTGGCTCTGACTTCCCACATGAGAACTGTTTGCATGGAAATGCATTATCAATATAGTAATTTCATATTATGAAAAAATATGTTTTGAAGTTATCACCATATTCAAGAAAAATCCCATACAGTACATAGGTTTCAGCGAAGGAAGTATGTGTAAGAACTTAAAAGTAAAATTATCAAATATTCAATTAGTTAGTAAATAAGAATACCATATATTTTGTAAATATAGAAAAAAATTAAATGGCAACAGCGTTCACAAGAATAAAAGTAATTGTATAAAAGTAAGCAAATGAGTGGCAACACTGTTAAATGATCATTTGGATGTAATGTTCTAAAAAGAAACTCTTAAAAAACTATTTTATGAAGTTTGCACATTTTAGGTAAGAATCATCATTTTTAAACAGTTTAGTGATTACAGAGATGTCCATATAGTGTAATGCATTAGCACTCTTTTGAATGCCTCTGTAAAAAATTTTGGAATCTGTTCAGTAGTTAGAGATCCCCATACAACGTAATGTATTTCTTATGAGTGCCCCTGCAAAAGAACTATTTGTGATAGATTGAGGATATATTTGTGATGCATGCAGGATAAGTTAATTTTCAATATTGCTACAGTCGATTAAACTTCTAAAAGTAATGCCGAAATACCCTATACATGCCAGTGGAATGTCCCGAATAGGGAGGTACCTTTTTGGATTTTTCTTAGAAACAGTTGTACCTTCAAAAATGTTTCTTTATAATTTCATTCATCTCCATGTCAAGATTTCTCATGTGGGAAGTTGGAGCCAACTGTAACAATACTTTGAAATTGTATAAATTATCGTTAAGGACCATGGTTGGGGCATTCAAACATTTTAAACATTGGATTCACTTTATATGAAGACTAGCTGCTACCCGCGACTTCGTCCGCGTCGGCTTTAGAATTAGGTCCCGAGAGAAATGAAGCGTGTGAATAACAAATATGTTTGCGGCAAAAGAAACTGCATTTAAATATTATTTGCTTTTTACTTGTTTTAAATGAAGTATAATGCATGGCAGTATACTTCATTTAAAATAATAGAGTATGCAGAGATACTAAATTTAGATTTTATTCAGGCATTTGGCGAAGAGAGACAGTTACGATAGTATTTGCGAACTGTTTTGTAAAAGAAATATTTATGCTATATGCATGAATTTTAGCCTATGTTAATCGCGAATAGAGCAGCTTTCTATTAGTGAAAAAGTTTTAGAATCGGTTCTGTAGTTACAGAGATACCCAGAGAGCGTAATGTATTAGTTATTTTGAGTGTTCCTGAAAAGGAACTATTTACGTACGCTACATGCATGAATTTTAGCCTATAATACTCAAGAATAGTGTAGCTTTATTTACGCTACATGCATGAATTTTAGCCTATAATACTCAAGAATAGTGTAGCTTACTATCTGTAAAAGAAGTTTAGGAATCGGTTCAGTACTTAGAGATACGCATAGAGCGTAATGTAATACAGAGATACACAAAGAGCATCCCTGTAAAAGAACTGTCTGTGATATATGCATTAGAGGTAGCCTATAACACTTAGGGTGCCACCAGTGTCTAAGAAGTTCTGCTCTCAAAACTGCACGGCGGGAGTGTCCAGGTTCAAAATCCCGGTCGCGCTTGTCGACCCAGCCGCTCACAGTTTTCCGTGGTTTTCTAAAAAACCTCGCGTAAATACGGGCTAGGATCCCTTAGAAAGTTCCCCACAGAGTAATTCTCCTTATAGACCTAGGACCCTAGTGCAGTCAATCGGTCTTAACCCTTTAACGCGCAGTGTTGCCGCTCTGAGAACACCAAACTCTGACGTTTTGACTGTTGCCAGTCACGAAGAATAGATTTGATTTCTATAAAAATTGGTACGGGTGACATAGCTCCACGAGAATCCTTTACTTTTTAGCACGCCATTTCCCGTAAAAAAATGGTCACGATTATTTTTAAATGCACTGACATCTGCTGAAAAATGGAAGAATGCGAGAACGGCTGGATAGATTGCCCAATGCTGAAAAAAGGGCAGCTGTTACCATCGCTCGACTTAATTACCAGCAAGATGGCGGACTATCGAAACGTTCATCGCGTGCCACAGATCTAGAGACGCTTTTTTGACGACAGCTGGCTGTGCGGCACTGCCAGCTGCGTCAAAAAAGGGTCTCTAGATCTGTGGCACGCGATGAACGTTTCGATCGTCCGCAATCTTGCTGGTAGTTAAGTCGAGCGATGGCAACGGCTGCCTTTTTTTCAGCATTGGGAAAGGGTTGCGCCTCAAAGGGTTAATTCAAAAACAAACAAACAAACAATAATACTCAGGAATAATGTAACTTTCAATCAGAGAAAAAAGTTTTAGACTTGGTTTAGTAACTACAAAATTTCCACAGAGCGTAATCCATTAGAATTATTTTGAGTGTCTTTGTAAAAGAATTATTTATGCTATATGCTTGAAAGGTTGCCTGTATGTTAATCCTGGGCATAAGCTATCTTCATTACAATTTTTTCCAAATCCGTTCAACCATTTTTGTGTGATTCAGTCAAAAACATCCAAACACGCAAACGTACACGTTTATATTGGAAGGATTTATAAATTTATGAACTTTAAGAAACACATCTGGACTTTTCTTTGTACTTACGTATTATCCTGGCGGTCATTCCCGCCGAACTGTTTTTCCGTTAAATGAGTTGCCAAACTGTTGTTAATCGACTACAAAACAATTAATAATTTCATGTGCCCGGCATTTATCTAGGCAAAAAATCGCTCGTCTTGGCGGACCGCCGGGATAATACGTAAGTACCCTTTTCTTTACTTTTTACCCTTTTCTTTACTTTCTTTGCTTTTTAATTTGGCGTAAAATCAACATAATTTTCATACAAATTTATGGTTTTCAAATGCATGTGATTTTGAAAATAGAATTTCTGCTTTATTTCAAAAGCATAAACCATTTTGTGCGGCGATAAAACAGTTTTAAATTAATAATTAGAAAAGTAATTAAAATTTCAAAAATTTGAGCCTCAGGTGCACTTTACCGAAGTCATGGGCTCAGTCATGTTCAAATTTTCAAAGCTCTGCTTTCTGTAGATATGTCTGGAGAACATTCATTTTTATTATTATAAATAGACAGATTTGGTATAAAACTGGCATAATTTCCGTGGTATTTAATGTTTTTCGCACGCGCTTCTTCATTGAAGTAATAGTATTCGTGTTAGCTCAAAACATGAATCATTTGATTCTGGCGAAACTCGCCAAGCATGTCAACGTAAAAACGGTTTTTAATTAATAATTAAAAAAGTAATTAAAAATCTAAAATTCTAAGTAGCCTATAACCAACTCCAGGGTCCCATCTATATCTAAACCAAAATACACCCTGTAACGGACACCGCCAAGAAAGTAAAAAGTTACTGGCAACCCCCAAAGAGAGGGAGAGTCCCTCTCGAGCAGCAGAGAGAAAAGGACGCTGAGAGGATGGGCTCCGAAAAAATTTTCCCTTGTGATACCGAAGGCGTTCGCTCGGTTATTGAAATTGTAAATATGTGTATTTTTGTGTCGTCTGTGTGTAAAATTCATCCATGTTAACCAAGAATATAACCTAAATAAAGTTAAGCAAACCACATGGTTGTGTGCGGCTGCCTTCCTTCAGTTTCTGAACGGGGCGATACGTTACAGACGATGAAAAATTGGAGGTTCCACCGAGATACCATGAATGCAAGGGTATCAAGGTCAGGTATGTTCTCCACCTTTTACCATAGCCAGGCCAAAGGGAAAAATTAAAAATTTCTGTAAGAGTATCTTGTAGTTCTCACCCTGAGAATACAGGTTCTGTTGTTTTATAATTTGCATCCTGTATTGTATTATACATGCGGAATATTGCTTTTTAATAGCTCTAATGTTATTAAAAGTAACTTCTAACCATTAGAAGTGTATTAAGTCCATATACTCACCAGAGTATAATATTTTACTGTGAATTATTTTATTTATGTACACGCCAGTGTACGAGCATCGAATTTCTCATCCTGAGGAAAATAATTTTTATGGAATTAAAACTTTCGTTCTGAAAGTATAGGTTTTGCTGCCTTAATAGATTAAGTACATTAGTAAGATATGCTTCCAACCATTGGAAAGGCATGAGAACATTTCTCACCGAAGTTTATTATGTACTTGAAATATTGTTTTTTTATGCACAGCAGTGTTAATATTATTAATTCTGTTTATTTCAAACTTTCGTCCTGAAAGTATACGTTTATATATTTCCAGCCATTGGAAATTCATGAGAACAATTCTCACCAGAGTTTATTGTGTCTTTGAAATATTATTTTATGCACAACAGTGTTAGTATTATTAAATTATTAATTTCAAACTTTCGTCCTGAAAGTATATGTTTTATATATTTCCATCCATGGGAAATTCATGAGAACAATTCTCAAGAGAGTTTATTGTGAATTTGAAATATTATTATTTTATGTGCACCAGTGTTAGTATTATTAATTTTGTTGGTTTCAAACTTTCGCCGTGAAAGTATATGTTTATATATTTCCAGCCATTGGAAAATTCATAGTATTTTTCTCATCAGAGTTAAATAACTAGAAGTATTATATATTATGCATAACAGTGTTTTTAAATTCTCATCAGAGATAATATTAGTGTAAATCCCTTATTTTTATGTGCACAAAACATATAACTTCCTAGTATTTGCACCAGCGAACAGTTTTATAGTACGTGTGTTTATATTTTGTTTTGAACTACTTCTCCCTCTATGAACGGAGATAAGAGGGCATTGCAGGATTCCCCGCTTCACACTGTGCAGGTGTCCGAGCGGACATTTGAGCCTGACTCATTTGTTGTTTATGTTGTTTCTTCGCTTTTTCCCTGAATCTGTGAAGCTTTCAGAAAAAAAAAAAAAAAGTGCTATGAGTCATTGCTGTGTTTTGATGGTATGGTAGAAGAATTTAACGAGCTTGCTTTTCCTCTTTTATTATTTTTTTATCGCACTGTAGAAATTTGCTTTAGTGAATAGGTGTTAGACATTTTTTTTTTATCCCTTATATTTATTGTATGTTCTTTTGCTTTGAGCTGTTACTTAGATATTTTTTTTGAAAATGTCCTATTTAGGGAAGGGATTAAAATCGGATTTAATTTCGGTAGCCTTAGAACTTGGTGAACAGGCTACTGAAGATCTACGTGTAATCGAATTAAAACAATTAATCCTTGGTAGTAAAAACTATGAGGAAGAATTTGTGAGAAATCTATTAGATAGCACGATGAAAGAAAGATTAGACAAAGAGGAAATGGAAAAACAAAATAGGAATAGAGAATATGAATTGCAGAGGCAAAAATTAGAAATGGAAAAGCAAATTAAAGACGGAGAAATTCAATTGGAAAGGCAAAAATTAGAACTTGAGTGTTTAAAAGCAAAACAGGGGGTCGAAACAACAGTATCCGCGGCTGTGGTAGATTCCAATTATAGTCAAAATTTTCAAAAACTAATGCCAAAATTTAATTTAAAAACCGATGATATAAGTTTATTCCTGGAACTTTTTGAGAGGCAAGCTAAATTGATGCAGATACCTAAAGAGAGATGGGTTTCTTACTTAATTAGTACCTTACCAGCGGAGATAAATAATGTAATAGCGCGAGAACCGGAGAAAGAAACTCAGGATTACCAATATGTTAGAACGTTGTTGCTTAACAGATTTAAACTCAGCGCGGAAAAATTTCGGCAAATGCTGGTAAAATCTCAAAAAAATCCCGATTCCACTTGGCAAGATTTTTATCACGAGTTAAACACTTTTTTAGAGGGGTGGCTAACAGGCCTTGAAATTAAAACATTCGAACAACTCAAAGATCTAATGTTGGTAGACCAGATTAAAAGGCGAGTGCCAAACGATTTTAAGGAATACTTTTTGGATGAGTGGTCTACAATTACTTCCCCTAAAGAACTGGTAAGGAAAGTTGAGGAATTTGAGGATGCTAAGAAAACCATAATGGGAAAGAGTAAGTTAGGAGAATCTTCAGTTAAGGGAAATAGTAAACCAGTAAAGAATTTCTACAATGGTAATGTTAACAAAAAGCCCTCAAACGGAATTTCTAAGAAAGAACATGACGGGCGTACCTTTGCAAGGAAAACGGGTGTAAACTTTGAGCATAAGAAAAAGCTCAGCTGTTTTGAATGTGGCTCTTACGACCACTTACGACCTCAGTGCCCCAATTTAAGAATTCAAAAATCGGAAGCATATAGAATTGGACAAAAATCTGAAAAAAATTTATTAGATCCCTTCACTGTAAACGGGAAAGTTAATGGATTTGAGATGCCCATTCTCCGCGATACCGGAGCCACAGTAGACGTTGTCTGTCAAAAATATGTTGACAAAGACAGAATGACCGGGGAACACGTTTGGGTTCAGCATATTTTCGATGACCATATGACTTGTTTACCCGTTGCTGAAGTAGACGTAGAATGCGAATTAGGTACAATAACCACCAAGGCAGTTGTAATTGCGAACAAGTTGGATCAAGGGCGGTATATTTTAGGGAATCAAACTTCGGCTCTCTTAGAGCAAAGTAGAGAAAATGTCCCATTAAGTACTGAGAGTGTAAGTGCTGTCTTGACTCGGTCTCAAAGGCGACAGCTGAAAGATGATAAAAATTCATCAGACGAAAAGTTAGTCATTGAGGAGCCTGACGTTCCATTGGAGGGAAATAATGAGGACGATAACTTAAAGAATATCGACATTTTACCTCAGGTAGATTCCAATACTATCCTAGATAATATATTTCAAATGGATTCTCAGTCTTTTATTAATGAGCAGAGGAAGAGTAAAGAATTAGTACCGTTATTTGAGTCAGTAAAACCGGAGGGTGACAAGGCTGATTTTAAAATCCAAAATGGAATTTTAGTTAAGACGAAATTAAATAAATTTGGTGATGAGCAAAACCTGATTGTTGTTCCGGAAACTCTCAGGGAGCAAATTAAAAATTTATGCCATGATGACATTTCAGGCCACTTAGGAATTCTTAAGACAAAAGATAAGTTAGTGAGGCACTTCTACTGGCCAAATTGTTATAAAGAAATAGAAGAATATGTGAAAACTTGTGATCCATGTCAGCGTGTTGGAAAGGCGACTGACAAAAAGAAAGCACCGCTAATGAGTGTACCCATTATTTCGGAAGTTTTTAGCAAAATAAATGTTGATGCTTGTGGTCCTTTGCCAACATCAACTCAAGGGAATAGATACCTCATAACTGTAATTTGTTTAGGGTCTAAATTTCCTGACGCTATCCCTGTCCCAGATATAACTTCTAAATCGGTGGTCGATGCACTTTTGTTGATTTTCAGCAGGATGGGTTTCCCAAAAGAAATTCAGACGGACCAAGGGAGATCCTTTATGAGTGTTCTAACGGTTGAATTTTTAGAGAAATTTGGAATAAAAATCCTTCGAAGTTCTATTTATCACCCACAGACTAATCCAGTTGAAAGGTTTCACCGATCTGTGAAAAGGATATTGAAAGTTTTATGCATCGAAGCTGCTCCTAATTGGGAAACTCAAATACCAATTGCTCTTTTTGCTTTAAGGACTGTCACTCACGAAAGTACAGGCTTCAGTCCTGCAGAACTTGTATATGGCAATAACCTTAGAACCCCTAATGTGTTATTATACGAAAAATGGTTAGAACCCCCAGAGGAAGGGAATACTGTAGTTGAGTATGTGTTCGAACTGATAAATCGATTAAAAAAGAGTAAGGAGCTAGCAAAAGAAAAAATGGAAGAGATGCGAGACAAAAGAAAGAAATGGTATGACCGTAATGCCATAAAAAGAAAATTTCACGAAGGAGATTCCGTGTTAGTTCTAACAATAAATCAGGCCCATAAATTAGCACCTCAATGGAAGGGACCAGGTAAAATTGAAAAGAAATTATCCGAGACAAATTATGTCGTCAGTTTCGAAGGGAACCAAGAGATAAACAAGGTTTATCATGTAAACATGATGAAACCGTATTACAGAAGGCCCGAAATTTTAAATTTAGTGACATTAGGCGAAAATAATGAGTCCTTAGACACACCAGAGTTAGATGGGGATTTTCCTTACATGTTAGTTGATCCTAAAGTCTTTGATTTTAACGAAATAGTAGAAATAAATCATTTGAATGAAAGACTCAACGATGACCAAATTATCGAGTTAAGAAATTTGTTACTAAAATATATTAATATCTTTTCAAACATCCCCGGCAAGACACACTTAGTTCAACATGATATTGAATTAACCAGTGATAAGCCTATTCAGCAAAATCCTTATAGAATGACAATTAGACAAAACGAGTTGTTAAAAGCAGAAATTAAAAAAATGATACAATATAATGTAATTGAACCGGGAGACTCCGAATACGTTTCTCCAATTATCCTCGTAGAGACGCCAAATAGGGACCCTAGGCCCTGCATTGATTACAGAAAATTAAATGAAATAACACGCACTCAGTTTTATCCCATTCCGAATATAGAACAGCGAGTTGAAACAGTTGCAGCAGCTACATATATCACTTTAATCGATTTGACAAAGGGCTACTGGCAGATTCCGTTGAGCCCAAGAGCTCAGAAAATTGCGGCTTTTGCCACAAACTTTGGCGTATATAGACCACTACGTATGCCATTTGGTCTTAAAAATGCACCGTATTACTTTAGTAAATTGATGAGTGAAATTTTGAAAGGGTGCGACAATTATGCGATTCCATATTTAGATGACATCGCGATCTTTTCTCAGACCTGGGATGAACATTTAGGACATTTGCAGGAGGTTTTGGAACGGATAAAAAGGGCTAATTTAACTATAAAACCTGCCAAGTGTAGATTTGCTCAAGAAGAGGTACAATACCTTGGACACGTTGTAGGACGCGGAAAACGTTCACCAGCTGAACTCAAAATAAAGGCTATACAATCTTTTCCGGTCCCAACGACAAAAACTGAAATCAGAGCTTTCTTGGGATTAGCAGGCTATTACAGACAATATATTCCAATGTTTTCTGTAATAACTGCGCCTCTAACAGATTTGTTGAAAGGGAAAAACAAGAAAGGTAAAATTACCTGGAATGAGGAATGCACTGCTTCATTTAATTTACTTAAAGAAAAACTCACTAATAAACCTCTCTTGCACGCGCCAAACTTTTCAAAACCATTCATATTGCAAACAGATGCATCGGATTTAGGATACGGGGTTATTTTGTCACAAACGGATGAAAATGGGGAGGAACATCCAATATTGTACCTTAGCAAAAAATTTACTCCAACTGAAAAGAAGTACTCTACCACTGAAAAAGAGTGTGCGGCCATCTTATATGGCATTAAGAAGCTTAAAGGGTATATAGATGGACAGACAGAATTTTGTATCCAGACGGATCACAACCCACTTGTGTGGTTGCAAAGAAATTCCGGCAATAATCCACGATTAATTCGCTGGGCGTTAGCCTTGCAAGCTTTTAATTTTTCAATTAAACATAAAAGAGGAAAAGAAAACTCAAATGTTGACTGTTTAAGTCGAAATCCCAAATATGCCACTTAGAAAACCAAGGTCATAAAAATGTTTTTGATTTTAAGAGTGTAATTATTGTGTTTAAATTTGTGTAATTATTGTGTCTAACGTTGTGTAACTATTGTGTGTTAAATTTGTGCTTTATTCAAATTTTGGTGAGAAAAAGAAAAGAAATGTTTTCAGTATAACAAATACCATTTAACTGGGTGGATATTTTTATATCATCCTCATTGATTGTACTATTATATGTGTGAACTTATCTGTATATTTACCTAAAATTATTATGGCCTGGTAATGGGTGGAGGACTCGTTAAGGTATCTACACTGAAATGAGAACTCAATTACAGTTATTTTCAAACTTGAACTGTGAACTCTTTAACGTATCTACACTGAAATGAGAACTCGATATAACGTTCTCAGATTTGAAGTGCGAACTTAATTACAGTTTTTTTTTCAAACTTGAACTGTGAAGTATAACGTACTAAACTGTGAACTATAAAGTGTGAAAGTATAATGTGCACACGAACTAAGAACGAATTATTACATACTGTACATAAACTTTTTTTCGTTGTTTTCCCTTGTATATCGGGAAAGCCAACCTTTTGTGGAAGGAGGGGTTGTAACGGACACCGCCAAGAAAGTAAAAAGTTACTGGCAACCCCCAAAGAGAGGGAGAGTCCCTCTCGAGCAGCAGAGAGAAAAGGACGCTGAGAGGATGGGCTCCGAAAAAATTTTCCCTTGTGATACCGAAGGCGTTCGCTCGGTTATTGAAATTGTAAATATGTGTATTTTTGTGTCGTCTGTGTGTAAAATTCATCCATGTTAACCAAGAATATAACCTAAATAAAGTTAAGCAAACCACATGGTTGTGTGCGGCTGCCTTCCTTCAGTTTCTGAACGGGGCGATACGTTACAACCCTAATCGATTCAGCGGTTTAGGCGTAAAAGCGTCATAAACAAACAAACAAACTCACTTTCGCATTTATAATATTAGTTAGGATGAAGTATAATGCATGGTAGTATACTTCATTTAAAATAACAGAGTATGTAAAATTACTAAATTTAGATTCTTTTCAGGCATTTGGCGAATAGAGACAGTTATGACAGTATTTGCGAACTGTTTTAAGTGTTCTTGTAAAAGAAATATTTATGCTATATGCATGAATTTTAGCCTATGTTAATCAGGAATAGTGCAGCTTTCTATTAGCGAAAAAGTTTTAGAATCGGTTCTGTAGTTACAGATACCCATAGAGCGTAATGTATTAGAATTATTTTGAGTGTTCCTGTAAAGGAACTATTTGCGCTACATGCATTAATTTTAGCCTATAATACTCAAGAATAGTGTAGCTTACTATCAGTGAAAAAAGTTTTGGAATCGGTTCAGTACTTACAGAGATACACATAGAGCGTAATGTAATTCTTATGAGTATCCCTGTAAAAGAACTATTTGTGATATATGCATAAAAGGTAGCCTATAACACTCAGGGTCCCCCCAGTGTCTAAGAGGGTCTGCTCTCAAACCTGGAAGGCGGGAGGTGCCAGGTTCAAACTCCGGTCGCGCCTGTCGACCTACCGCTCGCAGTTTTCCGTGTTTTTTTCAAAAACCTCGCGAAAATACGAGCTAGGATCCCTTGGAAAATTCCACACAGAGGAATTCTCCAAATACGCCTAGAACCCTATAGGCCTAGGACTTTCAATCAGTGAAGAAAGTTTTAAAATCGGTTTAGTTGCTACAAAATTTCCATAGAGCGCGTGAGTGTCTTTGTAAACGAATTATTTATGCTATATGCTTGAAAGGTTGCCTGTATGTTAATCCAGGGCATAAGCTATCTTCATTACAAAATTTTCCAACCATTTTTGTGTGATTCAGTCAAAAATATCCAAACACATAAACGTTCACATTTATATTATTTGTAGGATTTGGAAATTTACGAACTTTAAGAAACACATCTGGACTTTTCTTGGTACTTACCTATTATCCCGGCGGTCATTCCTGCAAACTGTTTTTTCGTCAAATGAGTTGCCAAACTGTTGCCAATCGTATTCAAAACCATTAATAATTTCATGTGCCCGGCATTTATCTCGTCAAAAAATCGCCCGTTTTGGCGGACCGCCGGGATAATACCTAAGTGCACTTTTCTTTATTTATGCTTTTTAATTTGGCGTAAAATCACCACAATTTCCATACTTATTTATGTTTTTCAAAAGCATGTGATTTTGCAAATAGAATTTCTGCTTTATTTCAAAAGCATAAATCATTTTGTGCGGGCGATAAAACGGTTTTTAATTAATATAGTTAGAAAAGTAATTAAAATTTCCGAGCCTCAGGTACACTTTACCGAAGTCATGGATCCGGGCATGCTCAAATTTTCAAAGCTCTGCTTTCTGTAGATTTGTCTGGAGAACATTCATTTTTATTATTATAGATAGATATATTTGGCATAAAACTGGCATAATTTCCGTATTATTTAATGTTTTTCAGATGCACGTGCTTCTTTATTAAAGTAATAGCATTCTTGTTAGCTCAAAACATGAATCATATGATACGGGCGAAACTCGCCAAGCATGGCAACGTAAAAACGGTTTTTAATTAATAATTAAAAAAGTAATTAAAAATCTAAAATTCTAAGTGGCCTATAACCAACTCCAGGGTCCCATCTATATCTAAACCGAAATGCATCCTAATCGATTCATGACGGTCCCTTACTAGCTTCTTGAAAATGGCCGAGAAAATGGATGAAATGTATGATTTTCAAAGTTCCATAACTCGGTCAGTTTTTATCGTAATAAAATGAAACTTTTTGTGTTTACTTTATTTTTGTGTGCTGCATCTTTTCCTAAATATAAGTGATAGGACCTGGGGACCGTATAAAAATTTAATTTTTGTAATTTTTTTTTCTAAATGGGTTTTTTGGTTCGAAAAGCACGTAAAAACATTCTTTACCTTTTTAAAAACATTTTTCAAATTGGAAGTGCATATCTAAACCCAACGGTTCGGTATTGGGTCACATTAAGGCTGGACACCCTGTATATTCACGAAAGTCTGAAGTTCAATGTTTCTGTTTTGTGGACAAACCCAGTCTTTGCACGGGTTTTATTTGTCGACCAAATTTTGAGAATTTGGCGGGAGTGGCATGAACAATGGGGTCCTCTTCCAATATATCTAGCGGATATAGTTTCTTCACAGGATGTAGCAAGGTTCCCTCTTTCGTTTTCACTTGGGCAATCCTAGTACAACTGTCTCGGCTCAGGTAAATCTTTTCTACTCTGGCCAAAGGCCAAAGTTGACGCTTAACGTTATCTTGTCCGACCAATACTACATCAATGATCTTTGGAGGTAGGCTGTTCCTGGCGGAGGAGGAGGAGGTTTTCTCCGGCTTTTTGTACCAATTGTCGTAAGTACTCTTTTCGGAAACATGTACGTAGTTCTTCGCATAAATTTTGACAATGCTTGAGTCGTAAGGGAAGCCTTTCTCGATCGATCGTGTCAAGATCAGGTATTCTTATCTCTGTAAAGTCCTGTAAAAACATGGATGGTGTAAGCGGCACGAGATCACATGAGCTGTCTGAAATGTACGTAAGGGGTCTGCTGTTAATTTGTGCTTTCCACGCCGCATAAAAGGGTCGACAATTCCTCGTATGCCACAGAAGCGTTTCCTAACACTTGTAACAAAAGTGACTTGACAGATCGAATAAGTCGTTCCCACCAACCACCCCATCAGGCTGCAGTTCGGAGAATGAACTTCCATTTCGAGGGTTTAATACCGGCAGTAGAAAGTTCAATTATGTGCCAATCTAAGCGATTTAATGCATTGGCTGCTCCCGTAAAATTGGTGCCATTATCAGTGTAGATTGTAGACGGTCGTCCACGTCTGGCGATAAATCTTCTTAGCGCATGCACAAAAGTATCCGTACTTAGAGACCTTACAAGCTCCAGATGTACTGCTCTGCAGACGGCACACGTGAATAAAACAACCCATGCCTTAGATCTATTTCTTAAGAAAAGAGGTCCGCATAAATCAATACCAACGATCTCAAAAGTAGCTGCATCAGGAACTCTGTCCACAGGCAAATGGATCGGTACATTTTGCAGACAGTACATTTGGTTATGACACTTCTAATTGCTCGTCTAGATGCGATGACAAAATAATTTTCTCTCAGTTTTGCAGGAAGAATGTTCATTCCAGCGTAGTAATTTTTTTTATGCAATTCTCTGATCAAGCATGTAAGCATGTGACTAAATGAGTTTTGGAGAGAAGCAAAATTGGATAACGAAAAGGCATATTCGTCTCCTCGATCTATAATTTTCGTCTTTACTCTTACCAAACTTTCATCATCTTTAACAATCATCAAGCTATTTCCAATCTGCTCAAAGTAATTAAGCTGCACAGTAGGGTGGTCACAAGTTATATGGGAATTTTTTAAAAATCTTTTGGGGCACCCCCAAAAAGTTGCCAATTGACTAGAAAATAAGACTGCTAAAGTTTTAGCTCATTCGCATAATATTGTTGCGGAATTACTCTGCTACTCCTGGGATTCGTCGTTCTAAAGTCCTGTTGGTGTAAAAGGTTCAAGTAAAAAGTCACTTGTCAGGATGGAACACAAACTTTATTGCTTATAGAACTTCGTAGAACAATCAGCTGTACACAATTCACAAGCACAATCTAGCAATAACGTGCTTTTAACAATCCGCTTGGATCAGAAGCTCTCACAAATGCTGTATTTCTCACACAAAATAAGTCACTTTCACAGGCAAAAATTCCGTGGAAATATTCAAGGGATATAGTACACTATCCCTTAAGACACAGCAATGAAGAATTTAAACACAGCTTTACAAAGCACGCGTACTGAGAGCTCTTCACACATCGAGCGTTCAGCTCGCACTGACTGACTTCGGGGCGATGCCCGCTTCTATAAATAGCCGACGCAGGAGGTACAAGAGGTTTCCAGAAAAGTCAATTTCTCGAGGGTTCTACATAAAGCGTGAATTTTGATTACGTCATAGAAGAGAAATGTTAGGTTATTATGCGTTTTTAATGCAGGAAAAACAACTTCCAGGCCCCATTGGGAAAATCGCCCCAAATGACCAAAAAGTCGCCAAGCTTGGCGACTTTTGGCGAAATATCGCCAAATTTGGCGCCAAAAATAAGTCCTCAAAAGTGAAGAGATCTAAGCTCTAGGACTAATATTTCTCGAGATTTCTAGAAGCCCATAGAAAAACATATGGGAAAGCGAAACCTCCGTATCTCCGGTTCTAATTGGCCGATTTTGATGCAACAAAAAGCAAAATTTATCTATTTGAAGCGTAGAATACGAATTTTAAACCATTTTAAGCCCCAGAGCAGCGGGTTGCCCCGAAAATTCGTAACATTGCCCACTTCCCAAGGACTGCACGTCCCGGGCAGTACAATGCCTAGTTAGGAGGTCATACAGGTACCTACACTGTTTAACACTTAACAAGATCTTAACAACATAATTCAAGCAAGTAATCAATAGCACAATAAGCAAATACACATTAATAAATAAATAATCATAATAATAAATAATTACACTGTAATAAGTAATCAATGTAATAACAAATACACCTTAATAAAATCCAATATATTACAAATATGTACACTAAACATGGCGTAAGTAATGAGTGAAAGAGAGTTGACGAAAGAGGAAGAGAAGAGAAAGATAGGAAAGAAATGAGAGTTGAAAGAAAGGAGGAATTACGCCATAGTGACCATGGTCTGAGCTAATTACAACCGCGGTAGATGGCAAGCCGATCGTAATGTACAACACTTTGCTTCGAGTTTGATGACTTACGAATCCGTACGATGACGTCATTCAGCCGGTTTAGGACTGTGTAAGGACTGTCCCACGGCGATTGCAGCTTGGGAGACAGGCCTTTCCGTCGAGTAGGATTCCATAGCCAAACTTTATCACCTGCGTTGAACTCGTGTCCCGTAGCCTTCGTGTCGTAGCGAGTCTTCATCTTTTCCGTGTTCAGGTTGATCCGCTCCCGAGCAAAATGATGCACATCTTCAAACCGTGCCCGAAGGTTTTCCACGTACTCCTCTGGCGATGAAGGCGCATCTGGAGGGCGGCCGAACACTAGATCGGCGGGAAGACGAAGATCTCTGCCGAACAGGATCTGGGAAGGTGTGAAGCCGGTAGTCTCATGGACGGCGCTCCTATAGGCCAGCAGGAAGAGGGGGAGTTTCTTGTCCCAGTCCTCTTGATTCCTAGATACCAGAAGCGAGAGGTTGTTTAAAATTGTGCGATTGAACCTCTCCACCATGCCGTCGGATTGTGGGTGTAAAGGCGTAGTCTGGGTTTTGTCCATTCCGAGAAGATGGCATAGTCCTTTAAAGACTGCAGAGGTAAAGTTCGTTCCTTGGTCGGAATGAAGTTGCAGAGGGGTTCCATATCTGGAAATCCATTCTTGCACCAGTACCTCTGCTACGGTCGTAGCTTCTTGATCGGGAATAGGAAACGCTTCGGGCCATTTAGAGAAGTAGTCAATGACAACTAGGATGTATTTGTTGCCATCCGAAGTTCGCGGAAGAGGTCCCAGGATGTCGAGGGCAATCCTCTCAAAAGGCGCTCCTACATTATAACGATGTAGTCTTCCACGGCTTCGTTTCTTCGGGCCTTTACGGGCGTCACAGGCGTCACAAGCTAGACACCACTTTTCGACGTCGCCTCGAGCCCTAACCCAGTAGAAGCGCTCGCGAACTTTCTGCAGGGTCTTCATTACGCCAAAATGGCCTCCAGTTAAGCCATTATGAAGTTCTTCTAGAACCTTCGGAATCCTCGAACGAGGGAGTACTAACCGCTATCGGAGCATCTTGCCGTCGTCCGACTCCCATTTACGATACAGGACTCCATTCCTCAGGCGAAGCGAATCCCATAAAGCCCAGTACTGTTTTGTTGCCAGACTGTAAGATGATATTTCTTGCCAACTGGGCTTAGCGCTGAATTTTTCCATAAATTCCACAATAGGTTTGATGTCGCGGTCTGCTAATTGGTCCGCCCGAACATTTTCGTCACTCCAGGGATCTTGGGATGGTGTCGATGATGTAACTTGGCGGACAACGGGATGTTTCAGATGGTAATTTTTCTCTGCCCTGGAGCAATAGCGACAACTGTCTATGCTGGGCCTTCTCGACAAAGCATCTGCATTTCCATGATATGCCCCTTTCCGATGACGTATCTCGATGTCATATTCTTGTAATCGCTGTATCCACCTGGCTATTTGGCCCTCTGGATTCTTGAAATTTAGAAGCCAGGTTAAAGAGGCATGGTCCGTTCGGAGCAGGAACTTTCGGCCGTACAGGTAATGATGGAAGTGCTCCACGGCTTTAATGATAGCAAGAAGTTCCTTTCTCGTAACACAATAGTTACGTTCTGCCTTTGAAAGGCATTTGCTCCAGTAAGCAATGACGTGTTCTTGGCCATCTATTTCCTGGGACAAAACTGCTCCAACACTCTCCTTACTTGCGTCTGTGTCCAGGATAAATAGCTTGTCAGGGTGAGGATACGACAAGATCGGCGAACATGTTAAAGCCGTCTTCAGTTCGTTGAATGCGTCCTCACATTCCTCAGTCCATAGAAATTTCTGTCCAGTCTCTGTCAATTTGTGAAGAGGTCTTGCAATTTGAGAAAAGCCCTTCACGAATTTTCGATAGTAAGTACACAGACCGAGAAAACTTCTTAAGTCATGGATATTCTCGGGACGACTCCAGTTCTTGACTGCGAACGTCTTTTCGGGATCGGTTCGGACTCCGTGGGCGGATATTATGTGCCCGAGGTAACGTACTTCCCGACGGAACAAGTTGCACTTCGACGGACTTAGTTTCAAGTTTGCCTCTTTTAATTTCTGCAGTACCTTTCGAATGTTCTCGAGATGCTCTTCGAAAGTCCTTCCGACGATGATGATATCGTCCAAATAAACGAGACATGCTTCGTAGGAAAGTCCTCTCAACACTGTCTCCATTAGACGCTCGAATGTAGCCGGTGCGTTGCAGAGTCCAAAAGGCATAACTTTGAACTGCCACAATCCTTGTCCCGTGGTGAACGCAGTCTTTTCACGGTCATCGGGATGGATTTCTACTTGCCAGTAGCCACTCTTGAGATCCAGAGTGGAGAACCATTCATTTCCCGATAAAGTGTCCAATGTGTCGTCTATCCTGGGAAGAGGGTAGCTGTCTTTCTTGGTAATGTCATTCAGACGTCTATAGTCAACGCAGAACCGGGTGGAACCATCTTTCTTTCGGACCAAAACAATCGGCGAGGCCCACGGACTAGTCGATGGCTCGATGACGTCATCACGCTGCATCTCCTCTAAAAGTCTGCTCACCTCTTCTTGCTTAGCAAACGGCAGCCGCCTAGGATGTTGCTTGATGGGAGAATGGCTGCCTGTATCTATCCTATGTTGAGTTAAGCTCGTACGGCCAAAGTCACCCGAAGTTCGGGAGAAGAGGTCTTCAAATTCAGCTATTACTTTCTCCGCAGCGCTTCTCTGTTCTGCCGTTAACTCCACGTCTTGTATTAATTCCTTCGTCAGGCACTCGGAAGATTTAGCTGTCGTTTGGCTGATGTTCTTATTAATGCAGGTAACAGGAGTGCATGTCGCCAACACTTCATTTTTCTTTATCACCTTTGACTTGTCCGTCACATTTACTACTCTAACTGGAATTTCTGTTCTCGACAAGTCCACAAGTGTTGCTCCCACAAGTACTCCTCTGACGGAATCACTATTGTTTGGGTGTTCGATTAATCCAAAACGGAATTTATTGCTTTCTTTTACTGTTCCAGAAATTATTGAATCAGTTCTGGGAGGTAGAGTGATATCAGTCTGGGCTATTATTTGCTGAACAGGCAAAACAGTTTCATTTCTAATATCGAACGCAGCTATTTCTTCTGAGTCTGAACGAAGCTCATCATTCTTAAAGTCCAAATTAAATTTGTGCGATTTTAAAAAGTCGAGTCCGAGAATAAAAGAGTCTGTAATATTGGCGACATATACCACATGGTCGTATCTGGCATTTCCAAACGTGATTTCTACTTGCGCTTTTCCGCCCACTTCGATCTTGTCACCTGTCACAGTCTGGAGGGTCAGCGAGGACGGAGTCCAGATAATCTTCAAATTTAATTTCTTGGCCAGATCCGTCCTTATGATGGTTACGTTCGCTCCAGTATCAATCACCATGTGGCATGGGGAACCATTAACGTATCCCTGTACGAAGAGTCCATTACTGCCACCATTCACTGATGAAATCTGCAAGACTTTTAGGTGGGGCTTTTGACTATATGGCAATCTCCTCCCCGCGAGATGGCCACCTCCCTGTTTCCCTCTTTCATGTTCTTAGATTTCTCTTGCTGGTCATAAGACTTTCGACCACAGTGCTTTTGTACATGGCCTTCGACGCCACACTTCCAGCATTTCACTTTCTTTCGGCCATCTCTCGTTCTATCGGATCTTAATTTTCGCTCTATGAGATCTTCAATTCTCTTCAACCTGTTCTCGACGCCCTCTGTGTCTTTGTCAGCTTCCTCTTGGACCGTGACCGCTCTAACAGCATGTCGATCTTTTCTCACGGCCCGCTGGGCTGCCTCTAGCTTCATTGCGAACACCAGAGCAGACTTCAAATCCTTATAATCTTCCAACATAAGTGACTTTTGGGTTTCTGGATCACGGATGGCTTCAATAAAATGACGCACCGCCATTTCTTCTCGGACATTGTCAAGGGGGTCCATGTAAGCTAGATGACAAAGCCTATCTATGTCCGAAGCCAGCTCTTGAAGGGTCTCGCCAGATCTCTGCATCCTTGACTTAAGTTGGATTCTACTATATTCTTTCTGGCAGTTCTCTCCGAATTTTATCTCCAAGGCACTGGCAAGGGCGTCAAAATCTCCTATCTTCGTCGCTCCGATAGTTTGCAATACATTAATTGCATCTCCGCTAAGGGAAGCGGCCAGTTGATTAGCTTTCTCGGACTCGCTCCAACCATTGGCTCTGGCGACGATTGAAAATTGGGTCTTGTAAGCTTCCCAGGGAGTCTTTCCGTCATATGCAGTAAGTTTCACTGCTGGGCGGTGTGAAGATAACCTGATGTTTTCGGGTAACTTTCCCAGCTTTACGAGAGAGTCCAATTTTTCTTTAATTTTAGCTTCACATTCTTCATGCATTTTCGAAACTATATTTTCTTTCCAGTCTAGTTTCTCCTCAATTTTATTCTTAAATTCTTCCCGCATTCTGCAAATATCTTGCTGCAATTCCTTAACATTTTCTTCTATTTTTCCTTCAATTCTTTGTTCATATTTCGTTTGAGTTTCTTCTATGAGCGACATTCTTTTCTCCATTATCTCTTGATTTTCCTGCACACTCTTTTCGAATTTCTCTAATTTTCCCAAAGCAGTCTCCATTTTCTCCAATCCCAATTTCATTCCTTCTTGTCCGGCTTCAATTTTCTTCTCTAAATCCGCTTTCATCTGTTCTTGTCCGGCTTCAATTTTCTTTTCTAAATCGGTCTGTCCTGCTTCAATTTTCTTTTCTAAGTCCGCCTTCATCTGTTCTTGTCCAGTTTTCATCTCGTCTTGTCCGGCTTTCATCTCGTCTTGTCCGGCTTTCATATCGTCTTGTCCGGCTTTCATTTCTTGCATCATATTCATGAGCTTTTGAAGTTGTTCTTCCATTTTTTTGTCTAGTCAAAACCATAAACTGGAAAATTAAAGTCTTTCTTTAGAACCCCGATTCTGACACCAAATGTTGCGGAATTACTCTGCTACTCCTGGGGTTCGTCGTTCTAAAGTCCTGTTGGTGTAAAAGGTTCAAGTAAAAAGTCACTTGTCAGGATGGAACACAAACTTTATTGCTTATAGAACTTCGTAGAGCAATCAGCTGTACACAATTCACAAGCAGAATCTAGCAATAACGTGCTTTTAACAATCCGCTTGGATCAGAAGCTCTCACAAATGCTGTATTTCTCACACAAAATAAGTCACTTTCACAGGCAAAATTTCCGTGGAAATATTCAAGGGATATAGTACACTATCCCTTAAGACACAGCAATGAAGAATTTACACACAGCACTTCAAAAACAGCTTCACAAAGCAAGCTAAAACACAGCTTTACAAAGCACGCGTACTGAGAGCTCTTCACACATCGAGCGTTCAGCTTGCACTGACTGACTTCAGGGCGATGCCCGCTTCTATAAATAGCCGACGCAGGAGGTACAAGAGGTTTCCAGAAAAGTCAATTTCTCGAGGGTTCTACATAAAGCGTGAATTTTGATTACGTCATAGAAGAGAAATGTTAGGTTATTATGCGTTTTTAATGCAGGAAAAACAACTTCCAGGCCCCATTGGGAAAATCGCGCCAAATGACCAAAAAATCGCCAAGCTTGGCGACTTTTGGCGAAATATCGCCAAATTTGGCGCCAAAAATAAGTCCTCAAAAGTGAAGAGATCTAAGCTCTAGGACTAATATTTCTCGAGATTTCTAGAAGCCCATAGAAAAACATATGGGAAAGCGAAACCTCCGTATCTCCGGTTCTAATTGGCCGATTTTGATGCAACAAAAAGCAAAATTTATCTATTTGAAGCGTAGAATACGAATTTTAAACCATTTTAAGCCCCAGAGCAGCGGGCTGCCCCGAAAATTCGTAACAATATTAACCCGTGCCGCATCGAGGTTGAATTCTTGAAAAATTATGATTTTTGCCGAAAATATCTTAATTTTTCCTTCATTTAGTAAAAACTTTTTGTCCTACAAACCTGGTTCTTGTTTTAGTTTATAGAAAATTTTGTTTCTTTAAACTTTTACTCTCAACAAATCCGATATTTAATGACTTTAATATTTTTTAGGTCAGTTTGTGAATCATACATCCGAAATCTGCATTTTTGAAAAATTAGTGAAAAAAGACAAACTAAGAATTTTGAATAATTTCGACCATTTTTTGTACTATTTGCATTAAAAAACAAAAATCATGTAAGAATTTTCACAATTTTAACTACAATTCGTGAAATATTTTTATTTATTTGGTATGTATCGCTGTGCTTCAGAAGAAAGATCTTGATTTGAATTTCAGTTGAAGCACATCTAAGACAAACCACTGAAATTCTTTTACAAGATTATTTCTGCTATCTGTTATCCTTATTTACTTTTAGAATGAACATGGGCGCCCGCCCATACGTAAGGGAGAGAGGGGCCATGGCTACCCCTAGCTCCCATATTCTCGTTATGATTTATGTACTGGTATAACGTAGAGGTAGTTCAACACTAACATATATCTTTCTGATGCAAGACCCTTGCCATGCAATAAGACTTCGAGGACAAGAGAGAATTTCGAAAACAATGAACTGAGCTCATCAAAACAGATAAAAATTCTGATTTAGAGGGAGCTGTTGCTCACTGGGATGGAAAACTGCTTCCTCATATTTTGAATAAAGAAAATATAGAGAGAATAGCAATTTTAATTAGCTGTCGCAATGAAGAATAGTTAATAGAAGTTCCTCAGCTTGAAAATAGTATGAGAATAACTCGGGCAAAAGCTGTATTTTCAGCAGTTGATAAAATCCAGGCAATGTGTTTTGATACCACTGCAGTAAACACTGGTCACTTTAGAGCAGGGGTTCCCAACGGGGGGGGGGGTCGCGACCCCCAAGTGGGTCGCTATGCCTTTTTTCGGGGGTCGCCGCAGACCACTTTTGTAGGAAATTAATAGTAAACTATTTTCACGTTTCTTTGCCACGAGACACCATTTCTGTTTCTCCCTTTTCCTTTGGAAAGAAGAAATCCTTATTCTCGTCAGGGCTTTTGTATCAAAGCTACAAAAACTGACGTCGGTGAATGTAGGAGTGTTAACTAAAGCTTGAGAACCCATGCATTAAGACAGAAGAATCGGAAATAGGGATTGCAATTAATTAAAAGGGGGTAATTAGTAACCAGCTTGAAGCCCTTCAATCTGAATCGTGCGAAATCCATTTCACACATCTTTAGATGTCGCCGATCCTTCTGATGAAGTGCAGGGGGAATTTTTGAATTTGCAAAATGACTCCTGCGCAAGTGATTTATACCAAGAAAAACCGTTAACTCAATTTTGGTGTGCTGTGCGTTGCTCATATCCGATAATTTTTCGCGTCAAATGTTAACGCCATTTGCATCCACACTTATCTGCGTGAAGTTGGATTTTCAACTCTTTTGGAGAAGAAGACAAAAGCCAGTAATAAATTAGATGTCTAAGATGACATGCGGTTGACTTTGACCAATATTCAGCCAAGAACAGCCAAACTTGTCAGTCAAATTCAGCCTCAATCATCCTATTAAAAATCAGTAAGTACTAAAAAGGTGTCAATTTAAATCTCAAGATGTATTTTTTCATTATTATTTTTTTTTATTGGTCAAACGTGGCAGATGGGGGAGGGGGGTGCGAAAGTTTTGAAAAATCTAAAAGGGTTCGCGATTGAAAAAAGGTTGGGAACCACTGCTTTAGAGGAACGTGCTGCATAGGGAATGCAATCCAGCACTGTTTTTCGTTTCGCGGGATTTCGGGAATGAGATTTGTTGATCCCGCGGGATTAACATTTCATTCGACTAAAAATTGATTCCAATAGAGAAAAATAGGAAAGATTGTAAGCACTATCAAGTTTAATAATAATACTTTATCTTATTTAATAATCAATACAATACCTTACCTAAATATGAAAATTATAGTCATGATATTCATAATAATATACTGTTATTTCTTAGTTGCTAAAAAAGAAGAATGTAAAAAGACAACGTGAAGAGGCACTCGTCTTCCTAGTCTTCATCTAATTTTGATAGAAAATACGAAAGTGCTTGACAATAGATTTCTTTTTGTATGTAACCCTGAAGAAGATATTCATTTTTTAGTAACTACATATTTTTCATCAGGTTTATTTTTCTTCACTTCTTCATATTTTTCATCAAGTTGACCTTTTAAAGATATCACTAGTATTTACTGCTATATTGTTGTTTATGGGGGGAAGGAGGGACAAGTGAAGGGTCCTGTCCCAGAAAGATACAATATTTAGTGTTGAAGCACTTCTGCGTTACACTAGTACGTAAATCATAACAATAGGGGAGCTGGGGGGGGCTATGGACCCCCCCTGCCAATGAGTGCTATGATCACTAGCTCTTATTGTTCATCTTAAGTACAAAAGTTTGGCCTACAGATGATTGGGAAAGCGGCATGAAACTGTAATAAAAATAGTTTATTTTTGAGTTTCAATCCTGCGGGATTACAATCTTAATCCCGCTGGACTAGCGCCACAAACATTTGGCGTCCCATTCCTGCGGAATCGGAATTGTACTCCCTAATTTCAACAAGTATTGGTACCTTGGGATAATACGTATGTACCATATTTTTTTTTTTAATCCCGCCAAACACGGTGTAATAAAATAGGAATTCTTTATAAATACGAATGCTTTTGGAGATGAATGAGAATATTTTTTAAGCCTGGCAAATGTAGCGAGTATTGCCTATAAAATTTTGCCTTTATTGACAAGTTTAATTTGTGATTCATTTTGGTTATTTTCCATCGACTGGCGTGTTAATTACTCCTATATGGCAGTTCTAGGAAAGTAAACATAAATAAAATTCATTTTATGTTCTATTTTTAACACTGCTACAGTTTCCGTAGTAACGGAATCTATTGTTGCCGAATTTAACAATTAAGCGAAAACACTCATTTCTACTGCTCTTAAGACTCGAAAAAAGAAAACGCATTAAATATGAAAAGAATAGAACATTAACATACTTGCTTTAAAATTAATCGAAGTTTTAATGCAATTCTACATATTTTTCATCTTAATTCCTTCGCGTGAGGACGTCATTTTCGCGTAGGTCAATTTTGCTATTTTTCGGGCAGGCATGATTATCCGGAGCAGCACATACTGGCTTGCGTTACCCCACGTGCTAATCAGAGTAATCAGGTGTCGGATTTTTATAGACCATTTTTTATTATGGTGATTCTCTGAAGTATTGGTAGTTGATACGTGGAAAAATAATAATCAATTATGTGCAAGCATAAGTTTGTCACGTCATGAAAAACCGTCGTAGATTTCAAACACCAAAGTTATTCAGAACGTTATGCATACAAAAATTTTGTTAAGCTTAATTTTGGTACAGATTGAATAGCTGCCACCAAGTGCTAAATACGGCAATCTACTAAGGATATAATGTTACCGTGAAAGTCCGAAAATTGGAGAATGTCGACATTCACCGCTGAATGTCAACATTCACATAGTCACTTGGTGTATGTCCGAAATATTTGTCATATCCTTATTTCTGACTTAAACCGGCGAATGTCGACATTCACCATGCACTAATGGTGAATAAAATAAATAAAAACTTTGTGAAAAAAGCACACATAAAAAGTTACTTATAAGAGGTTACGATCGTTTCGAATAAAAAATTCTTTCGGTGTTCGTCAGACAGGTCTGACGAACACCGAAAGAATTTTTTATTCGAAACGATCGTAACCTCTTATAAGTAACTTTTTATGTGTGTTTTTTTCACAAAGTTTTTAATAGCACTTGAGTGCTATTTTGCTCGATCACGGTTTTTGTGTAGACACGATTTTCCTACAATTAGCGTGTCATGCCACTTTTCAAATGTGTTTTTTATAAATATATTTTGAGTATAGTTAGAAAATGCCTGGTGAATATTGTAAAATAGTTTTAGTAGGCAATTTAAACATAGATTTTGATTCAGAAGAAGTGTTTTATAGAACAGAGAAGACAAACACGCTACACTCATAGATTATGATAATTTTTCCAAATGGTACTTATAAAGGTGAAGTATAGTTTGACTATGCCTGGCGAAAATTTGTAAAGAGTTTTGATAGGAGATTTTAATATAGATTTCTATTCCGAAGAAGTATTTTATAGAAAAAAGAAGGAAAACACGGTACACTCATGGATTATGATGCCCATTCCAAACAGTATTTGAAATATGCCTACACGATATAGTTGGAATATGCCTATAGTTCGACTATGCCTGGCGAAGATTTTAAAACAGTTTCAGTAGGCGATTTTAAGATAGATTTCGATTCCAAAGATGTGTTTTATGGTTCAAGAAAGAGTTGATTCTTATTTTAACGCCCCTACTCTCGCCAACCTAAAAATTCCCGCACTTTGGTGAGCTTTGCAGTCATGGGTCTCTAGGAGTTATGCACAAGTTTCAATGCTCCCAAAAGAACTAGATGAAAACTAAAGTGAACAAATTAGCGATAAACGCACCAGTTAAGGAATTTGAAGACACTTAATTATTAAAACTATATTAATTGGTAACCCAAAATAAATAAAAATGTAACGGAATGCTGTACCTATAGGTTGTTCCAAATCGCTATTTTAATTCTAAATTATGATTGCCACATAAATACGCAAAATCGTCATGGTTACTGCATATTTTTAATGATCGTCACCTTTGCGAGAGTCGGGGAGTTAAAGTAGGAATCAACCCAAGAAAGACAAACACGGCACACTCATGGATTATGATGCACATTCGAGCCAATATTTAAAACGGTGAGGTATAGTTGTAATATACTTGGCGAAGATTGTAAAATAGTTTAAGTAGGCGATTTTAAGATAGATTTCGATTCCAAAGATGGGTTTTATGAAACAAGGAAGCAAAATACGGCACACTCATGAATAATGATACACTTTCCAACTTAATGGAATAAGGAATAAAAATAGGGACGGAGCATAAATTATGATATACTTTTAATAAGTAGCACTATAGTGCGTATTTAAAATCTGAAAGTGTTTCAGATTTTCTTCCTTTTTATTATTTATTTTATCATTTAACGCCAGTATTTTGAGTGTTTTTTTCACTAATGGTGAATGTTGAATATGTCGGAGATTTGCATTTTTTATCCGTATTTCAGGAGCGATAAAACTCCACAAGGGTGACGTAACTTTTTCGTCTATCTTACTGAGAGGAGTAATCAATCACGGTGAGGAGAGGGGGTTCGTCACTCTGTAAAGGCGTTTTCGCTGCCGGACATATAGCTTCAGATTCTAACGTGAGAAGAGATACTCGATATTACTTGCCTTCTTAATAATAACAGCAGTTGTGCGTGGATAAATGTTAAGCATTTAATTTTAAAGTTAGCCAATAAAGGACTGTTTTAATGAGAATTTTTTTTTCTTAATTCCTCATCAGGTGTAATTTTGCAGTTATTTTTTATGTAACAAAGTTGTTTTTTTCCTTCTGTAATGTGTTTAAGATCATCTAAATTTTGTGTTCAGTATGAATGTTTCTTTTAGTGAAAGTAACTAATTTTTTTTTTGTTTGTTTAAGAAATTTACATTAATAGTGTGTGTGCTATGTAAATTTTCATATTTTATACTATTTAAACTGTGCAAATGGATAAAACTCAAGAGTTTATTTAATGAAAAACATTAAAATACTGTTCGTGATGATGATTTTAGTTATAGTAATAGTTCGTTTACTATTTAGTAAAATTTATTTAAAATTTCATTCGCCTCTGTTGACCTCGGCTTCTGTTTTCGACCTCCACCACAGTATATCTGTGATTGTCGACATACACCGGTGATGGTCCGAATGTACAAGAATATAATCAAATACTCGGTCTTTCACCCGTATTGGGTATATGTCGACATTCTCCAATTTCGGTCTTTCACAGTAACATATACACAATAATATATCGCTATCATCACGTCAATAACGCAGACTTGCAATTTTGGTAATTCTTAAGTAAATGCATTTTCGAGGTTTCCAAGAAATTTATACTCTGTCAAAGCCTCATATCTTATTTCCAATTAGTTTACGAGGAAACTGAATAATCAGTGTAAACTGAAGCAATGAACCTTTGTAGGCGGTTTTCTTTAAAGTAGAAAAATGCAGATTAACGTCTTTGGCGTAGAAGTGGTGATAGGGAGAACTATTTAATTAGATAACGCTATAATGGAAAATGATAATCGACTATGCGCATGCGCAAAGACCCCAAAATCGAGAAAGTATGAAAATTCAAGTATGATGATACAATGTTATGGTCTATGGAAAAGATAAATTTAATTTGATTGTATCTTTATATGTGTGTGTTATATAAGTTCTATGTAATATATTTGATAATTTGTGTCTGAAAGAAAAAGAGAAAAGAAAATGCGTAAATCCGCAGGGGGAGATTGAAGGACTGTGCGTTCATACGCATTGTTTTTCTTTTTCGTTTCTATGACTACCTGCTAAAGCTCCCGGAAGAAAGTCACGTGACGCGCTTCTCTCGAAGCGTCGAGATTCATTCTGTGTGTTGTGTTCGCGCTGTAAGCATGATATTGTAGATGTGATGTGTTTGTTATAATAAATATATTTGTATTAAACATGGACTGATTCGTTCTTCGGCGATCCAAACGAACTTCTGACACTTCAGTGCGGCTCTTGCACAAACAAAGTATGTGTATAAAAAATATGGTAAACTAAAGCCTCCCAATTTCCAAAAGTTAATTCGTTTAATTTCTTGTGAGGTAAGAAACTTGACAATGAAAGTCAAAAACATTCTTTGAAAAAATAGTTCTGATTCGATATAATAAATTTGTAAAATAAATCTTTAAAAGTTGACTTGCTTGTGGATGTTTTACAAATGTTTCTGTGTTAGTCATTGACTCAGATACTGTCAGTGGCGGCTCAGGGGCCTGGCCCCACCGACTAAGCACCGTCTAAATCAAAGTATCTTCCTATTATGTAAGGCAGTTCTTTCAATAATTTACCTTCATTAAAAAAATACACGCGTTTTACTCTATTTTAATACTATCCATTAAAAAACGCACTTAAAAAAGCGATAGTTATACGATTTTCCCCCCTATCTAAACAATGCATGGGCCATGGGCTGGTTTGCCCAGAATTGGGCGTCTCTTCTCCGTTTACCGGGTTGACATATTTGGCAATGAGCACAAAAGCCATACTGACGCGGAATTAACTTGGCTTCCAAACGGCTTATTTGGCGTTGCCTTCTGGGCCCATATCTTCGGGCCCTCGCACGGTGATCTACACGACCGTACGGGGAAATTTCGGCAATCGGTAGCTATTGGCGAAATTTTCCGCTTAGGAGGACATCATTTTTTATTTGCGTGATCGTATTTTTGCAGTGCAGTCAGACATTTTTCTGTTTTGTTTTCTTGATTTACGAAAAGCGATGTATACATGTATTTTTTTATATATGTGGATATTTATTTTAAAATAAATAAATCATCTAAAAATTATAAACAGGCAACTATAAAGAACATGAATATTAAATATTTAAATGTGGCTTTTTGTTTAGTAATAAAGTAAACTTTTCAATTTAACATAACTAGTTACAAAATAGCAAAAGTTGTATAGTAAATTCGATGATTATTTGTCATTTGAGAAATTTTAAATAGTTACGCTGTGTGCACGTGGGGATAGGTTGTTCTATATGTATATATATTTTCGCGATTTTAATTGGCACTATTTTTTTTTTCGGGCCCCACCACTGAAACGGGTCACAAGCCGCCACTGGATATTGTGTAGATTTTGTTGTGTATAGGACTAGCAGTGCTTACAGGGCTACAAAGGAGTGTTCATGTATATCTCAGCCTACTGAAATTATTCGAAGTGCACTAGCATCTGAACTGCATTCGATTATGTTGAAATTTGGTAGGTAAAATGTATCTGAAACTGTATTGTTACGAATATTCGGAGCAACACGCTGTTCTGGGGCTTAAAATAGTTTAAAATTCCTATTCTACGTTTCAAATAGTTAAATTTTGCTTTTTGTTGCATCAAAATCGGTCCACTAGAACCGGAGATGCGGAGGTTTCGGTTTTCCCCTTGTTTTTCTATGGGGTTCCTAGAAATCTCGAGAAATATTGGTCCTAGGGCCTCGATCTCTAACTTTTGGGGACTTATTTTTGGCGCCAAATTTGGCGATATTTTGCCAAAAGCCGCCAAGCTTGGCGACATTTTGGTCATTGGGCGCGATTTTCCCAATGGGGCCTGAAAGTTGGTTTTTCTGCATTAAAAACGCATAATAACCTAACATTTCTCTTCTATGACGTAATCAAAATTCCTGCTTTATGTAGAATCACCGAGAAATAGACTTTTCTGGAAGCTGCTCGCAGCTTCTGCCTCCTCTATATATACCATCAGCGCGCTGCTCCGAGAGTTCAGTATATGAGTTAGCTCCCGCAGTGTGTGGAGTGATCTCCGGTCGAGAGCTGCCGGTGTGTACGGCGCTTTGTTCAGTGATAGAAGCGGTGTTTCCGCGTGCGTTTTTGAAGCCTTAATTTTAAGTGCTGTGTGTAAATTCTTGAGGGATTGTTTGTGTTATCCCTCGAATATTTCCACTGAATTTTTGACTGTGGAAGTGTTTTATTTTGTGTGAGAAATACAGCATTTGTGAGAGCTTCTGATATAAGCGGATTGTTAAAAGCACATTACTGTTTAATTGTGCTTGTGAATTTTGTACAGCTGATTGTTCTACGAAGTTCTAGAAGCAATAAAGTTGTGTTCCATCCTGACCAGTGGTCTTTTTACTAGAATTTTCTACACCAACTGGACTTTAGAACGACGAACCCCTTAAACAAGCAGAGTATTTCTGCAATAATATTTAAAGTCACATTTGGTATTATGTGAAAGATAAGTGTTTGACATGTGTTTATGAATTTCATATGTGATTAATATATTTGTATTTCAAAAATTCTCCGGACAATCTCGTAGTAGATCTATATCTAGTGAAGTATGTAGAACCAAATTATGATTTAAAAAAAATTATCAAGTTAATGATATACAAATTAGGCAAACATTCAAGCAGCATATCATTTTTCACTTTTGTTTTTTGCTGAATTATTCACAGATTCAAATTTATTTAATGCTTAGTAAAGGTCAAGTGTTTGGAGAGTCGTGTGTGTGGAGTTACTCTAGATTTTTCTTCTTTCTAATATGTACAAATAGCAATGCGATGTTTTCAGATCCGCTTCTCCAAAAATTATCTTCTCATTTTCTAGATTTTCTTGCAAATAGTGATCTATTAGATCTACACCCTTCATTTTATGATTAAATTTAATCTAAATAAATTTACTACAAATGTAATCATGTTGGTTTTCTTTGTCTTTTGAAGCTGCAAACTTGGATTTATACTACTAGTACTGGTCCTTGTAAGGGAAAAAGAAAATAGAAAAAGAAAGTTGTGCTCACTACAAGTCTTCCTTGTGCGTCTGTTAAATCGTAAACATTTTCAGAACGCTTCATCTAATTACTTCAATTGAAAGCGATACAATACTGCAATAATACTATGGTTTAGCGATTTCTAGCGAAATATTCGAGATATTGCAAAGCTGGTTACAGTTTGAAAGATATATTTTTGGGACTTAATTTGGCGATCTTTCGCCAAACATCACCAAGCTTGCCATAATTTGAGAGATTTCGGACATAGCCGAAATAGTGATTGACCACAAACTTTTAATGAATTGAAAGTATCAATAGACTTTTGGGTGACTCTGTAAATAAATTATCTAGCTGACTGCAGTAAAAAAAGCACAATTATATGCTACAATACTTCTAAATATAAAATCTCACAAAAGACAACTGAGTAAGCATTTCTGGCTCCAAATTCGGCGTTATTTCGGAAGAAACTTGCCATGGTCGATGATAGCGAGATTTGAGCATGGCCCAAATAGGGTCTGACTATAGACATAATATATTAAAGATGTCCATAGACCTTATGGACATCACCTTAATGTATTAAAACTCTTTTGGATGGCCCTGTAAATAAACAGTGGTTTGAAACCAAAGAGGGGGTGTTCAACTAGGTGTTTCAACATTTAAATATAAAATTTCAATATTTTATGACTGATAGTTTTTGATGCGTGTTACGTACATACGTACGTTCAGACGTCACGAAAAGCTAGTCAAAGTTGACTTGTGGTTGGTCAAGATAGATTGCCCATGAGTTTATACGAACATACATACATGTGTACGACTCAAGACGTCTCTCATAAACTCTCATTTGTATTACTCATTTGTCAATACTTTCAAGATAGTTAAAATCCATTTTCTCATCAAAATCTGCATGTCGAAACTTTTCGCCTTCACTATACTCCCTTTCACTTCGTACAAGGAAGTTATAAGAATTTGATTCTTTGTAATTTTAATACTTTTTATTCCATAAAAATATGATGTGGAAACCACATGACTTCCTTGTACGCCTGATAAATCATAAATATTTTCCGTGAACTGCACTTTATCAAAATTTATTTTATTTGAAAGAGATACAATATTGCAATAACACTAAGGTTTAGCACTTTCTAGTCAAATACTATTTAAGATATCGCCAAGCTGGGTTCAGTTTGAAAGGCTTATTTTCGGAACGTAATTTGGCGATGTTTCTCCAAAAGCCTGCGAGCTAGAAATTAAGAAATTTTGGGCATAACCGAAATAGTGATTTGCCACAGGTTCTTAATGAATTGAAGGTATCCATAGATGTTAATGTATTGAAAATTGAAAGTCCTTTGGCTGACCCTGTAAATAAATTACCCAGACGACTAGGAATCAAAAAGGAGATGCACAATCAGTAGATGTTATAATAATTCCAAATATTAGATCTCAACATTCTACGGTTAAAAGTTTTAGAGTTATGCGAAATGCTTAATTATTTTTTGCGCCAAATTTGGCGATACTTCGACAAAAGGTTCATGAAGTTTTCTGACACAGCTGGTTGTGCGGCCGTGCTGCCAGCTGTGTCAGAAAACGTCAGCATTTTACTTTGTGTCGCCAGATGGGCGATTCGGTCGATTGCCATGCTGTTGGTAGTTAAACGGATCAGTGGTAACGGCAACACTTTTTCAGTGTTGGGATTGTTTAACCCCCCACCCCCACCCCCACCCCCTTTTTCGACTACCAGTAAAAGCACTTTCACGTCCTCACGTCGGTTTTTCACGTCTCAACCACAGTGCGTCACAGGTTAAAGCATATTCCTCGTTTTAAGTGAAGATAATAGTATGGACAGCTGTTTTAGAGGGATACCTGAAAGAATTTCAGTGTATGAGTGTCTATGAGCAGTAACTGTTTGAAATGTGTTTTGATGACATTTTTGTATTTGACTAGGGGCCAAGGCCCCCAGACTCGCTACGCTCGCTTTTCGTATGAGGCATTCGGTCCCTAATAAGGCTTATTCGTAAAAAAGACATAATTTCAACAGACAAAACCCGAAGATTGGATCAGATAGAATGTTACTGAGCTACACATTGCTTGGTTCTTGCATGTTCATTGGTACATAAAAATTTAAACTTCACACTACAGTAGACCCCCTCCCCCTCATAACACGGAAGATATTTTGTTATGGGAATCCGTGTTGTACGGGTCCTGAGCTATTATCCACCTGGAGTGCAGACTCCGCTTATATTCCCTGTTATAATTATTTGCACTCTTCAGAAACACAATGATATTTAATGTTGCCATTCAAAAATTATATTAATTAGGAGCTAAAGCGTAATAAAATTAGAACATCTGTTTCAGCTGTATTTTTAATAATGTAAAACCTATTGGACACCTTGCGAATTTGCCATGCATGGCGATTTTTCATCATTTGTCGACTTGCGTACATGTAAAGTTAATAAAAGCTACGGAACAGATAGGATAGCCTGCCACCAATGGCGACTTTTCATTATTTGGCGATTTACACATGCTCACAACCTATATTTACTGTTCATTTAAGGTTACCGGAAAACCGTTATCCATATTTTCATTTACATAATCGTTTGCAGATTGGCGTACTTAGCACCACGAATTATACCATCTCGTCGCGCTAGCAAATATCCAAAGTGTACTATAACTGCTATAATGGCATAGTTAACGCCTCCAAATATTTCTACTGGTAGCAAATAATCCAGCTGGACCGAACCGGCTTTAAAATAATCTGCATTTTAATTATTTTTCATTTTCAAGATATTAGTTATTCTGTTTTGGAAAAACGAATAATCGCTCATTCTAAACTCCTGTTGTCTAAGCGTACTTACTATTTGGAAATTGTCAACTTTGTGCAACACATTTTGAGTTACTTATTTCATATAGTTTTTATTTTGGCGTAAATTGGGCGTAATTCTAACTCATGTTTGTAAATTTCACGCGATTCTAGATACTTGGAAACGCTTTGTTGCAAAGGAATGAATGATTTTATGCCAAATCTGGCAACCATTATGTTTATTTTTTCAGTTTTTTATTAATATCTTCTAAAATAATTCGATTTTCGAAATTTAAGTCAGCTTAGCAGGTTACTCGGAATTTTTCGGATCTGGGGGCACCTTAGTCGAAACTCAAATCCCTACGGTTTAGGAGGAGATAGGTCAACAAGCTTTGACAGCGCCAGCGGCCTTTACTTTTTTTTAGAATAGAGAGAAACAAGTTATAAACGATGGATATATTTTAACAAGCCTTTCTAAGATAGGTATAATTAGTTTATGACTTCGGTTTCTCTCTCCTTGTTTGTGCTTCCGTCCTCCAACTTCATAAATTCAATCGGATTGTGAAAATACCAACATCCCCTATAAATGCTAGATAAAGTTCCTTACTTGAAATGGTGTGTATTGATTTTCATAATTATTTGCGAAGGCTTGCAAAGTGATTCGGTTTTGTTTGCTTTATTTATTCATTATGCTATAGTCCATAGACAGTATTATGCGAATTAATATGAACAAGTGTGAATTTTAAGGTAGTTAAATATCAGAAAACTGCAAAAAAATATTGACTAAATGCTGAAATTCTTCGCAAAACATCATCAAAGCAAAGGGAGGCTATATTTCCTATCAAGAAACATGTGAGGGTAACTCTTTTCTCCTTTTTAACACTTTCCAACCAAGTAAAAGCTTTTACGACTTCGGTCAATATGATTACTTACAGTTTTCTGCATATAAATCCATTAATTTAGTTAGTAACGTTCATGCTGACATCCTATTTAAATTCTAGAGAAAATGGTGAACACTTTTAAAGAAATTTTCACATGAAAAATTACGTACTTTTATCTGTACAAAAACTAACATTTTTAGATTGAAAAGAGTGAATTTGACCCTTTTTGAAAAATAAAATGTGTACATACGACTATATACACACGCAGGGGGTCCCAAAAAACGTGATAATGTGCCTTAATGCTTTGTCTATTAGAGATAAGTGGGCAATTAAGTAGAAAAAATATTCAAAATATGGTAAGAAAAACGAGTATAAAAAATTTAATTAAAAAAAGTTGCACATTTTAAATTTGTATACGACCTCCGTACAAAAAAATTCCTAGTTTGCTATATGTAACCCTTACATTAATGAAGGGATGTACAAAATTTGTTAAGCATATTATAAAAAGAATCAGAGATATGAAGATAAATATATCCAGACTTAAACCAATTTTCAACAGCCGTCGAAGGGGAAAAATATCACGTCGGATGATTGCGTTTCAGCGGTCGTGCGGATATTACGAAAGAAACATTTTTTTGTTCTGCCTGCAGCATTAAACGCTCACATTCATGTGCAGCACCTGATCATTTTTGTTTGAAGATATTGTTGCAGAAAACTCTGCTTGATTCCTGGGTTCGCTATTCTAAAGTCCAGTAGGTTGAAAGTTCTAGTAACCCAGACAGCACATAAGCTTAAATCAAGCTTGACATTTCTTTGATTTTAACGTATTAATACAAGCTTGACAGTTCAATTCATTTTAAGCTTGCAGCAAGCTTGGAGAAGTCATTTGACCTGTCAAGCTTGAATACAACTTTATTACTGCTTGATTTGGAAAGCCACATCTACATAACAAATAATTTATCATCAGTCATAAATGTACTTGACCATAGAATAAAAAAAAAAGATTCTATATTTCCAAATATGGAAATTCTTCAAAATAAAGTACAAATATACTACGAAATTGATTTCAAAATCAGTCGTTTGTCTCGATTTTGGCCAGTATTGCCCAACATGAGTGTTGCGATATTGAAAGTTTTAAAACGTGTGCTGCTTTTAAGTTTATATTATGCTTATTTCCCTATTAGTAGCGTCTATAAATCACACATAACATTATTTTAATTTTGATTCATCCCATGGAAAAATAAAAGAAACAGATCGGCATCGGCCACTGATCAATCTCGCCAGAAAACGGCGTGACAACCATAACAGTCACTTCAAACTTTAGTCATACCACCGCGAGTCAGATTGGCTGAGTGGTTAGACGCTGGCTTCGCACACCTTAGGTCCCGAGATCGATCGCGGACAGAAACAGAATAGCTTAAAATTTCAGCGTAGAAGGGGAAATGCGTGGAAAAATAAAATATGTGGTGCGAGTTCGCCGACGGGGCGCCCCGTGTATTTAGGAAAACTTTTTTTTAGGAAAAAACTTTTAAGCTTGAAATTAAGCTTGCTATGTCAAGCTTGATTCAAGCTTGCTATGCCAAGCTTAATGCAAGCTGGGCAAGTGTAAACTTGAACACTTGATTCAAGCTTGCTTACACGCTTGAAATTTTCAAGCTTAATTCAAGTTTATTGACTTGATAAATCAAAGCTTGCTGCAAGTTTGATGCAAGTTTGCTGTGCTGTCTGGGAGAGTCCATTTGTCAGGATGGAACACGAACTTTATTGCTTCTAGAACTTCGTCGAACAATCAGCTGTACAATGTTCACAAGCACTAACGGCCAGTAGCTTGATTATAAGAGTTCTTTCAGTACAGAAGCTTTGACAAATGCTGTATTTCTCAAACAAAATAAAACTCTTCCACAGGCAAAAATTCAGTGGAAACTTACGGGGGAAATCGTAAATATTCCCTGGAGACTCAGCAATGAAGAACTTACACACAGCACTCAGAAACAAGCTTCTTAACAAGCGAAAAATACCGCTTCTATAAGCGCTTATACAGAGCTTATGCTGTCTCACGGACATCTGTTCGCTGAGCAGGCAGAAGCAAGAATGACTAGACCGGGGCTGCCTGCCCTATTTATGCTTTCCGACGTACATTCCAGAAAACCACTCTAAAGGGACCCCGAACAAACGCATTTTGATTACGTCATAGAAATATTAATGAATACAAGGCCATTATATTATGTTAATGCAGGAAAAAAAAAACCTTTACAAGCCCCAGTGGGAAAATCACGCCAAGCCTGGCGACTTTTTGGTGAAATACCGCCAAATTTGGCACCAAAAAATAAGTCCCTAAAAGTGAGGTTAGCGAAGGCCTAGGACCAATATTTCTCGAGATTTCTAGAAAACGCTAGATGCGGATCAATGCGGAAACCCAAAACTCCATTTCTCGCGCTCTAGTTAACCGATTTTGATGCAACAAAATGCAAAATTTAACTATTTGACACGTAGAATACGCTATTTTAAATCCCAGACCAGCGGGTTTCACCGAAAATTCGTAACAATATCTTTCAGACGTTTTATGGTGAAAGACTGAAATTTCGTATATCTCCACATTAGTGTATGGGGCACATTTTACTAATTGGGTATTCTTTTTACGAGGCTTATATACAAATTTAAAAAGGGGAACTTAAGAATTAACAAAAAGAACTTTTTTTCAAAGTTTTAATTTTTCCTACCTCATTTTGAATTTTTTTTTCAATTAACATCGCGCACTTATCTCTAATAAATAAAATATTATCGCGTTTTACCACCTTTCCGGGACACCCTGTATAAATATATATGTATGCATCTATCTACATATATATATTATATATATATATATATATATGCCTTGTCCTTTGAACACTTCTCTCCAGTGGAAAAAATTCATTGATGACTTCATTGCATCAAAAGACGAATCCTTCTAAGCTACTGGCATCAGTGCACTATCTGAAAGTTGGCGGAAGGTGCTGGAAAATAATGGAAATCACTTTGTTGAATAAAGGTATTATTATAAGTTGTAGATTGCATATTCATTTCTTTAAAACTTATTACTAGACCGAATACAAATGTGGGATGGGCAGTGTATTTAATGATATTATAAACTTATTAGATAAATTTATGCTTAACTTTCCGTTTATTTTCAAAGTTTTGTGATAGTAAGAAGCAGTAAAGGCTTTATTATTTTATTTATCTTGTTGTTTTGTATGCATTTTGCTGTACTTAATTATTTATTTTTACAAGCAAAAAAAATGTATTCTTCGTTTTGTAAAAAAAAGAGTGTAAAGTATTTTTATGGGATTTTTTAAAAATTGTTTTTACATGTTTCTGTTTCTATGTTGCGCAATTTTTCTTATTTTCTCTTTATTTATTTTTTCTGCATTTTATTTTATTTTTTATTCTATATTTCACTTTTATCTATCATCTGCCCCTTCTTTTATTCACCCTGGTTTTTTTCTGTTTCCTTCTTCCGATTGGCAATTCGCTCTTCACTTTTTTTCTGTTTACATTTTTCTGTCTCATGTCCCACTCTGTGTATGGACTTCTAATGGTGCTGATAAAGTTAGAAATTTACGTATACACGCTTAAACCAAACGAGCGAAATTCGATCAGTCGGAGCGATTTTTGGCCCAGTTTTCAAAAGTGTGCTTCTCCTTTAGGAGCGTTTTTCGATCACAAGAGCGGAGCGAAATATAACAACAAGAGAGCAGGATTCTCAGAAAAAAGACTACTTAAAGAGCACTTTTGCGGAAATACCGGTAAGTTTCCATGGAAACGGATGGCTCCGCAATGTATTGTTTTTTTTTCGCTCTTTGGATTTAAGCGTGTACAATTTGATAAATACCCTTTATGTGTGTTATTTTACAGAGTTTTAATTATTTTATCTTTTATACACCAGTTTCTTTTGAGTGTTTTTTTTTTTTGTCAGCATGATTTTATATTTGGTTAGATTTTTCACAGGTATTCATGAAAAAGATTCCTTTTGTAGAAGAAAGATGATCTTTATATAGGGAAAAATCATTTACAAACATTTTCCTACTTTAGTTCATCTTCATCCCGGGTATTCATTTTCGAGCCGTTTGACGGTAAATAAAAACACACGTACACAAAAAAAAAAAACACAAACACTCACAAACTTGGTATAAAAACAGTAAATTTATTCCTATGCAACAATAATGAATGTTGTGGACATGTCATTAAAGAAATAGACTCTAACACTGTTCATATCTGAACATGATCTAACAGCGTCGGAAGACCGACTAACTTCGATTCATCTGATCAACACGGCAGGTAGGACCACCTCTTGTCAGTAGCAATGCTTCTGTCTCTTGCACAAACGCCATTTCAGATGTAGTTTTTGAAACTATCTAGATGAATATCCGAATGTGTTACAACTCTAGAGCAAGTCGAATGGCAAAAATTACAATTGATGGATTATTATTGTTAGTCTTTTTAACTGCATTATAGTGCTTCTCAAACTGAAATGATAATAAGTTAGACATGAGAAGGATGTGATATAAAATGAGGACAAAGTTCAGCATTTTATGCTCGAAATATTCCCAACCCCACCAAGCTCAGAAATTACATGTATGCGTTGCTATTGATATGCTTATTTGTCCTTTCCAAAATACTTAAAGAAATTTTCACTATTGTACATTGAATGAGTTTCATGAAAATATAAGCAAATATTTCTCAATAGTTCTGAGATTTACAATATGCTATTGGAAAAAATCTCTAAGTATCTCTATTCTTTTTGTTCTTTAGAAATTAAATACTATTATAGCATTTAAAAATTTAGCTTTATTTTCTGTATATAAAAGTTCTAGAGCATTTAGTTACTTATCGTAAAAGTAAAAATGATGTACAGAAATTTTAGGAATGCTGGCACTTGAACGTGCGCTTGTTTCGCACATAAAATATCTTTCCCTTTTAATCTTCCAATATTTTGAAGACTCTAAGCTTTCAGTATTCAAATTCAAGTAAGCCTCATTTAAAGTTAAAATGAATACTAAATTTATGAATAATTCATCGTAGTTTCTTTTTACTAACACTTTGCAAATTTTGCATTAGATTACATGTTTGTCGATTTAAATTTCGAGAAGTGGAAACTTCCAAGAAGAATTATACTGTTTCAGTAATTGAAACTAAATGTAATCAATGATCACTATAAACACGAAAACTTCCGTTTGGAAATTTGATTAGAGTTTATAAAGAAAAAAATTGGTAGAACATAAAATGTCAATGAAATATAAGTGCACTAGGGATTACTAACAAAGCTGAATTGATAGAGAAAGTGAGACTATCTCTATTATAGGATTCAGCATCAAAGAATAGCAACAAGTTGTTCTACATCGAATACGGATCCTAAGTTGATTGAAAGACCAAGCTCTGCATTTAATTTAACCTACAGACAGGCATAGTTACAGACTTTATGCTCTCATGTACAAAAGCCATTAGTCGACGTTTAAAATTGTACGATTTTAGGATTTTCGTAAGCTGCTATTCTGGGTATCTGCCCAGTTTGTCTGGCCTCGATATAGGCAGAACTGCAGTTATGCTTTCTAGATTTATATATACGCACGTTCGAAAATGGAGAACATTGCAGAAACGGCTTGAGAAAGCATTTTTAAGAGATAGATGCGATTCATTTATTGACGGAAATATTTTCAAACACTATTTACAGTCGGAAGTGTTAGTCTCACGCGATATCAGATCTCAAAATAGCCGAGTTGCCTCATTTTTGATCGATTAAATAAAAACCGTAAGAATGCATTATTTGTCACTTGTGTTGCATATCTCCCTAAATCACTGAATTGTGATCTTCTTAAATACAAAATAAGAATATTATATATTTTTGTATGATTTATACAAATCCTGACAGCTTTTCACACATTCTCTGAAGAATCTATTTTAAGATGCACCCTCTAAAGGCTTCAAGATGTGTCTACGAGACATTAAGCTTATAAACTCGAATGTTGTTCAGAGGTATGTACAGTTTGGTTTTTAGTCACTGTTAGGAACGGATTAATGCTGCTTTTTTTTTTCGTATTTCTTCCAAACGAATATTTAATTAATTTTCTTTGTGCGTGTGTGATAACGAGGACTTTATTAATGCATATGACATATTTGAAATAGTGTAAGTAAAACGAATTCGGTTATTGAAAAACCACATTTTTGTAAGCTGAAAATTGAAACTCCTAATAACATTTGTAAATGTATGATTCAGCTCAAAATAATTAAGACCTATTAATGTAAAACGAATAATTTAATGGAAGTGATCATCACTAAAAATGTCGAAAAATATCAAAAATGTCGAAAAAATACTTTTGGCTATTATATTTTTTTATTTTGCATACAATACAATGTCAGACAGTAAAAAAAGAGAACTTTCAAGTCTTTCTTCATGTGCAATGTGTATTTCTTATTTTGTATTTTTAAAGACGTGAGATAAAGACTTAAAAAGCTGGAAGTTGTAATATTGATAGAATGGTTGAGGGCCAACTATTTTCATCAGAAGTTTTCGAGAATTTTTCATAGTTTGTTTAATTTTAGAAAGTATTTTTATAGTTTAGCAAATATGTTTACAAAAAGAACTTTTTCTTGTGAAAGTA
The DNA here is from genome assembly GCA_038373885.1 of Cheiracanthium punctorium. NCBI lineage: Eukaryota > Metazoa > Arthropoda > Arachnida > Araneae > Cheiracanthiidae > Cheiracanthium > Cheiracanthium punctorium. The sequence goes on from JAWZYV010001487.1 coordinate 127,950, forward strand.
TGAAAGTAAGTGTTTGGCTGTTAGTGATGGTTAATGATAAGCAAAATGAATAAATTAAAACTTTTCAGGTGATCCATGCTATTTTGAACATTATGTGATAATTACTTTTATAAATATTCAGTTAAATTACAAGCATAATATTGTGAGTAAAAGTTAACTAAACATTTTATACAAGCATCAAAATTTTATAAACTGCATCATGTACATCCGACACCTTGTTTAGATATAGTTATTTACAAAAATATTAAATACAATTCATCAAAAATACAATCGGTAATATTTTTTGATTCATTCATATCTGTTTAAGAATCAACAATTACGTTTTAGTAATAATAATTTTTTACAATTATATTGCAACGAATAGATTTCATTAAATTCAATATATTTTCTCTAATAAATTGTAATACAATAATTACTGAATAGAATTTGAAAATATTCTTTGATAAAAATGCCAACAAACGTAAATTATCCGAGGTAATTGAATTAGACACTACTTTATGCACACTATTTTGTGTCTTAAAATTTATTTGATTTAATATCAATCAACAAGTATATCAGTGAGATCTTTCAAGTGAATGTTTGATAAACACTTTTCGATTCTATTTTTCAATGAAAAGGTAGTTTAAAATTTTAGTGTAGTACACTAGTTTTATTAAACTTTTCAATAAAAATTTACGTAAAAGCAAACGAGATCGCTATTTAGATGTTTTCTATTAATTTCTGGTAGTTGCAATTTGTTAAAATCCACTGTTTACATTTGCTCTCATTACTGTATGTTTTTAAAAGTCAACGAAATCTGCTGCACAGAAATCGCAATTACCAAGAAAGATTGACCTGGCTCCTCATTTGCTGAGGAAAACGTCGGGTCGGTGTCTTTAATTTCGCGGACTTCTTGAAATGGATTAAAAAAATTGAAATGAAATGAGCATAACAATGACAGCCGAAGCTGACTGATAAACTTGCGGATTATGTATTCATGAATCTAATATGATTTACTGTACTGTGCATTGAATAGCTTATCTTTCAGTAACCGATGAAATAGGCTGGTTGAAGTTTTAGGAATAATCCAAGAAAAGCTTCCACGTTTTTAAGAAGAGAATGATAAGTTAGGCATTAATAACGGAACGTATCATAGTTTGCATCTGTAAAAGTGGTTTGTGCTTGTCTAAACCAGATTTTAAAATACTATAGCACATACAAAAATGATCATGTGCAAAGTACGAAACTAAAGAATTCTATTCACAGCATATATAGATATATAAAGATATACAAGTATATATTTATCATCAGCAACAGAATAGAGCATACAACGAATAGCATCTACATCTGGATAGCTTATCTACAAACAATAAATATTTGCAAACATAACAATGCTACTAACAATTGATATCACTATATAGAACCAATTCACTTGCATCAAAATTTTATACTGAACTGATGCAAGGAATATAGAACAGTCATAGTAAATTTTGACTTCTGCCAACCCTCTTTTGTTTAAATGTTGTACATTTTTTTCTAATTCTACTTAATGTGATTAATAAATTTCAAGTAATCTAATAGACATTATTTATTTGAACTTAAAAATTAACTTTTTAGCGTTAGTTATAGCTTTATCTTCGTACAACAGTTTTTTTTATATAATCTTAATTTGATGCTATCTGAAAGTCAAAACAGTCAAAACGTCAACAATATTTGTTTTGTTTTCATAAAATATATAAAATTTTTGATAAATTTTACATTTACAATGCATAAGTTAAATATGTTTCATAATTTCTTATTACTAACTAAATAAATGCCTAATTATGCGATGAAATAAACGTTAAAGATGCATTTAGGGAATTTTTAAAATTAAAAAACCCTTTTGTTCAAAACTGTCATTTTAATTGTATTTAAATTGCTGAAAACAATAACAGATTTTAAATATTTGAAAATGTTGGATGAATTTTAGTAATAATAATTTTTTATTTGATGATTTTTTGTTTGATGAATTAATGTTAGGATTAAAATTTAAAATTAAACTTGCTTTTTGAAAGTTTTCTGTCTCTGTGTAAAGTAAAAGAAACTGTGATTTCAAGAAAGAAAACCCACGCTACTAGAGTTTATTATTTACGAAATAAAACATTTAAGTGGCAGTTAACTAATTGAAGAATTAGTTTTGAATGCCAATCAATAAAGCATCATTCATTTGCTCTCTAGAAGCTATCTGTAAATGCAATAGAAAACCAAATTTATTTGCGATAACAGATGTTTCATTTAATGGTGATTTGGTTCAGAACGTTACTAAAATATTTTGGGTGATTGTAGAGCGGTTGATTGTTTTACAATGTTTCACCAAAATGCAAAACTTAAATTTATCTCTGTACATTTCTCAGTATTGCCAACAATTATTTATTTTTATACTGTTATAGAATCAATTTTATTCTTTAAAGGCTTTACAGTGGGAAACAAAAGGTAGGGAAAGTCAACATTTGATTGAATCCTTCGTTTTTTGCTCTTAATCTAAAAAACATTACATATTTTGCTTTTAGTCTAAAAATATTACTAGTATTTGTAGTAGCTTAAAGGAAAGCATCTACAACAAAATTCTAAAAAATTTTTGGTGAAAAACTTTTAAGTTTCTTAAAGACTTTCCCCATCCTCGGCAATGGGATATTCTTATGTTATTTGCTGGCATTTTTGCTTTTAAACATATATGTCTGTGAGCTTTGTCTATACGTTTTGATAAAATTTATAAAGATGTATCAATATTATCCCCCCCCCCCGGAAAAATAATCTGATTTAACATGCATTTAAAGTAATGCAAAATGATGCTCTATCGATTAAAAGGGACATTTCATCAACTCTTATCTTACTGATCCCTGTCTTTCTTTGTTTGGATATGTGATTTGTACAACTTAATTTGTTTTGAAAGACAACTGAAACGTTAAGATGAATTTACATACTGTTGATTATAATTATAAATGTGCGATATAAAAATGCAAGAGTTATAATGAAGATACATTTTACAAAATAAAATAAAAACACCGATTAAACATCAATTCTTAGAAAACGAAATAACAAATGAATAAATGAGGGTTGGGACAAATCTACTTGCATTGACAATCAAAACAAATTATAAATGACAGTTTGCTGCAGTCATTTCAATAACACAGTGGAATTCAGAATTGACAACTTGATAATGTCACTCTTTCAATTTACAATATACATTTATACAAACAAGTCTTTTGGTGAGATACTTCTTTTCTGTTTGAAGATTGGCGGAGAGGAAGATATTTTGCTATATTGATGCGGAACAGAAATATTTACAGACTTCCATTAACGACCACTTTGAATTATTGCTTTTCTAGTTCAAATTTCAGTAGAACTACAAGTTCTGTTATAAATTCATGATTGTATTTTTCAAAACTGGAATGAAATAAAATTATTAACTTGTCCATGATATTAAGCTTTGCGTAGAAATGTGATGAACAATGTTAGATTTTTTTGAAATCTAGTTATGCCTATAAGCATTACAACCAATGTCAGTTCATGATGAATAATTTACAAAGTATATCATTTTTAAGTATTTGTGATACATCTACATACCACTCTTATGATTCAAGATTTATGAATGACATGTGTTCAAAAACGTACACAATTTTCAAAATTTATTGGTGAAATATTACCCTCTAATCTCTCATCAGAATTTAAGTTATATAAATCCATTAGTCTCTAGTATAAACGAATTAATTGTAAACTGCTTGATTGGCATGTGGCTGGATTTTTTAGTCTGAATTTCGTATTTTCGCGTTTGCTTTCTTGAAACTCATTGCTATCCACTAAAAATTTGAAAATATCAGTGTTAAGGAATATATTTAATCGCAGGTGAAATTGATTTCTTAAAAGTGTCCTCAGGAATGATACGATCGGCTGTTCACACTAATCCCGAATATTTTACTGCTTTGAATACAAAGCAGTCTGTCTGAAATTTCTTTGTTTCCTTTAGCTACAAAATCGAATGAACATAGTTTGATTTTGTGGTTAAATACTAATAAATTTATGTTGATCAATCTCGAGTCATTCAAATCATTTGATTTTGTAAAAGAAAAGTAAGACTAGCGATTATCTAGAAGCTTGTTTGTTACGTTATTTTAGATTTGCGATTCCAACTATTTTGTTTTTTTAAATTAGACTGATTACAGAAAATATTAATCTCCTTTTGAACCAGTTTAGAGTGGTATGTTTTATTTTTTATAAATATATATTCACGAAGCTGTTTATGTGGAATGCACATAAATTCAAAATAATAATAATAATAATGATAATAACAATTTGAAAATAAAACTCCATTTTAATTTACAATAAGAATTTGATCGTTTGGCATCAGTCGAGCTATGAAACGACCAAAATTAACACATTCTAATGTAACCAAGTCGTTTACCCGTCCATTATTGTTTCATGACACCAGCAATCTGTTGATAATTGATCTACATCTACCCTAGCTAGTGAATCAAAAATCTCTCTAAAAAACTAGAGAAAGTTTCATCTGTTCATTGTGACAAAGTTTATTATATACAAATGATGAACTGATCTCATCTTTGATTATAGTCAGCCACTTTTCATCTTCATATTTGATTGGCGACGTTGAGTTTTGACAGAGTTCATTATTACTATTCGAAAAAGATCAGGACTGGCGCCAGCCATAGATAACTTTTGGCGAGCAAGTAGCAGTCTGCAGCGTGCAACGTAGGACACTTATACTTTGGCAAAGAATGAATGCAAGGAGAAAGAAGAAACCAACGGTCAGTCAGCTGCCCTATGTTAGATTTAGGAACATGGAGCGAAATGGCGAAGAGTAGCAGTGCAACATTATTCCGTAAATCTGCTTTCTAATTATAAAGACTGAAATATTTTATGCTAACACAATAATGAAGTATAACTCGATGTAAAACAGAGGCTCCAAAAGATTTTATTTACAGAGAAAGCAATTCTCTTTGGCACTTAAAAAGTGAATGCGGATTGATATATATTTGCAGGCAGAATCTACTAACGTACTTAAAATAAGGAAAGATTGTGCAGAAGTAAATCTATAGTTTGTTTTCATTGGAAGTGCTCTGTAATAAGTCTTAAAGAAATATATTTAATTTCCCACCATATTTTTTAACTACATATTATTTAGCCTATATTGAAAAATCTGTTTTTAATGATATACATTTTTATTTTATACACGTAACAGTATATACAAAATGTTTTGAAAATTGTCTGTCAAGTTTTATACATATGTTTGATTATATACAATATACAATTTTATGAAATTGAATAACAATTAAGCTGCTTAAAGAAATGCTAGAAAAAATGCGTCAAAACTTTTGAACTTGTAATGATATATTCTTTTGGAACCACTGCTTTAAAGGTTCTACACGTACATTTTTTTTACATAAAAAAATTTGAAAACAAAGTGTTATCAAAACTACCGAGATAGCAACTCAAGGTGGGACCACAAATCTCTCTATACCAAATGAAATATGGTTAATTATTAATTGTAAATAAATGCATGCAAGGATTATATGTAAAATTTTATGCTTTATATTAATGACATGTATTTTATTAGCTTATTTCTGTTAAAACGATGTTTTCTAGTTGACAAATTAAAATATAAATTGACAATTAATCTGCTATTTTAAACTTATAAAGAGATTGTAAATAGGTTAACTGTAACTGACTTTTGATGTTTGCCGTTGTTTAAAAAAGTTTTATATAACATAGATTCATGCTATAAATATTATTTATTTCAAAACAAATTAAATGATTCTGAGAATGCGGCTGAAATGATTAAAAAATATTTGCCAGTTTGGCAAAAACAACTGCCCGAGAGTTGCTATCTGTAATCAATACAAATTTACAATTTCTATTATTAATCTTAAAAATTATTAACATCATAGCAAGTATTATAGCTATAATAATATGATTACACTAAATTAGAGGTATCGATTATTCAGAATGTAAACATTTTGCAAACAAAATTTTTAATCGCTATTTTATTAATTAAACACAAATATACTGTAATTAGAAGCTGATTATATCATAGTACAAAAGACGTTTTAATCATAGATAAGGTTAAGTTTAAAACTGTGTTATATAAGAGTAAAACTGAAAGGCAAAGATATAAAAATTACTGCATTTTAGACATAATATATATTATATACATATATTGAGTTATACAAATAAGTATTTAAACGAATGAATTATACTCTTAAAAAAACCAGTTGATTAAATATAAATATATAAATTAGATAATTTATGGCATGTTATAAACATTGTAAAGTTAAAAGAATAGCGTTATTAATCTAATACATCAACTAAATATTTAAACGAAAAGTAAAGACATTTCTTTAGCATCAAAATACTAAAAGGAAGTTTGTTGGTCCCAAGAAAAAATGGCGTTGATATAATAGCAGTTTTCGTGTATAAGTGTATATAAGATAAATTTGTCGAAAAAACGAAGGAAAAAACATACAAATGGCTTGAGAAATACATGCTAAGAGAAAAAGCTATGTAACACTATTGCTATTTATAAGTTACTTTAAAATTAAGTTAAAACTTCCCTTTTTAAATAGCACTAAATAAATACCTCGGAAGTTTTCAAAGGTAAGATCATTTTTGTACGCAGAAAATATGAATAAACCCTGATTATCCTCCGATCAACTAAAAGCAAGAGGCAAATGCATTTTAGACAGATGTGTAAGCATTTAAAAACAAAGTAATTTAGCGACAATGTGAAAAAATGCCTTTTTATTTGCGTTGTGTTAAAAATAATAGCGGGTATGATAATTATGTATGATCGGTCTGATTAGAAGGATATAAAAATAAGTTGGGGGGAAAATGCAGGAACTAGGATGACCTTAGCTCAGAGATAACTAAATTAAGTAAATGAATATCAAACTTGTAATTGTTTTTACATTTAAAATATTATTTGATAGGGGTTAAAGGTTATTTACTATATATTAAGTAGTTTACACTAATATTACATCATATACATCATATGTTCTTCTAATGTAGTGTATTTAAACTTTTAAGAATCATGTTCCATTTCTTACACTGCTAATTTAATAAAATTACATATGATGTGCTGATTAGAAATGATTGTTATATAACCCAACATCAGTGTCTCAGATCAATACATAAAATGTTTATTCATGCAGGTGAAAGTAAATTATCATTTTATGGGTGTCGGGAAAATTTTAAAATCGGAACTCGCGTTAAAGCTCATTAAAGGTCTTTGGCAATAATAAAGAAATAATTTTAGAAAATTCCGAGGCATTTAAAAAAAATACAATAACATGGTCTTATTAAATAAGTAAACCTAGTTTGAAGGAAAGAAAAAACTCAAAACATAACTATGCGTTGATGAAAGAATAATGATAGTTAAAAAAAAAAAAAAAATGAAGTCATCACGATCTACATACTAACGCCTATCCTGACTTCTATATGATAAGAAAAAATCGATTTCTAAAAAGGGCTTCATGCACAATGCTGCAGTCCCTGTCTGGGAAGGTAATATGTAAGTCGTTGGCGAAAATTTCACCTGCCAACGTTTAACATATTCCCTATAAATTGTCAGATCGACACCATGCTCGAAATACACTTTGGTAAACTTACGGATATAAATAATGATAATGCAAAATTAAATAATTCTTCTAATTTTTTACTAACTTTACTATGGGTTTGTTTACCATATATTTTCTTGTATTTTTATAAAACAACATTTACTGTTCAAGAATGCGTAGTGCTAACCTTATGTATTTGAAGTACTTTAATTGACTATTAGTTAGACCTTTGTGAAGGATTTTCGTTTTGCACAGTTTAAGATAATTGTGATTTCAGACTCTTTAAAATACCGCTTTTGTATGATGCAAATTCCTTTTTTAGATTTCAGTTCATTAAATTATTAAATCTATGACAAAATATTTAAAATAATGATAATTTGAATAGTATATTTGTACGTTTTTACATTAGAGATCATTATTTAAAAAACAATTTTTGTCTTTTCTTTGGAGCTTATACCTATATTTATTGAACTTAAAGTAGAAAAAGAAAAAAAAATGTAAGATGAGATTTTCTTTTTTTAATTTTCAAAATCATAGAAACATTTTAAATGCATCATTTAGCATTACTTAAATATTAAAAATAGGTCATTAAATGATTTAGATAGAATTACCATTAAAATCAATCAGTACTTGCATGAATAAATTTAATAGTTTACTAAACAAATAATTAAATAACAATACGTAAGATCCAACTTTCTTTTTCAAACAAAGCAATGATACTCTTTGTTTTTAGGCTTAAATGCGCGTGCGCAGTTTGACTAATAACGTCACGTTACTATCAAAATCACGTGTACATGCAAGTTTTCACGTGCTTTCAAAGAAATTTTTCACGTAATTATGCATGTTTTCACGCGTGCTTTTCTAATAGATTTTCGATGTAACCTCATAAATAGCACCAAGAGTAATTGAGAAAAGTAGTTCTCATGATTCAATATCTAAGACTGCTGTAACCGCATCCACGTATTTAGAAATATTAGAAAAACAAAACATTAAAGCAATTTCTAATGTAAAGTCAATCTGATTAAAGGTCAATGGATGTTTACTAATTAGTTGTAACAATTTCCTAATAATGTTGAACACTTTACAACGCCGTTGTAATATTAAATATTGCATGTTTAATTTGCTAAGATTCATTTTAATTTATTCAATTAGTAATTAAACCTTTATGTAATTGATTAGTGCACTCAGGAAACTGTATATAAGTACTAAGATTGATTGACCATAGACTGACAACATGCGAGCCAGTGTTGATTGACTTGTCAATTTTTAACATTTTGGAAGCAATTTGAACACATTACTTATCGGGCATTCTGAAAGGAAGATGGCTGATATCTCGCCAGTCGTAAAGAATGTTATCGATTTGGCGTAAAAATAATAGTTTTATGTAAGGAATGAGTGATCAATAAATTTCATATAAAACGATATCACCGCTCATCACTTTCTGAATTACAGTTCTGGAATCAGCCCGATTGATTCAAAAAGATAAAATTGCCCAATTTTTAGTCAGCACTCACAAAAATCTCGAATTAAAAATTTCCGTAAAATTGACAAATTTTCTTATTCTTGATCTTGGTTTCCTGGCTGGCAGGTTTATTTTTCGTAATCATTTATGATTCAAAAGAAAACATGACACTTAAAACTTCTGACTATCCCTTGGATTTTTAGAAACTATTTAATTACATCACGAAAGAGATCGGAAATGTGTACTTAGTTAAATATCTGTGAATTTGACATTAAAATATTTTATTATAGTAAAATATTTAAAAAGTGAATCTGAAAGAAATTTCAAAATATGATTTATTCAATTTAAAGTTTTTGACTCATAGAATACTTCGGGTGTGGCGATTGTCATTTTATTTTGTAGTCACTGAGCATTATAATATCACATTTATTTATTTATAACTGGTAATACAGTTACACGAGTAAATCTTTAGCCCGTGATTAAGATTAGTATTATCATTTTAAAAGTATATTTTGTCGATTAGGTTTCTCGATTGTGCAAAACATTAACATATTTATTTAGAAAATGTATGGGAATATAAACAAGAATTTTAATTTCAAAACAGAATTCACGGAAATATATTTTGATATAAATTTCTTGATTTAAATTGCTAAAAATTTGAAAAACTCTCTATAACTACGGCTTTTTCCGTTTTTATAGCCCCCAAATATTTAAACGATTTTATACACAAAACATTTCTTTTAAAATCAAAATTACAATCTAATTCTGTTCTTGTTAAGATTACATTTCTTTTAGAAATACTTAATTTTAAATAGGGGGGTTTGCGTCGAGCGTTCATTACTAAATATTTTAACGTCGAATTATCAAGATGCACACCCTGTTTACGTCAGAGATATATGTCTTGTCTCAAATGATTTTGGAAACTCCTGTTCACATCTTGGATATAATTAAACATAGTAAAGTGTGAAGATAAAAAAGTGAATCCTCAATTACAACCCATTCAGCCTTCTTAGATCTATCGAAATATTCTAATAGTTAAATATTGCACGCAATTCCTTACAATCTGAATGGGAAATTACAGATTTTCACACTAGATTACCCAAATATTTTTTCATTTAAAAAATACATTTCCTTTTACTTTATTTATTTTTGAAGTGCAGTAGGTTGTAAATACAAAAGACTTGTTTAACTTAATTCACAAAAATGTAAAATAAATACTTCTGCTTGATGTTTTCTTTATAGCTAGGATGTTACTGTAGCATGAATAACTAATCTATAAATAACCCATATACATATTTTTAGTTTATATTAACATACGTTTTTATAACCTTATAAACCCGAACAATTACTTCAGGCGTGAATTCCCCTCAGTTGTGATTATATAGACATTCGTTGCCTCTTACGAAAAAAAAAAAAAAAAAAAAAAAAAAAAAAAATTAGACCAAGCTATCCTTATACGTGTAAACCTTTTAAAAGCTACGCTTTGAAGATTTTTTTTTTTTTTTTTTTTTTTTTTTTTTTTTTTTTTTAAGCCACAACATACAACAGCGTTATGCGATGCACATAAATAGCTTTCAGCCGAAGATTTCATTTAAAGTTAGGAGATTATTCGATTATATTGAAATGGAAACCCGACTTTTTCTAAACTGCTTCATAAACCTGCCGTACAGTACAAAATCAACTAATCAGAATTCTCGAAGATGTCGGCAATTCCATCCGATGTGGCTTTCCTTTCTTTAGAACCTTTTGGAACACGGAAAAAAAAAAAAAAAAAAAACAGAGTTTATGAATGAAATTGCGCCAAAATCATTCATTAAAACATTTTTAATGTTCTGTGGACGGTGAAAGAGGAAAAAATAGCTAATCTTTAGAAGCAAGATAACAGGATCCCGTTCTGGAAATATGTATTTCGTCGGAAAAAAAAAACCAACAACCAAAAAACGATAAGGTCACTCAATTGGTAATTCTAAGGAAGTACGTTAACGACTGCGAAAAAGCGCTCTACAAGGTTTTTTGGCCATGCAAAATTGTCGTACACGTATTTTGGTGCAGGCGCGTCTGATTTACCTCCAAGGGGGCATGCGTCGGTCTTCCCGAGTGCACCACCTATGGTACTCCGAGCGTGGTGTCGTCCGTCGTGAAGGCAGAGCGAGGGGACGGGGGAAGGGGCATCGCACACCGTTGTCGACGGAGCGAGCGAGCGAATTGAGTGGAGAGGGGGAGAGTGACAGAGAGAGCTCTCAGTACCTTTGACTGTCATCGGTGATCAAGACCTGCATCTCTGGAATGCTGTTAAGACTCATCGGCGTCAAGAGGCTGGAGGGGTTTCCCCTGTGGCTGCCCCCCGCCCCGTGCACCCCAGGCACCACCGGAGGTGGTTGCAGCGGCGGGGGGGCGGCGGCAGGCGGCGTCTCCGGCGACTGCAGCGGCGGTGGGACGCGGTGCAGCGGGACCGCAGAGAAGTAGTACGAGGATGTGGTGGAAGAATCGTCCGTCCCCGGGGTCGTGGCAGCGCTCTGGTGCGCCGACGGCACGTAGATGGACTGACCGGACACGGTCCGGGCTCGCTTCACGAGGGGCAGCTCCTCGCGAGGCACCAGGCAGAAGACGCGGGCCAGGCAGAAGGCGCACCCCAGGCACAAGAAGAGAAGGCCCACGGTCTGAGCGGTGGCCGCCCGGGCCGCCAGGCCGATGACCACCAGGACGGCGCCGCTCGCCAGCAGCACCGAGCCCGTGTACACGAGGAAACGGGCCCGTTCCCGCTGCGTCTCCAGTTGACGCTCGCGGACGCGGTGCAGGGCGCTGACGTAGTTGCTGGCCGCGCTGGAGATGGTGGAGACGCTGGCGCTGGGCCGGCGGGAGGGCGGTGCCGACGCGGCCGTCTTGGGGACCGCCAGCGTCGTCGTCGCCCCGGCGCCCGCCGCGCCGCTCGGGGCGGCGGGCGCCGACATCGTGGAGGGCCGCCGCTGTTGCCGTTGGCTCGCGAAGTAGTTGTAGTAGTTGCCCGTCTGGGAGAGTGGCGAGGAAAGGAGGCTCGAGGAGCGCGTGGAGGGCGATGGAAGGGACGAGAAGCTGCCCTGGCGACTGGTCGCAGAGCCGTTGCTGGCGCTGGCCGTTGCTGAAGCTGCTGCTGCGGCCGCCGCGGCCCTTTGTTTCTTCCGCTCGCGGCGGACCGCCACTGCTGGCATGGCGCTGATCATGATCACCAAAGTGGCTGAAACAGAAGAACAACAAGGTTTAATCAAGTATCTACGCTAAGTATACATTCGTTTGCTATAAAGAAAATACAAACTTTGTAGAAGCATTATTTTCCTCATCAGTAATGAGTCTCATTATATTTGTCTTTAGGCAACAACACTAAGATCCCTGCCGCACGCCAAAGATGCTTAGGCTGCAGAAACAGCAGCACATGCACAGAAGATGTAAAATGAATCTTCTGCATCTGTCGATATAAAATGGGAAAAACATTCAGCGCAACGAAGTGCTTCAAGTCAGCTTCAAATTGGGATTGTACAAAGTTTTCTTTTTGTCAGCTCCCGCAAAAAACAAAGAACTGAAATCGTCCACCCTAATTTAAGCGAGCAAATTTTCAGAAATGTCCGTTCCTCTGGTGTTGATACTTGTTTATAAATAAATTTTGGAACGTACACTGAAGAGTTCTCTTAAAATGTCTGAAAACAAGGATATACAAGGCGCAAGAGCTGCAAAGAATGAACATGTGGAATCCATGATGCACGGACAGTAGTTTGCACCCAGTGCTTTTACAGCTTCAGTGTGCGTACTCCGTATTTTTAGTTGCTTAACACGTGCTTAAAGTGGGACGTTCGTTTTCTGCAGCCCGCGCATCTTAGGTGTCGAAAGCCTTCTAATTTTAGTGATTTCATCATTTATGGAAATTTCCGATTATGTCATAATGACTGTTCACATAAATTTTCTATGGTGTCTTATAAAAGTTGATGGAAACCCTTTGATGACCTTGGAGTGGTGTGATAGCAAAACTAACGTAAGAGAATTAGCAGTAATTATGCCTTTCTTCAGTGGGAATCCATGGATATGGATGTCTAGTTGAATCCAATAATTGAACACAGTTAAATACTTTTATTAGACGTGAAAAAACAGTAAAATTTTTGAACAAAAAAGAGATTTTCTTGGAAATATTTGAGGTGCTTAGCAATGTGGTATACCAATCATCAAAGCAAAATGGCTGTGGAATGCGCCAAACTTTCTCTAAATTTATTATTGAATTCATAATTTTGCGAAAGCTGGACTTACTGTTTATGCAGTATACTGAAGTGCTAAGACAGCCATGTACATTGTTATCTAGAGAATCACTTCAACTGGCAGAAAAAGAAATTGGTGCCCTTACGATCACAAGTTTTTTTTTGTCAATAATAAAAATTAGACTTAAGCCATTATATGAGAATCAGCTTAAGTAGCTACAAATCCTTATTTTTACTTCCTTGTACGTAGTATAAGGAAGTAATGTGATCCCGAAAAATTTTGGGGGCCAAATTTCGACAAAAAAACCGATTTTGACTACCTCTAAATTTAATTTTAAGAATTTTATCGATGCATCTCATCGTAGGCTAGCATGCACGATCATATTAACGCGTCTGCAACTCATTTTGACCAGCGGCGAGTCTATTGTGGTCAGTTTTTCCATGCCGTCTGTACGTACGTACGGACGTACGTATGTATGTAACTCGCATATCTCAAAAACTATTGGTCGTAGAATGTTGAGATTTGATATTTAGGATTGTTCTATGATCTAGTTGTGCACCTCCCCTTTTGGTCGCAATCGAATGTATAGTTTATGTACAGAACCGCCCAAAAGATTCGAAATACATTACGCTCTATGGGCCGAAATTCATTGAACTCGCCTAACTCAAAAACTATTAGGCGTAGAATGTCGAAACTTCATATTTTGGATAGTTGTAACATCTAGTTGTGCACATCCCCTTTTGGTTCCATTTGACTGGATAGTTTATCTACAGGACCGCACAAAACATTCGAAATACATTACGCTCAATGGGCCGAAATTCATTAAACTCGCATATCTCAAAAACTATTAGGCGTAGAATGTTGAAACTTTATATTTAGGATTGTTGTAACATCTAGTTGTGCACCTCCCCTTTCGGTTCCATTCGACTGGATAGTTTATCTACAGAATCGCCTAAAAGATTCGAAATACATTACGCTCTATGGGCCGAAATTCATCAAAGCGTTTTTTAGAGGTATTGGGCTATTTCAAACGACTCAGAAGTGATATATGCTGTAAAGAGTTAGAAAATGAATTTCCCCAGTAAAAGAAGTGTCTTTATCATTTACAGTTCTGCTACAGGAACACTCTGACTGCTCTGAACACAGCTGACCGTAATGTAGTGGAAAGATTTCCACTACATTACGGTCAATGGCAATTTTAGGGGCATTCATCCATTTCAAGCACAATACCGTCCTACCACATAAATTAGGTAATGGTGCGACCACGGTCACGTGCCTCCCTCAAGAACTACGCCAAAAGTCGCCAAGCTTGGCGACTTTTGGTGTACGTGTGTGCGTATTTAACTCTCAAATCTCAAAAACTATTGTGAAATTTCATGTATAAGATTGTTGTAACATTTAGTTGTGCATCTCGATTTTTGGTTGCAATCTACTGGTGGATTTATTTACAAGACCACCGAAAAGAATTTCAGTACTTTAATGTCCATGGACATCTTATAATACAATTGTAGACAGTCATTGTTTGGTACATGCCCAAAATATCGCCGTCTGTCCTCGACCTCGACGAGTTTTGCCGAAATGTCGCCAAATTTGGCGATAGTCAGTCATTTGGTCCATGCCCAAAGTATCGCCATTTGTCATCGTTCTTGGCGAGTTTTGGCGAAATATCGCCAAAATTGGCGATAATCTGTCGTTGTTGGTCCATGCTTAAAATCTCGCCAAATGTCGTCGACATTGACGAGTTTCGACGAAATATCGCCAAATTTGGCGCCAAAAATTATTTCGTATTTTGTATAACTCTAAAACTTTAACCCGTAGAATTTTGAACTTTTGTATTTAGAGCTATATTATAATATCTAACTGTTTTCAATATCTTTTTTGACAGCAATCGACTGGGAATTTATTTACAGGGTGAGCCAAATGACTTTAAATACATTAAGGTGTATGGATGCATTCAATTCATTGAAAGTCTGTGGTCAATGACTACTTTGGCTATCCCCAAAATCTCGCAAACTATCTCAAGTTTGTCGGCTTTTGGTGAAATATCGCCAAATAAAGTGTCAGAAGGAACTCTTTCAAATTGAACTCAGCTTGGCGATATCGAAATATTTGGCTAGAAATCGCTAACCCTTACTATTATTGATATTTTATCTCTTTCAAACAAATAAGTTTAGAGGAAGTGCGTAGAAAACTTTTTTGATTTAATAGACGTGCAAGGAAGTCGTGTTGGACACATCAGATTTTTGTTAAAAAATATTACATAAATTAAAAACTATTAAAAATTATTTTTAATAAATCAAGATCACGCACACACACGCGTATGCTCCCAGTTGGTATAAAGTGGTTACTTTGGTTAGTTCAACTTTCCGAGATAAACTTACAGTGTTTTCAAATGCATCTTAGCAGGGCAACAGACATATTTAAATACGATCTTGTTGAACGAAAAACGGTGCACAGTTTTGGTATATTTGAGGTTCACGACACTTTTATAGGTTAAATATAAAAATCCGAAATGTGTATCAACACTATTCCTAGAAGGCTGTAAAAATGAATTAAAAAATAGCAAAGATATCTTTCAAGCGCTATTTCGGTATGCAGAGTCAAGCGTGATGAAGCAACAAATTATCAGGGAAAAGAGACTTTGGATAAAACTATCATCTTTCTCCCCCCACTACCTCCTTCAAACCTGTTCAAAGGAGATAACGAGCACACACACACACACACAAAAAAAAAAAAAAAAAAAAAAAAAAAAAAGAAAATCAATAATACCTTAGAAAGAAAAAAAAAAATAGCATGATCGGCTTTTTATGAATTAATCTCTTTTGGATACTTATTTTGGTGTAATGGATTACAGTTTTTCTTTTATGTACCTACAAATTCGTGTCTCAAGTTAAAAATTAATTTTTTTCACCATTCAATTAAATAATAGTTCGCTCATGATAAAAAAAAATAAGTATGGTCGAAGTTTCTACGAAAATAAATTGTACAGTAAGTTTGCTTTTGTGAAGGAATAACTCGGATATTGAGTTTGAAAACTTTTATGAAGCTTGCCAACTATGAAGCTTGCCTATTTGTTGAACAGGGTGTAAAATGTAGCGGATCAATAAGGCATGAATTTTGTATTAGGTATTTTAATTGTGTACTATGGGCGCCGCAGAATATTTCCCAGAAGGAGCAAAGACTACTCCAGAGGGGGGGCAAAGATTACTCAAGGAGGGGGGCAAAGACTACTTCAACGTATGGTTACCATCTTGGAAAGAGCAAAAAAGCAAGGGAAAACATTGCATACAAAAATACAGGGGTGGGGCATTGCCCCCCCTTGCCCTATGCTGACGGCGCCCATGTTGTGTACCCACAAACGCATACATATATTAATAGAACGAGCTAATAGAATTGCTCCTTAGAACATTACATAGCTGTAAGAATGTAAACATAGGACTTCATTATAGTTCTGATTCATGAATGGTTTGTAAGTTCTGATGCTGCTTAGAAGGCAAGTCAGCTATCATAGAAGAAAGGTCAGCTTCAGAATGAGCATGAGCTGGCACAACCTGAAGGTCAGAGGTAGAGATCTGCGAAGAACCCATAGCGCCACTATCTTTCGTTTCGTCCACTAAGGCACGATCTGGAGGAATGACATCATCTTCTACCATCGGCACATTCTAACTCACAGATGTTATTTGGTCCACGTGTTTTTCCCATATCTGGATTAAATTTTTCCTTGATAGTGCAGTTTTCCTAGTTTGCGATTTACACTACCTATCTTCCACTTTTTGTTGGCCTACTGGAGGCTACCTTTTGGCCCCGTAGATTTCTCTGGGTTTTGATAACTTTTTGTTTGTTTTTGTTTAATGTGATGTTTCGTGTTTGGCAAAACTAGATCAAATCTTGCACGGGGCATTTTTCTGACTGCATGACAAATTTATCAAGCTTAATTGTAAACTGCCATGTAGAAACGATTTTTTTTCTGTTCCTTGGACAAAATCTTATAAATAAAAATGAAATTCTGTTTTTTTTTTTTTTTTTTTTTTTTTTTTTTGTGGATTTGATTTGTATACAAATCCACAAAAATGGACCTATCATCTGGAAATTTTGCACAGATATGTAAAATAATATAGAAAATCATAGTCCACTTTAAAACTTTGAAAGTCCACCCGTTCCCGGAATTTAAGAGATTTTTTATGTTCTACACGCAAAAAGCTTTCCGTAATTGTAACCCCTGTAGTGAAAAAAGTGTGAAATAAGCATCGTGGTTGCCATGTGTGGCGATTTTGCCGAATAAAATGTTTTAAATTCTCAAAGTAAAAATAAAAGAATAATAATGATTTTTTTTGTTAGTTTATATTTGTAAGATTATTATTTTTTATTATAATATCGTGTGCATGGGAAATCAGTGCAGGAATGAAATGTTTTATACGCAAAACAGTAAGAATTGAAGATTTCCGAGGCTAATATGTAAAAATTTTTAGTTTGGCGAAAAAACAAAATGGTTGAAATGCCGATTTTGAGAAAGTGAGTTCTAGCGGTTTGCACATTTTACGGCTTGGCGCAATTTATTGATAGCTTAAGGAAATAGATTTTTGAAAACAAGTGCAAAGGTTTTATTAGAATACAGCGTTAAATTTTAATGATCCGTGAAGAAATAATGCAGTTATTAAGGGATTTCAAGCGATATATCTTCAGAATTCTCGCCAATTGAGTACATTGATTTAAGTTGGGCGAATTCCGCCAAATTTCAGAAAATTGAAATCTTCTCATTTAGTACATCGGAGTAACGATGAATAAAACACGTTATAGTTGATAATTTTAAAATATTCGGCTGTATTAAGAGATTCCACTTTTCAAATAAATGCGTGCTTTACTTTTTGGCGGTCGAACCATTTCCCATATTGATTGCTGCTAAGTCAATGCTTCGAATGATTCCCATTAAAAACACTTGCAAAATGGCGTATGTTGGCACTTTGGCGAGGCTTAGATTTGAAACTGGATTTTATTTGAGACTGGTATATATAATGACACTGGTTATAGATAAAAATGAATGTTGGTACGTAAGTATGAGGTTGAGAAACTCCAGCACCGTTTGACCGATCACCATGAAATTTGGTTCACCTGTCTTTTATCATAGAGAAGGTTTTTATGCTATCCGTTTTCCTCTAACTTGCCATTAGGTGGCGCAGCACAACGTCGAATTCTATTCCATTTAGCCGTTTGCTATGCGAATATCGTCCAACCGATTTCGATGAAATTTGGTACACGCGAATATTAGAACACGGAGAATATTTTTCACTATCCATTCTGCTGTAACTTGCCGCTAAATGGCGCTGCAACGCATCAACTTCTATACCGTTCGACTGATCGCCATAGATTTTTTATACTTACACATTTGAGCACGAAGAATATATTCTAATTGTGTTCCTTTTGATGTTACTCACCACTAGATGGCACTGCAGCAGGTCAAATTCGTGACCATTCAAACGGTCGCTATGAAAATCAGTATACATAGCTATTTGACAATGAGAATATTTTTGCTATAACTCGCCCCTTGGCGGCGCTGTAGCAAATCATTACTTTAATTAACCACTAGATGGCGCTGCAGTGTATCACTTTTTGACTGTGCAACTGATCGCTATGAAAATAGGTATACATAGATATTTGAACACGGGGAGAGTTTGGCGCTATCCATTTTCCTATAACTTGCCACTAGATGTCGCGTCAACACATGAACTTCAGGACTGTCCAGCCGATCGTCATGAAAATTCGTATATATCGATTTCTGAATGCGAAGAATATTTTCGGCGTATCCGTTTTGCTAAAACTCGCCACTAAATTGCTCTACGCCGCATGTCCTTCTGCATCGTACAAACGATTGCCTTGAAATTCGGTATGCATGATTATTGAACACAATATAACGCGATATCTATTTTGCTATATCTCTTTTATTACAATAAATAGTAATCACAACAAATCGTAATATCAAAAAGTCCATTCATTCGAGTGCGAAGAACGGGTACTTCAGCTAGTCAAAAATAAAAATAAAAACCTAACAATAGTTAAATCATGCTGAAGTGAATGACGTAAGCAAATGTTTTTCGCAAGCATTTTGTTGGCATAACATTTTCTCCTTTTGTTTTTCTTACGGGTGCCTTGGGGAACAGATGCAATTAAATAACATCGAAATGGTGCATGGATTTAACCTATATGAATACAGATAAGATATATAATTATTTTTGTTCTTTGACTTTTTTCTGTCTTATGAAAGCTATAGTATAGATAAAACATTTAAATTTGTTTGATTAAGTATGCGGTGATCGCATACAGTTACAGAATAAAAATATTGATTTTTTTAAATCATCCAGTATACTAAGATATTATAATGGCATTTGTATGTAAATGTGACACATATAAGATATTTTAAAAATAAATTTGTGAATTTAAATCCATTCTGTTTCGTCTGACAGTTCTTAGTTTGTTTCGTTTTTCCTTCTGTAAGTCTATGCTATCACCGCCACGTTATATGCCAGTTTCCTTTTCTAATGTTTTTAATCCTTTTTTATGGTTTGGGCATGCCTTTCAGCTTCCCCATTGGTAGCTGGATGAGTAGGAGTCTAATACAACTACCATTTAAGTAATTGGCCTGATCGTTAGTGGTGGTACAATGCCCGCATTAACACAAGTACTAACTTTAGAAAATCCACCAATCAAGCAGAACTTAACATAAATACCTTCTTCTAAAATTTCCTGAAACAAATTGTATATAGCACATTTAAATAAAGGAAGCCAATTTAGAACTAATTTTTTTATTACACAATTCCAAATTATCTTCGAACACATTTCACTCTACGCAACAAGTTATTTTCTTCATCTATTTAATTACTTTTAGATTTAGCAAAATTTATTTACAATTGATAAAATGCTATCTTTAAGACGGATAGGGGGCGATAGAGTGCGACCCAAATTATTTATCAAATCAAGAAATTGTACCTTTCTTTTTCCATCATCCTCGATATCGTTGTTCAGGCAGTTTGGCGGAAATCTTAATTGAAGAGAATGGCACTGGACTATGGCGTCTCTCGTTCGGGGATCATCATAATTCTCTGGATCATGTTCTTGGCATCACGGAAGCCTTTGTCCTCAGTTTCGGCTATATTCCTGCAAGGTCAGCATTCCACCGGCAGGAAGAAATCCCTAAGCTGTAGTGCCCTCCTGGACATCGGGGATTCTCGTCTCCTCTGCTTTTCTACACCAACACTCAACTTCACTTCACCGAAACTCTCTGTCTTACTCCAACACTCTCCTCATGCTCTCTTTACTCTTTTCTTCTTATTTCTCTTCTTTTTTATCTCGAGAAAAAATCCGAGCGTATCCTCTTGCATCGCCCCCTTTCGTGCATAATTCTCTACCTTTCTTCTCTTTACTGATTCGCTCTTCATATTTTAGGGAGTTATTCCAATACCTTATGTGCTTCTTCGATTTTACGCAAGTAACTTGCTTGTCTGCCACGACCAGCTGCTCCCTATAATTTTTTAAAATTTATTAGGGGCAATTTTGACTGTCTCTTGCTGACACAATCTGGATCTACCGTGTCTGTCGTCGTTAATCTTTCTTTCTTTTTGTCGTACCTTCTTGTGTAGGCTATTGTCACACTACAACAGGTTTTTTAAAGTAGGATCAGTTCTCGTAACTGCAGCAAGGTCAGCATTTACTGCTAAATTTTTTATTTGATCAATTTAGAAAAGAGATGTTTCATCAATAGTATGTAAATCTTCAGTGCGCAGAGGATGTCCGGATAATGCATCGGCATCCCCATGCTCTGTTGTTTTTTTTTTTTGTAGGGAATTAATGCAAGAGTATCGAGAGTTGGCCCATATGAGAGTCGTTTCAAATCCATTAGCTCAATTTTCATCCCAATGTTATTATTTGCCACATTTTGTAGAGGGCAGTCAGACTACAAAGGTATGAGTAGTGTTCGACGTATGTGTGAAGACTGCGACAAGAATTTAGCTGAATAATATTCTCCACACAGGCCCTAAGCTTCAGAACGAAATGTTTAACATTCTTCTAAAATTCAGATGCCACAGTATTGTCCTGACAAGTGATATCGAGAAAATGTTCAGACAGATTCTAGTCAATGAAAATGACGTATATTACCAAGAGTTATTCTGGAGAGGCAACCCCGAGAGACCACTGCAAGAATTCCAACTTCTGACTGTGTCTTATGGAACGGCTTGTGCTCCATACTTATCGATTCGCACAGTTCAGGAATTCGGTAGAGATAGATTTAAGAGTTTTCCTGAAGCGTCTAAAGTTGTTCTCGAAGATTTTTATGTGAATGACCTTTTAACTGGAGCAAATTCTGTCGAAGAAGCCGAGAAATAAGTTATTCAAGTGGTTAAATTTATGAGGAAAGGATGCTTCCTAATTAGCATCCAACTAGTGGGCTTCAAATAAATCATCAGTGTTGGAATCTTTACCACGTGAAATGCAAAGTCGCTCAAGGATCTCTACAAATCGAATAAGAAGATCAGGCAATCAAAATCTTAAGAAATAATCTGGGATGCTAACGAAGATACATTCCGAATCAAGATCAAGTCACCTCCTGAAGTTAGACAAACGAAGGTACAACTTCTTTCCATATTGCCAAGGCTTACGATCCTCGGATTTCTGTCACCCACTACTATTCAGCTTAAGATCTTGATACAGGATCTGTGGAAGGAAAATATTTCGTGGGATGATCCAGTGAGAGACATCATTGCCGAAAAGTGGACTCAACTCAAATCAGATACATCATCTAGCTGAAATCGAAATTACAAGATATTGTCCAAAGAAGGTACCATCAAAACTATTCAACTAGTAGGATTTGCTGATTCATCTCAGTGAGCTTACGCCGCAGTCTTCTACTTAAGGACACTTTGATTCATCAATTGCTGCAATGATCCTCCTAAGACAAGAGTAGCCCGAGTGAAGGTATTGACATTGCCACGATTACAGCTCATGGCAGCTCTTCTTCTTTCTCAACTCTACGTCGTGGCTGTCGATTCCTTAAGAAAAGTCACACAAGTCAATGAAGTTTTTCTCTTTTCCAATTCTAAAATTATCTTAGATTGGTTGAAGGCATCACCAACTAGATGGAAAACATTTGTGGCTAATCAAATCTGAAAAATTCAAGAACTGAACTCTGAAGCATTCTGGTATCTGGTAAGAAGTCAAGAGAATCCAGCCGACTGTCTTTCAAGAGTATCTCTGCTTCCTAGCTTAAAGTTCATGCTCTGTGGCAGTCAGGACCTCAGTAGTTAAGTCTTTTGCAGTTTCCATCTTTTGCAGTCCGTTGCCTTCTTATGAGGAAGAAGTAAAATTCGATGAAAAGTCAACAGCAGTAGTCACCAACATTGGAATCACCAATCAAAACAAATATTTATTAGAAATCATCAAGAAACATTCGTCATACTCACGCCTAATTAGAGTCATAGCTTGGTGCATGCGATTCATAAAGAATTGCAGAACCCCAAAACTTATTGGTGTAATTTCATCAGAAGAGATAGAAAATGCAACCAAGATTAATATTCGAACAGTACAAGAGTCAGAGTTTCGTCTAGAAATCGAGCATTTGATAAAGAAACTTCCTCTTCCTAAAAATGGCAAGCTGTGTATCTCGAGGCTGTGTCCGATCTTTCGACTGAAGCGTTTCTTGCAGCCTTCCGTCGCCTTATTTCCAGAAGAGCAAAGCTGATAATATCTTTTCAGATAACGCAACAAACTTCAAAGGAGCTTCTTCCTAATTAAAAGAGCAATAAAAACTTATGAAGTCTGATGAAATTCAAAACTTTGTCACACAGGAATCCAGTACGTGGCTTTTTATTCTCCGCTTAGCTCCCCATTTGGAGGGATATGAAAAGCTGGTATTAAATCGACCAAGCTACATCTAGTTAAAGTAATGGAACCAGCGATTTTGAACTTTGAGGAGCTAACTACTTTAACAACTCAAATCGAAGCTTGCTTGAACTCAAGACCGTTAACTTCAATATCCTCAGATCCTCAGGACTTAGAGCCCCTAACTCCATGACACTTTTTAATTGGTAATTCTATTAACTCATTGCCTGAGAGAGCAACATCTCAATCACTTAGCCTTAAAAGGAGATGGAACCTATTTCAACAGATTCGCAACCATTGATGGTGTAGGTGGCACAAGGAATATCTGAGTCATCTGCAGCAGCGCAAAGACATTTGTTGTGATTTGGAATAAGTAAAACTAACTTAGGCCTAACTAAGTTTTTTTGTAACAAATAATTAAAATACAAACGATCTATGTCCATTTATTTATAGTTAAGTTTTTATGTTTTGTGTAATGTGTTGCATTAATGGTTTTTTAAACGAAGTTTCTCAGCTTTTAAATTGGTATCCCCTCGTAGAAACATTTTTTTTTTTTTTGGTCCTTACTAAGCAACATATTTTAGGTGGTTTTTGAGCGGACGCGGAAACATGTTCCCAAGCAGGAGAAACAAAACTTTTGGAATTAAGATGGTATTGGTGATACCGTAATATGTTAATTAATTACTGTTTAAAATATTTACAAGTGCTTTTTTTGTAATAGAGGCGACTTTTACTTTTTTTCAATGCCAATAATTGCTTTTATTTTCATGAGCCGACATCGTACTATGTTTTGTAATGTATGCGTATTTTTTTTTTCTCCTTGCTAAGCAACATGTTTTGGGTGGTTTTCGAGTGGACGCCGAAACATGTTCCCAAGCAGGTGAATCTGTGATCAAAGAATACAATATTAATTTGCCAGACGGAAATTCCTTTCCATTCCTTTAACTACTAAAAGTATGTCGGGTGCAATATTAACAACAATAGAACCGGCTGGCAACTACAAATTTATAATGCTAAAATTACATAGAAAATTATTTAAAAAAAAGAATCAAATGTCTTATAATAACTTCAAAATTTCTACTTTTTCCTTTACAGACCAGATGCACAGAAGTAAACGCAACCGCTCCCAAGTGCCTAACATACCGCATCCTTACCTAACTTCAATAAGAAACGAAATATCCTAAAACCAGCCGACCTAAAATTCTTTCTCGAAAACGTTGCTAGCTCTCATACTATTAGTAGAGTAACAATAGAAACGTTTGTATTTTTTCGCATAAAAACTGTAAGTTTTTATCTCTTTTCGTCTCGTCTCCCATCTACCTTATTATTTATTACGAACAACTCGCAAAGGATATACCATGCATGACAGCACAAATGGAAGCTGAACAAAAAAACTGAGTAGATGGGGTCATGGGTGCTCATATGATTGTTTGAAGCGGTCCCAAGTCAAGGGTTCTGACCCAGAAAGATACTACATTCTAATGCTAAACTAATAGAGTTAATGCTAAACTAATGCTTTTCTACTTTATACCAGTACATGAATCATAAGGGTAATATGAGAGCTAGGGGCTGGGGATGGCATGGTCTCTTCCTGCCTATGGAAGGGACTCCCATCTACTTGGTATCCGTGGAAAGAGTTAATAAATATATAAAACATAATCCTATGGCATACCAGGAGGCTCCTTCAATGGATTCTAATGCAATTTAGCGGATTTTTCCATTGTCTAACTCACAACATAGTCTTAGGAACACAAACATAGTAGGAGCAAACTCCCTTATAACCATTGGGTTACAAGGTCGGTGTCTATTTTTCTTGAAGCTTTCTTAATTGACCGTGAAACTAAAACGGAGAAACAATATTCAATAGACTACAAACGAAAAGAAATGTAAAATATTATTTACAGAACTTCATGGTACACTACTCTTTTACCACATGTGTACCCTTTTTATACTCGATTCCGCATCTGAAACATTATTTCGGCCAACGCAACAATCGACTGTGAAATGCAATCGAGCCGATAGTTGCCTTTTTCGGACGCCAGACCATGCAACACACACATTGATATAGAATAACCAGACAGATTGCCTAACACTAAAAAATTGCAGCGGGTGACATACTCGATTTAACTACCAGAAACATAGCGGTTAGAAGAATCGCCAATCAAGTCATTGTGTCTAAGTTCTTTGGCTATGAGAGGCACACGATTGGCGATTCGTTCGATCACCATGTTGCTGATAATTAAATCGAGTGATGCCAGCGGCTGTACTTTTTCAGGATATGGGCCATTTAAGCAGTTTTTCCAGCAGTTCTGCAATGAGGTCTCACACTACCAATGAACAAAAACTTTCGGTACAGGTTTATCACCAGCCTGTCAGTACAGTGTTGTAAATAAGTGATATTGAAAATAAAAATATTTATGTCACGAATATATATTTTCATTGAAACAATTAAGCGAATAAAAAAAGTGAATACTATAGTTTTTTACCTTTAAAATCCTTCAGTTCTAATTCAATATAAGAGCGTTTTAGGATCACATGAATTAAAAATTAGCTAGAATCCTATAACTTTATTTATGTTTAAACCACCAAACTAACTTTATTCTATTGCTATTGCATTTCGGTATCACAGGACTGATTTATTGTTGTTAAAATAATAGGAGAGGGTAGATGCTCCATTTAATCTCTCGGCCGATTCGGAGTTCAATATTTTCCACTAAGAGCATCGATTAAGAAGAGATTTCATTACCCGCCTGTGTTTAAGGCAAATAGTTTTCATTGTTATTTACAAGGACAAATAAATGGCACAATTTCGTTTATTCTGAGTTCTAAATACAACCTAAAATTTGACTGAAAGTAGTGACTCTGAATTGTACAACTCGGCGTTTAATATTTAAATTTCAACGGTGTAAAGATCATTTTAAATTATATATTGTGTCCCCTTTAAAGGAAATTACTTGTAACTGTAAATGAAGTTCGAAATATTCCATATAAGAATTGATATAGTTTATGGTTTTATATGCATTCTTCCAAAGCAATTTTGTGTAAATCTTTTATGAAACAAAATATTCACAATTGTGGATCTATAATCTGCTATCAAGACACTAGTCATTTTATTTTTGTAAAGCTTTCAAAATAAAACTCTTACATAACTTTCTTGAGTAGTTTTTTTGTTTATAAAGGACGCACATCTTAAAAAAAAGGGAAATTTGCATTAGAAAATTCGTACATTCAACTTAAAATAGGTTTATCGATAAAGCGTTCCGTTCTGTGAATAAAAACATTAATTTTACTGAAGTGGAAGTTCAGGTAAGAAACTGTGGAGTTATCCTTACCACAGTGCCCCAAAACCGATCCTTGACTGCCCTTTGAGAATCTAAAATGTTTCACTTGCGCTTTGGACTTTGACAGGCCGCATCCGATAAGATATGCAGATTTTTGGCGCTTGTACGATAAATACTACGCATATTGTACCTTAAATAGTGAGCATATTGTTGCAAATTTGTAATGCTGCTTTCCCGTGACAATGTGTATTGCGGGAAAGTGCACTGCACAAGCATTGTTGCAAGTGAAATGAGTAGGGATGTGACCCCTTGACCTTGGCAAAAAGAAGCTTTCGAAACTGGTGAAATTTTGGCTGAATCTCAATTAGGAGTGAAGTTACTGGAAGAGGCTGGAAAATGATGTTCATATCCTTTGTGACATCACATCAATCTAGTCCCGCAGTGGTCTGGTCGCTAAACTACGTTCCCATAAGAACACGGCAAGTGAAGCAGCATCCGGCTTGGCCAGTGCTTGGGAGGGTCAACTACCTCTCGGTTCGACTGTTGCGGAACCGTGTACGCTAATGGGAGCTGGTACACGTAAAATCCGTCGTGACTCCAATGCCCTCCAAGTTGTTAAACGATACCTCTGGGGGTGCCTATTTGTTGGGGGTTGGTCCCTCCTCTGAAATTGATTCCAAATTAGGGGATCCCGAGCTGAGTCGGACTTCCTCCCACTGGGGCTCATTAAAATGGAAGCCGCCCCTTCCGCCCATTGCCAACGCATATGAGGTATCTGGTACCGCCCCGCGGTTGCCATAGGGCATTAGCAACAATAACAACAACAACATCAATCCTTAAATAAAGAAGTTGCTCTCAGTGATAGTCTGAGAAGCAATGCGTTGAGTTTGCGCTATTGTTATTGCTGTAATAGTTAATGATTTGATATTGCCTGTGTTATTAAAATCAATTTTTTTGTGAGATATTAGTGCTTCGATTCGTCGAATAAAGTGTTACGTATAGTAGTTTTTCGGGCTTGTTGTGCTTATAGGGTGGATCGAAAAAATCGAATTTTCGAATTTCAAAATCGGCTAGTGCGCAAAAGGTGACCGACCACAAGCCTATTAATAGGTTACAACCTGAAATCTATGAGTTAATTTTTTTTGCCTCCACAAATGGCTTAAAATTTCAAAATTTTGTTAGTTTTTAAGAAAAAGTTGAAATTTTTCACAAAATAAAGCACTTGCATATATATATATATATATTTATTTTTAACCGTGAAATTTGTCTACTTTAACCACTACATTTGCTACAAAACTATAAAAAATAACTTACGTAGTCCTAATGCAGAATAGGAATTATCTGCAACTAAGCCAAATATGCTTAACTTTAGAAAATTCAGTCAATATGGACGACCGATCATTTTTTGCTTTTAAAGGCAAATATCTCGCTTTATTTTTCACTTTCCTCATTAGCTTGGCTCATTATATTATTATTTATTTTGCATACAATCTAAAAATATGTTTGTTGGGATTTCTATATTTTCGCGCCACTTGGTTAGCGGAGTAAGTACCAGTGAAACGCTTAGAGAGAAAGAGCATGATTTTATCAAGCGCGCTCACGATACACTGTTTGATATTGCTGCGTGCAAATGCACAAACTTTTTTGAATGTGTGATCCCCAGAAAAAAATTCCAGCTCGCGATCAGCCATTTATCATTGACCAAAGAAGTTCATGAAAGGGTTACATAAGTCCCTTGACAGATCTGTCACCGAGGCTTTACAGAAAACTGCAGACAGAAAAACGAAACGTCTTAATCATCTTAAACAGTCTAGTAAAGAAATTACATTTGAAAATGATGATAATATTGCACCTGTTAATGTAGGGAAACTCTCTTAAAATTCTTCAAACTGAAAAGGACTGTGTTACTAAGAAAAGAAAAATGTGTACTGCGAATACGAATCCGGGTACTTCCAGCAGTTCTCCTGCGATCAAACAATTGCGCAATTCCTTGGTCAGCACAGCATTAGCGAGTGATCGTTTTAGCGTTACTGATAGATCAGCCGCTGAAATAGCGACAGTTGTTTTACAAGATTTAGTTATTGTGACACCAGAGACTGCAGACAAGATTATTGACAGGAATAAAATTCGGCGAGAAAAGAATAAACTAAGGCACCGACTTTTAAAAAATTGGGACTTTTCGCAAAGACAGACTATCGGGTTGTATTTTGACGGGCAAAAAGATAAGACTTTCGAGCAAGAAACGATCAAAGGCTTGACAACGAAACGAATGGTAACTGAAGAGCACATAGCAATTATGAAAAAACCGGGCTCTAAATACCTAGGGCGCATATGTCCGATAAATGGCCGTGCGCTTGAAATTTCCAATGCTTTAACAGACTTTATTAGAAGCAAAGGTGATTTAGAAAATGACATTGCCGCTATAGGGTGTGACGGAATTGAGGTAAACACGGGACAAAAAGGAGGAGTCATTCGGTTATTGGAGCATCGTTTCGATCATCCCCTTCAACGGCTCATTTGTCTTCTCCACCTAAATGAGCTATCTTTCAGACACCTCTTTGATTATATTGACGGAAAAATAACTGGTCCCAAGAGTCGACAAGAACCAATCGGTAAATGTCTCATTCCCTGCGAGCATTCACAGGTTGTCGACTGTGAAGCCATAAAATGCGAGCCACTTCAAATAAATGTTTCCGATTTGAGCACAGATCAAGCATATTTCAGAGACATATTTGAAGCAGTTCGAACAGGGAAATGTTCCAAGCAGTTCGCGCGTCGCCAGCCAGGATGCCTATCTCAATCTCGATGGTTGACTACAGTCAACCGAGTACTCCGGATCTACATTTCGACCAAAAATCCTTCTCCTGAATTGTTACATCTCGCAACATTTATAATGATAGTTTATGCACCGAACTTGTTCAGAATAAAGAAGAGTTCCAGCTGTCTGGAAGTCGCAAAACACCTGTGGTATATCATTAAAGACTGGAGGTACTTAACAGAAAAAGAAAGTTGTCGATGCCGTCACTGCAAGAAACGCCTATTTTGCGCATCCGGAAAACTTCTTGCTTCTATGCTCGGTGACAATCGTAAAACTGTGCGTGAACTAACTGTTCTCAGAATAAAAAGTTCAAGAACTGAACTTGTAAACGAGCCTAACAGGGCATTTTTTGTCCCAAAGATAAACTTCAAAGCCAACAATTACTTCAATTTGATTGACTGGTCACAAATGTCACTTAAGGAGATCACTGAACCGCCTCTCATCACTAAACTGTCCTTCGAAGAGCTCGAAGCAATAGTGAACAATGGGTTGACGGACAATTTTTCTTTTCAGAAGCTTCCAGCTCATACCCAAGCGGTTGAACGAATAATCAAGCTAGTGACAGAAGCCTCACAGAAATTTATGGGCAAGTAAGCCGCGAAGGTTTTATTGCGAGAACCATTCAATAAAAGAATAAAATGCCTTCATTTAATTCCAAAAAAGATTAACAAATTTAAATTATATAAATTCAAGAGCAAAATGAATGATTTATCGCTTAACGATTAAAAAGAAGTATAATAGCTGTTTTCATGGGCCTTCACCTTGATTGTATTGGATTAAAAAATATACTTAAAACCTTAAAAGAGGGGGTTCAAAGTTATGTTTTTTTTTAAATTTCAATATCATAATAAATAATAAAATGAGCCAAAAAATGTGCAAAGTGATTAAAATAGCGAGATACTTGCCTCTGTATGCACTAAATGATGATCATTTGTGAATACTGATAGAATTTCAAAAATCAAACATATTGCATATTTAGCTTAGTTGCAGATAATTCCAATTCTACATTAGGACTACGTAAGTTATTTTTTATAGTTTTATAGCAAATGTAGCGGTTAAAGAAGACAAGTTTCACGGGAAAAAATAAATTTCGCCAGCGCTTTAATTTGTGAAAAAATTCAAATTTTTCTCAAAAACTAACAAAAATTTGAAATTTTAAACCGTTTGCGGAGGCAAAAAAAATTAATTCATAGATTTCAGGTTTTAACCTGTTAATAGGCTTGTGGTCGGTCACCATTTGCGCACTAGCCGATTTTGAAATTCGAAAATTCGATTTTTTCGATCCACCCTATGTACTACTTTATCGTTCATTCACTACTAGAATTCGTAACAATATTGTCTGATAAGAGGAAAGGTCATTTACATAATATTTCAATCAGTTTCTTCTATCAGTTATTAAATATTCCTTTCATTCCTCTCCTTCACCCAAAGTCAGAAAATAAAGACGCTAAAGCGAAAATTTCAACTGGTATCCCATAGTCTCACCACACATCCTGCACCAGGCTCAAATAATTTACTATAACCTCGACAAAGTTCATCGTTTAAGGACAATTACAATGAAGCGGTGCGGTCGTGACCCATCCACAGAACGAACATCGTACATCTCCCATCTCGAAATGTCGGGAAGTGCCGAGCACGAAGCATTGCTAGAAGCTAGACGGAATAGCATGCGATTTGTGATGGTGTAGGGAAATCAATGAAATGGACATGGATTGTCTTAAAATGTTGTGCGAGAAATCGTGTCTAAGTTTTCCAAGATCTAAGAAATCGATTTTTTTGATAAGCGTATACTAGAGTTATAACAAAACATATAAACTGAAGAGCGAAAACATTACGACCACCTACCCAATAACCCGTTGCGCTTTCTTTAACCTTCATAACAATTGCAACTCGCCTCGGCATGGATGCCATGATTTCTTGGTAGATAACTGGAGACAGGTTGTACGAAATATTTAAGCAGCAGTCACATAAAGTCGAGGTATTGGAACATGTTGGTGTTCGAGCTCTGAGCTGATGGGGAGAAGGGAGCAGCTGTTTTCCTGGAAGACGGCGTACCCTGACACGACCATCGACGACATGACGGAGAAACCGGGATTCATCCGACCCGAAAAATCTCTTCCACATATCCATGGTACAGTCTCGATGTTTCCTTGCCCACTGTGGGAGTAGTTGACAGTGACGCTTGGTAAGCAGAGGCACACGAGGGGGACGCCTGCTCCGCAGTCCCATATCCAACAGTGTCTGCTGAATTGCGTGTTCCGAAACACTTGCACTTGGACCTGCATTGCATTGGGCTGTCTGCTGAGCTACTGCCTGCCGCCGATTTTGCTGTTCTAGGCGGGACAGTCTCCGACGTCCTCTTTCTTTGATGATGCACGGACGACCAGAATCTTGGCGTCTACTGTTAATTTATCCACTTTTAATAAATACAAACAACGGCAGATCGTGAACAACCGACCAGTCGTGCAGTTTCGGAGATACTCGTTCCGAGTCTTTGGACATTACAATATATCCTCTATCAAATTCGCTTAGACCAACTGCTTTTTCCATCACTCACACATGTAACTGCAAGAAAGATTCCTTAACTTCTCCACCAACAGTTAAATACCCCTCCCAACCTCATTACGTGCTCTCCATTTCATCCAGAAGATGTTCATTGAAAAATGTGGCGGTGGTCATATTATTTTTGGCTCTTCAGTATATTATTTCTTACTGTCGTAGTACATGTATCTGATCGGTATTTATCTGATCAGCAAAATACTACTTTGAAGTCTCAATAAATAAATAAAATAAAATAAAGTAAGAAATGTACGAAGATAGTACTTAAGTTTGGCGGACAGAAACTATTAACCATACTTATGAATTGTAATCATGAAGTTAAAAGCAGTTATAAATTTTATGTGTATATTATGAAATTTATTCAGGGTATGTTCCGAAATAGATGGAAAACTGTGTGCTATATGAACTTTTTCCAGAATCTTCCAAGCTTTAAAATCTTGGCGAAATAAATTCACGTTAAATATATTCAAGTAAAGTGCACCTTCTTAATCTTTTTCATGAATAATTTATGATGCATTATTAAACTTTGATGAAATCATTACGAACATGTCGTTTTTTTTTATCACGTTACTATTTTCATTTGCATTCATTGTTAACGCATTCCAAGGCTTTATTAAATTTACTTTCCTACATTCAAATTTTTTTGAAGGATATGCAAATGCAAAAATATTTTTGATGTATTTTTGTATTTCTTAAATTGTCTGCTTTGTTAGATGCTAGATGTCGAATCCAAATATTTGATGTCACTCAACAAAATAGATAATCCCCCCCCCTTTTTTTTTTGCCCTTTAGAAGAGGACATACAATAATTACTTTAATAATGTACTTTAGATGGAAAATAAAATATTTTCAGAAAGTGGGTGCTGACGTAAAAAAAATCTAGTGAAACTATTAAACTTGTCTGTAGGTTTTAACAGGATGTAGGATGCGCTCACAAGGGTAGCGCAACAGAAATTTTCAGGGAGGGGGGGGTGGACGGCTAATATATTTGATCGTAAAAATAGTGAAGTTTTTTCAGGTTTTGAAAGGATGTTCTAAAATGAATGGTTTTATGAGCAAAGTTAGGGGCACGTGACCCCGATTATACACTTTTATACTTCATTATCATTTGTTTGCAAATGTTCTTTTTTCAGGTATTCGGAAATTCAAATTCTGACAATCAGCTTGCTAATCCTAATAAATCAGTATCGTGCTACTAAAATTACTTCAATTTCGGATTCGAATTAAAAAGAACATCATCAAAAGGGAGCCTTTGTGAGCACTATCAACATTTTAGCATTATAACTTTAAAGTCAACAATTGTGAAGGAATAAAATTCTCAAATATAGTTTTTATGTGTGATATATGCTGTTACTATCTAACTAATATTATAAATGCGAAAGTGAGTTAGTTTGTTTGTTTACTACACTTTCACGCCTAAACCGCTGAATCGATTATGATGAATTTTGATTTAGATATAGATGGGACCCTGGAGTAGGCTATGGGCTACTTAGAATTTTAGATTTTTAATTACTTTTTTAATTATTAATAAACCGTTTTTACGTTGCCATGCTTGGCGAGTTTCGTACGTATCGCAATGATTCATGTTTTGAGTTAACAGGAATGCTATTACTTCAATGAAGAATCGGGTGCATCTGAAAAACATTAAATACCACGAAATTATGCCCGTTTTATGCCAAATCTATCTATCTATAATAATAAAAATGAATGGTCTCCAGACAAATCTACAAAACGCAGTGATTGAAAATTTGAGCATATAAGCACTTGACTTTGGTAAAGTGAACCTGAGGCTCAGAATTTTGAAATTTTAATTACTTTTCTAAGTATTAATTAAAAACCGTTTTCAGTTGGCCATGCTTGGGGAGCTTCGCCCGTACTAAATGATTTATGCTTTTGAAATAAAGCAGAAATTCTATTTGCAGAATCACGTGCATTTGAAAAACATGAAATGGCTTGGAAATTATGTTGGTTTTAAGCGAAATTAAAAAGCATAAGAAAGAAAAGTCTAAATGTATTTCTTAAAGTTTATAAATTTCCAATAATATAAATGTTTACGTTTGTGTGTTTGGATGTTATTGACTGAATCACACAAAAATGGCTGAACGGATTTGGAAAAATTTGTAATGAAGATAGCTTATGCCCTGGATTAACATACAGGCCACCTTTCATGCATATAGCATAAATAATTATTTTACAAAGACACTCAAAATAATTCTCACTTGAGAGCGCAATAATTAACACTTAATGCATTGCGCTCTCTAGAAATTTTGTCGCTACTAAACCGATTCTAAAACTTTTTTCACTGATTGAAAGTTACACTATTCCTGAGTATTTTTTGTTTGTGGATTAAGGCCGATTGACTGCAATAGGTTCCTAGGCCTATATTGGGAATGTCCTTTGTGGGGACTTTCTAAGGATCCTAGCCCGTATTTACGCGAGGTTTTGGAGAAAGCCACGGAAAACTGCGAGCGGCTAAGTCGACAGGCGCGACCGAGGTTTGAACCTGGCACCTCCCGCCTTCCAGTTCTGAAAGCAGAACCTCTCAGCCACTAGTGGGACCCTGAGTATTATAGGCTACCTTTTATGCATATATCACAAATAGTTCTTTTACAGGGATACTCATAAGAATTTCGTTATGCTTTATGTGTATTTCTGTAAGTACTGAACCGATTCCAGAACTTTTTCACTGATTGTAAGCTCTACTATTCTAGAGTATTATAGGCTAAAATTCATGCATGTAGCGTAAATAGTTCCTTTACAGGAACACTCAAAATAATTCTAATACATTACGCTCTATGGGTATCTCTGTATCTACAGAACCGATTCTAAAACTTTTTCACTAATAGAAAACTGCTCTATTCCTAATTAACATAGGCTAAAATTTATGCATATAGCATAAATATTTCTTTTACAAAACAGTTCGCAAATACTATCGTAACTGTCTCTATTCACCAAATGCCTGAATAAAATCTAAATTTAGTAACTCTGCATACTCTGTTACTTTAAATGAAGTATATTACCGTGTATTATACTTCATTTAAAACAAGTAAAAAGCAAATAATATTTAAATGCAGTTTCTTTTGTCGCAAACATATTTTTTATTCACACATACTTCATTTCTCTCGGGACCTAATTCTAAAGCCGACGAGGACGAAGTCGCGGGTAGCAGCTATATGTGAATAAACATGAGAATATATTTCCAGAGATGCAGCAGTTGTAAAATTATAGGTATCGGTCGACTCTTGTCTGAAATATATTGTTAAAGAGACTTGTGTGCGGAGAATGTTGGCTGGGATATAAAGAACATGCTCTCTCAATGTACATTGGAAATAATTGGAGTGAAGACATATATTATTACGCGGGATGTTTTGTAAAGTACACTGAACAAAAAAATATGATGTGGGCATCACATGGCTTCCTTGCACGTGTAATAAATCATAAATGTTTACTGTGATTTCATTTGAAAGAGATACAATATTGCAATAATACTAAGGTTCAGAAATTTCTTGCCACATGTTTGAGATATCACCAACTTGTGTTCAGTTTGAAAGATTTATTTTCGGCACTTAATTTGGCGATATTTCGCCAAAACCCGACAAGCTTGAGATAGTTTGCGAGATTTTGGGCATAACAGAAATAGGGATTGACCACATACATTTAAGGTACGCATAGACTTTAATGTACTGAAAGTCTTTTGAGTGGCCCTGTAAATAAATTACCGAGTCGACTATGAAACAAAAAAGAGATGCGCGATTAGATGTTACAATAATTCTAACAAGGAGAGGCTCAGACGTTGGGGGTCACCGATTTTGATGAAATGTTGATAGGTTATAGGGTACCCACGGTATAGTAAAATGCCAAAATATTAGCTGCCAACTCTCATGTATTTTCGAGAAAATTCCATTTAAACATGTGATACATTGTTATATACGCGTTATTTGGCATTTTGTTGGCCAACGCGGTGGCGTCGTGGTTCCGCGCTGCGTTTCTGTTGGAAGTTTGCGGGTTCGTATCCCTCTTACTCCATTTTTTTTTTCTCCCCTTAAAAATACACACAAAATGATTATGTAAGAAAATTAACATGATTTATTCTGTAAAACTGGAGTTATAAATTTGATTGTTCTGCATATACATTTGATACTAATACTTCTAGACGGAAGTCCTAGCGAGGGTTTCTTAAAAATGGACTCGCTCTGTCCGTATTTTGTATGTGTATTAAGGCAATATTAAGTAAAAAGATTAAAAATTCCTAGAGTAATGTTTGGAAAGCTTTCAAAAATTAAAAAAAAAATTCTTATTTAACTTATAAATAAAATCCTTGCATTTTCTATCTTTATATAATGCAGCCTGGTTTGGACTAGAAAAATCCTCCCCCCCCCTCCCCCATCCATCCATCTAAAGCTGTTGTGTACTATACATTCATACGTGTGTGGTTTATAGCTTCATTCTGCATCTTGAATAAAAACATTTTTTAGCTGCAGTTTTCAGGCGAATATAATTTCTGATTTGCACGAAGACATTTTATTGAGCTATGTGATAAAAATGTGACAGACGATTTTTCGAAAGCCGTTACTATGGAAACTCTATCGAAATGTGATGATTAGCATTGAAGATACTTTAAATTCTTTAAACGAACAGAAGCGAGTCCATTTTTAAGAAACCCTCGCTAGGACTTCCGTCTAGAAGTATTAGTATCAAATGTATATGCAGAACAATCAAATTTATAACTCTAGTTTTACACAATAAATAATATTAATTTTCTTACATAATCATTTTGCGTGGATTTTTAAGGGGAGAAATAAAAGCGGACTGAGAGGGATACGAACCCGCAAACTTCCAACAGAAACGCAGCGCGGAAGCACGGCGCCGCCGCGTTCGCAAACAAAATGCCAAATAACGCGTATATAACAATGTATCAGATGTTTAAATGGAATTTTCTCGAAAATACACGAGAGTTGGCAGCTAATATTTTGGCATTTTACTATACCGTGGGTACCCTATAACCTATCAACATTTCATCAAAATCGGTGACCCCAACGTCTGAGCCTCTCCTTGTAAGTACAAAATCTGAATATTCTACGGTTACTTTTGAGTGTTCCTGTAGAAGAACTATAAATGATAAAGAAACTTTTTTTGATGGAGAAATTCGTTTTGTAACCTTAAACAACATATATCAGTTCTGAGTCATTTCAAATAGCCTAATACTTCTAAAATACACTTTAAGGAATTTCTGTCCATAGAATGCAATGCATGAAAAATCTTTTGGGTGGCCCTGTAAATAAACTATCCAGTCGATTGAAACCGTCGATTGAGGTGCCCAACTAGATGTTACAACAATCCTAAACATAAAATTTCAAAATTTTACGATCAATAGTTTTTGAGATACGTGAATTACACGCATACGTACGTACGTACAGACGTCAAGGAAAACTTGTTCAAATGGACTTGTTCTTAATCAAAGTGGACTGTGTACATGCATAGATACAAACATGCGTACGTTGAGACGTCTCAAAAGCTTTTCAAAATCAACTAAGAGATAGTAAAAATCGATCTCAAAATTTTGATACCAAAAATTTTTCGCGATCACATTACTTCCTTTTACTTTGTACAAGGACGTAAAAATTGAAATGCCGGCTTTAGTAATAATGAAGCAGTGATTACTTGTGCTCCATCATCTGAGACCTACGGAAACACACTTCGGTGGGAATTTTGAATGTGACGATCTTATCACATCTGATAAAGAAATTTTTAGGAAAGGAATACAGTGCCATTTGAATTTGTTCAACATAGGGTGAGGTGTGGTAAGTGGATCACATATAATCAAATTTAATCAATTCTTCCATTATAGATGATCTGCTACATTGCCTCTATATAATGTTACGAATTTCAGGGGCAACTCGCTGCTCTGGGGCTTAATATGGTTTAAAATTCGTATTCTACGCTTCAAATAGATAAATTTTGCTTTTTGTTGCATCAAAATCGGCCAATTAGAACCGGAGATACGGAGGTTTTGGTTTCCCATTCAAATATACGGGGTTTCTAGAAAACTCGAGAAATATTGGTCCTAGGGCTTAGATCTCTTCACTTTCGGGGACTTATTTTTGGCGCCAAATTTGGCGATATTTCGCCAAAAGTCGCCAAGCTTGGCGACATTTTGGTCATTGGGCGCGATTTTCTCAATGGGGCCTGGAAGTTGTTTTTCCTGCATTAAAAACGCATAATAACCTAACATTTCTCTTCTATGACGTAATCAGAAGTCCCGCTTTATCTGGAATCTTCGAGAAATATACTTTTCTAGAATCTGCCCGCAGCTTCTGCCTCCTCTATAAATTCCACCAGCGCGCTGCTCCGAGAGTTCAGTGTTGATCAAGTTTTGAGAGAGTGAATACGCTTGCTTTGTGATAGAAGCTGTGTTTCGCGCTGTTTGTGAAGCTTTGAATTTAAGTGCTGTGTGTACATTTTTCATCGCTGAGTCTTGAGAGACTGTTAGTGTTATTTCTCGTATATTTTCACTGAATTTTTGCCAGTTGAGTGTCTTAAGGGATAGTGTACTATATCCCTTGAATATTTCCACGGAATTTTTGCCTGTGAAAGTGACTTATTTTGTGTGAGAAATACAGCATTTGTGAGAGCTTCTGATCTAAGCGAACTGTTAAAAGTACATTACTGCTTGTGAATTGTGTACAGCTGATTGTTCTACGAAGTTCTAGAAGCAATAAAGTTTGTGTTCCATCCTGACAAGTGACTTTTTACTTGAACTTTTTACACCAACTGGACTTTAGAACGATGAACCCCAGGAGCAGCAGAGTAATTCCGTAACAATATATGTCTATTCCATAACACTAGGAAAACGATGACATTGTTTTAATTATCTTTTTTTGTAGAAGTTATAAGCAATGTTGTAAAAACTCGACCTTTGTGATTCTCCTTTCCCAATTCAAATATTTTTTTTTGTCGCTGAAAACTAAATGTAGTACAAAAGAAAAAGTTGCATATTTAAAAAGTGCATAAAAAAGATGTATTTCTTTATTCCTGAAAATTTCGTGGTACTGGAATTAGTTTTTAAAATTGGGTGTTTCAGTGCAGTACAAATGGGAAAAGTGAGCCACTGGTAATGATGAAATGTGGGGCATTACTTGATTCGACCAATTTTGTCTCTAATCATGGTATAAAAAAAACAAAAAAAAAGCACTTAAGTCTTTTAATATTATAATTCTGAAAAATATACCAAGCGGATGTTCCAACCTCATATTTTTTGTATAAAATGTATTTTTAATTTCTTCTTAAGGCTCTTCCTGTCCAACTATGGCCACTTTAAATATTTTGGTTTTTTTTATTTAATTATTTACGGATGTAGACCAGGCAAATTTAGGATTTATTTCGATTGTTTTATTAGTCTACTTACGATACCCAATATTTAGTTTTAGATTCAAATAAATTATCAAATGTTTCATTTCATACAGTTTTTTCATGTATTTTTAAGCTTAAATAACATTCATATACTACGTTACTTTTCATTCTAAAATATTTCATATTCTAAAATAAAGCAAAGCACTAATATAAATGAGCTAAAAAGACTATGTTTAAAAATAAAGGCATTTTCTGCTATTACATTTGTATAGCAAAAAAGTTGCGTCTAGAAAACCGTTTAAGATGTATCAATGAACCTCCCCCCCTTGAGTTAAGAAAAAAGTATCTACCTTTATCCACTCATTTACTCAAAATTCTACCATCAGCATATTAAATATACTGACTGGTGTTCCACTTACTCCACGAAAGGGGCAAGTTGGCCACATTGGCTGAATTTCTTTATTCTTTTTTCCCCCACAATCAAAACTTCTGATTTCTGAAAAATGTTTGCACGCTCATCAAGAAAACTGTTGTGAAATTACATTGAAAAAAAAATCCTCTTATGTCTCTTACAACAGGTGCAGTACTAAGTCAAAGTCAAATTATGCTAAAAAGCTGTCCCACTCACCCCACATTTATAATTCAAAGAGAGTTCTAAAACTCTACCCTAGTATCCAATCGGTCTACTCTC
Source organism: Cheiracanthium punctorium (assembly GCA_038373885.1). Lineage (NCBI taxonomy): Eukaryota > Metazoa > Arthropoda > Arachnida > Araneae > Cheiracanthiidae > Cheiracanthium > Cheiracanthium punctorium. The sequence goes on from JAWZYV010001487.1 coordinate 167,785, forward strand.
GGTCGAGCGTTCCTCAGGTATATCATTTGAATACCAAATGAATACCACTTGAGCGTTCGACCTAGAATTTTCTGTAAACCGGCAGTCGAGGTAGACGGTGAATATGGTCGTTAAAGTGTACAATAACACCTGCTAAAATCATACCTATTTATAAAAGAAACTTAATGTTTAAAATTTCTTCTAATATATCAAATTATTAAATTGCTTATTCTATTAAAAAAACATGACATTTGGTGTCCCGCACACACCGTTCGCATTACGTGTTCTCTAAAGCCCTAGAAACGGGACGTCCGTGAGCTCGCGCGACGGTTGGCAGCATTAGTCCGATTTGCAATAAAATATAAAGCAAATAATAGAAATTTTCAGTAATTAAAAGGATAATCAGAATGAAATGGATATCGTGAGTCGGCCTTAAGGAGTTCAATTGTATTAATGAAGGAGAATACAAAATCATCTATACTCTCTGATTATCAATTCTAATAGTTAAGTATAGAAGCAATATACGTCTGTATTTATGGTACAAAATCTTGTTGAATCAATTTCGGATACAGAAAATGTCTTCGAATGTTTGGGGGAACGACATGATTTTCCTTCTGAAATAAGTCGTAAGAGTGCTTAAGTTCTACAATTTTCAATGAAGAAACTGGACTCCTGGTAGAATCCGGTCCTAAAATTCCGTCCAACGCATGACTTTATATGGGACGAGTTGAAGCGTTAGGAAAGTTTTGGTTTTCCTAATTCAGCTATTCAAAACCAATATCTGATTGTATAGGGGCATACAAGTCAATGTCGGTGATCGGATACTCTAGGATCAGCATTACTGACCCTTTATTTATTGTTGTATATGAGCAGTTTAAAAAAATTATAAATGGATGAATCTGTAGACGTTTGTTAGTGTTTTTTCTTGCATGCAATTTTGCCCTGATTATCGTTCATGTGCAGATAGAGCTGTAAGTACACTATACACTACTAACAATGAAGTTTCTCTCTTTAAAAAAATTGCCAAATTCAATGGAACTTCGAAGATTTGTAATCCCGGCCTATACTTTAGATTAGCATTATAAGGACATTTTAAAAATGAACTAGCTTAAATACACGTTCTTTGCCTGGAAAGAAGTTGATACCTTGCTAACACATATAAGGCCTTTAAAAATATGGTAATAGTTAACAAATTATGATCTAAAATCATTTGTGAACTTAGAGTTCTGTTTGAAAATTTCGACGTATGGTCAGTTGGAGTGAATTAAACTTACTAAAGCTTAGATGTAGTTCTCTTCATTTCTTGTGAATTTTTCCAAACGTTAACATTTTTAACCCATCCACTGTATCTGAAGGCTTTAGATGTAGTAACTTGGGCTTAGCAGCTTTCTTTATGCAGTGTCTCAAACATTGTTTTTTACTATCCACGGGAGTTCACACTTCATCAAAGAGAAAAAAAAATATTCTTTCGGTCTTTGATTGTATTTGTTTAAGGTTTCTCTGGAGATATTCTTACAGCAATGAAAAATCATATAAAACAAAATGGCTTAACTCATATTCTCTTCCATTTCTGTTCAACTATCGACCTTTCTAACTACTAACAAATTTTTTAGATTCCAGATTCCGGCGCAAAAGGGAAAAATAAAGAAACAAATAAAAATATACATCAATAAAAGTAAAATAAAACACGAAGTTTTCAGCAGACGAAATTTTTTTCTTCGTTACAGAACTTCATAAATAAAATCTACTTATATAATACGCTAACCTATGCGGTGCCAAAATCGATGATATTTTCGCACTGCGAACGGCAAGAGCTAGATATAAACATTAATTCAATAACATTAACGCATGTGCAAAAATCCAAATTAACAGTTCAATGACGTCAAATGGAGCAAGCATATGTTACGCAGTAGCTAGATTACAAAATAACAATAATGGATACACAAAAATGAAAGATCTTTCGGACTTTTCCACAGTTTTAAATATCGAATTTACAATACTTGGCGCATTCATCGCCCATGTCGCCATGCATTGAGCCAAAGAACATTTTAGCTATTTGCTGTTTCAACATCGGCTTTTATGATGACACCCAAAATGTGTAGCAACCATAACCTGAATAAATTTAATGGCAGATACTGTTAAAACAAAGAAACATTATTATGGTATGGGGCGGCTAGTACGACGAACTTAACATTTTTTGAAATTTAAAAGGGAATTATGGCTTCTAAAATTAAGATGCTCAGTAGACATCTAAAAAATATGGGGAAGAAGAGTTATTCACAGCTAATCGGAATCTGAGAATTTGCGGGATTATTTCACCTGTGATGTAATTTTTATATCAAAGTGTTTTCTAAAGCGTTTTTCTAAACTCGTGATGTCAACATGGCGTTTAATATCACGATACCTAACTTCAAATTGGTTCACTTTTTTTTATTCTCGGGTATCAAAGAAACTTTTTGGATCTCAAAATAGAGAAAAATTACTAAAGATCAGGGAACGAGTAGATACTAGATTTTTAATGCAGCCTATATGTTTTCTTCTTGTGTGTCGTATATTTGTACACAAAATTTCAAACCCTTCAGCCCAGTGGATTAGGAGTAAACATCGAACACACACACATACACACACAGGGGCGGCCCGACACGGTAAGCAAGGTAAACACCGCATCGGGGCATTATCTTCGAGGGGGCGCAGTTTGAAACTCAGAAACTAAAAATTTTGATCTAGACCATAAAAGGAGAAGCCTTTTTTACGTATGCAAGAGGCGCTTCGTACCCTAGGGCCGCTCTGCACATACACTACACATACCCTTACAAACGTTCATTTTTATTTATATACCATAGAAATCTTTGAAATCTGAAAAAAAGTTAATCGCTTTCATATTTTAAATACGCACGAAAGTGCTATATATCAAAAGTTTTGATATTGCATGTGTCGGTCCTATTTGTTTTCTTTGTTCCATAAAACAGTTATTTGGAATTGAAATTTAAATTAAAATCTCAATTCCAAATTCCATTGAAATTTAAATTAAAATTATTTACACCGATATATCGACACCTTTACAGACACTGTTTTCATTAACAGCAATATTAACCCATTCAACGGTAAGGTTCGGCAGATTTTCGCCAATTAAAGAAGATACCGCCAAACAGGTTTCAATTTTGTGGACTTATTTTTTGGTGCCAAAAATGTTCAACCTTTGTGAATTTTGAGATTTCACTGGCAACCTTTGGAAATGATTCGCCGTTTTTTGAGTAGCCAAAACCCCTTCTCTGAAATTAAGCGCACTCAAGTGCAAAATAAAAACTATTATTAAGTTTTTTACTAATTAATCATTTGCAAGATAAGGTGATAAAAATGAATACTTAACTACTTAAAATTTATAGGCATATTTCTAGAAATATATACACTGCATGCACAGGTAATTCAAATAATATTTTTTCTTTTTAGAAAACAGTTGAACATAATTAACACAAAAATAGCTGTGCTGGACGATTCTACTCTGACACCAAGAATATCACTTTCTTCTCATCCGTCGTAAACGATATATTTCCAAAGGCCGATAATGGCATTTTCGATCGTAAAAATTCCCTTTGATTCCGTGATTCATAACTCGACCATTTGATCCTCATTTTTATTCGCGATTTCGCATTAAATGCGTTATGAACGACTAGTTTTATTGCTGCATTTTGGGGATGTATTAAATTAAAGACATCTTAGAGAGTTCGAGAGGCTTTAGAACGAGTGTTTTGGATGCTGGATTAGTTAATTAACTTTAAATAAAGTCATTTCTTCGTTTTATGAATTCAAAGTGGTTTATATTTTTATTAGCGAACATTTAAAAAGTACTTACAACACACTGTGGGGTATAATAACTGCATCACGTATTATTATTATTGTTCTCTTTTTTAAGCAAAAATATAATACATTAGAAGCAAAACTTTTTTTTTTTTCTTTTTTAGCTCCGTATTCGTTATATTTTGAATGAATGTTAGGAAAACGCTCACTATTAGTACTAGGCTAGTATTGGAAATCAGCATTCTTGAAACATTTATGGGGTACATCACACGATGGTCAATATATTTATAGTCAATATTGAGTATCTCGAAAACATTTAAATGTTTCAAACGTAAAGAAACTATTCTTCTAATTGTAAGAATGCATTTGAAATGAAACAACGAATATAAACGTTACAATGCAACAACTTTAAATATATTAACTACATGACTACATATATAACATTACTACAAATACATCATATTTTAACTTCTAATTGTAGGGGCAGATTTTTCGAGATGTTTACCTTGTATGTATTTGAGATATTTTTATTTACAATGTAATGCTATAATTTTCACATATTAAGAGATATATTCGAGATATTCTCAATGCAAAGCAATAAAATATTTTAACAAAATATCTGCTAATATCATTTTGCTATCAGTTACTCCGTTAGGAAACAAAATCCATTAAGACTTTAAAATGTGACTTTAAAAAAATTTAAATTCATGCTTTGAATCGCAGTTCAGTGAATACTCTCTCCTCTCCTCCAATTAATAAATGCATCTAGAATATAATATTAGCGAGATGAACTGTTAGGAAAGCAAATTTATTTAATAAGGTCAGCTATATTGTGAAATTAAACGAATATTGCCCATTAAAGTTCCTTGCCAGCCTCTTAACTTCGGAACTGCCACCTTTTAACTTCTATTGCTGATATTCATGGAAGGGGTATTTAGGTATAGTAAAGTAACCATGTGCTACTGAATGAAGGTGGAAAACTGCGGAATTAGCGTTCCTATCTCGAAAACGGAACGCGAAAGCTATAGATCATCATCGATTTAGTACAAAAAGACACTAAACGATTAAAACGCGCATTTGTTTTTTTGTGATTTCTTACATTGCGACATCACAAAACTTAAAGGAGAAACGATTATCTTTGGGGCAAAACATCCAAGGGATCCAGATGAGCAATGCAGCTGACGGTGAGAAATTTAAATATCTCAAATAAAGGTATAGTATTGTTATAACTGGATGTTTTTTTCTTTCTTAGATCGTTTTGTCACGTCACATTGTAGGAAATCACGGAAAAACAAATGCGCGTTTTAAGCATTCTGTTCTAGGCAATCAGTTAGGCAATCTAATTATTTAATCTTTTGACGGCCACCAGTAAATCGTGGAAATTGGGGTACAATGAAACAAAATTTACTATTCATTTTATCCTGTTCAAAAATTTGCATGTACAAAAATTATAATGGACACTTTTAACCTACTCTTTTCCCCATCTAAATGAATTTTTATGAGTTTGTAAATAGCATCTTTATTTTTTAAAAAATGTAAAAGGTGAAGGTCGACAGTGTTTCATTGTACCCCATATACTCGGGGTACAATCAAACACTTAATAACACTTCAGAAACACGCAAATAATATGAGTCAAAATTCAAATTTCAGCATATATGTTTCATCTACATTTATAATAAACAATAATAGACATAAATATGAAATTTAAATGGAAAAAATAAACTTAATTAAACTGTTACAGCTTGAGATGAAAACATAATAATTTTATCAGAGGTTTAGTCTATTGTTTTCATTTCATATTAAATTTACTAAAAATCAAACTAAAAATTAACATTTATGCTTCCCTTTCTGAAGGAACTATTCCCAGATCTGATGGAACAGAAGGTGGTAATTTTGATACAATTAGAGTTTTTTCAAAAGTAATATTTTCGATTAATGAACAAACTTGAAGCTTGGACTTACTCGTTTGACGTACAAAACTTTGCATTCCGTTTGATTTTAAGTTTATTACAATCCCCAACAGAGTACATTTCTTTACATTTAAGTTCACCTCCCTTGATTAAAACATAATCATTTAGTGAGATACTGCTTGTGCCATACACGTTATCTGAGACTAGCCCATAATCTGTACTGTTTGGATTCTAGTTGAAAGACAATCTGGACTGTCACCATCTTCAGAGTCGGAAGAGGACGGAGAATGATTTAAAAAAAAAACAATTCTTTGCTAACTTTATGTGCTCTATGGAGATCTCAGTCTAAATATTCAATAGTGACATCTTTAATTTAAGTCACCCGGGGTACAATGAAACATGTTTCATTGTACCCCATCTACAAGTGTTTCATTCTACTTCAAATTGAGGCTCTACAAGCTAAACAGATTTTTACTAATTCCTAATATTTAATTTTTAATTCTGGGTTAGAAAGTATACAGACACCATAGTGATCACGATATTTGAAAAATAAATAATTATACCCATGAAAACATGGAGGAAAACAAAATTACTTTTAGTAACGAAATTTACTTTCAATGGTAAAAATCCACTAACTTTCGTAACTTTTGCTAAAATGCAATTGTCTCCAAATCACATCAGTAACTGGAACATATATTTGTATTTTATGTGTGTGAAATTCAACTTTCTTTGAGAAATCCTACAGATTTTAGATTGCATGTTTCATTGTACCCCATGTTTCATTGTAACCTTAAATCCCCTACACTTACCAGTTACGGTCTACTGATTACAGAACTCAATAATCACTAGTACATTTTCTGATTTTTGTTCGGTAAACAATGGATAAGTAACACTTTAGAGTATGCCTAGCTTTTAAATTATATTTGGCTTATAAACTTTTATTTGAGTATTTTTAATAATTATTCGAAAAATGAGTATAAGATACTTCGAATTTAGTTATATACAGAGGGTGTTTACACATTTTTAGAACGATTTCGATAAAGAATTAAGAAAAAGTAAATGTTTCAGAATAAAAATTTTTGGCAACAGCTTATTATTTGAAATGAGAAATATCGTCTGCTACTTTTAAATTTATTCTTTTTTCAAAATGTCATATGTAAACAAGCTGTGGATTGAAGGATATGGTTTTGTGCTTTCCGAAGAGAAATATTCTTATTCCATAATTCAAAAACGTTGTGAAATGTACGGTATTAAAATTTCTAAGTGCAAAATAAGCAATATTATTAATCGGCAAGGTACAAACCGTCAATCATTATTTGTACATATGGAAAGAAGACTCCAAACTACTGAATGCAGTCCCGCACTGCTTTACGCCTTGCGGGATTTCGGGATTGAGGTTTATTGATCCCGCGGGATCCCGCAATCCCGCGGGATTGACATTTCATTTAGCTAGGGCTTCATTTCAATAGAGAAAAGTTAAAAAAAAAGATTTTAAGCACTATGAAGCTTAACTTTAATAATTAATCTTATGAGATAATTTATACAATAACTTACGGAAATATGAAAATTATGATAATGATTTTCAGAATCTAAGTTATGTCTTAATATATTAGTATTAGTTATGTTAGTTGCTAAAAATCAGGAATTCACAGAAAAAAACCATTTATAAATACATTCACATACTTGTGTTATTTTCTTAGTTACTGAAAAAAGAACGTACAAAATCGAACCAATCCAATGAATCATTTCCTAAGTCTAGATTTAACTTTAGTAAAATAATTAAAAGTGTGAATTAAAAACAATTCAAAACTAAAATGAAAACTTTTATAATAAATTCTTGACTGTTCGCTAAGAGATAAATTAGTATGAAATATTTCAGTTCATTTGGGACTGAGAAGTTTGCGAAAAATTTAGATTACGATGTTTAGATTTAGCTGTTTGATCCAGACTTTTATTAGAAGATAATTTAAAAAAAATAAAACTTTAAATTGAAAATTTTAATTATTGATTCGTTTATTGTTAGATAAGAGACATGATTATTCAAAAATTTTCGGTCTATTGATTGTGAAAGCGGCGTGAAATTTTAATAAAAAAATAATTTATTTCTCAGTATCAACCCCGCGGGACTAGTCCCGCAAATATTTGTGCGGGATGCCGCAGGATCCCGTTCCCGCGGGATCGGGATTGCATTCCCTACTCCAAACGAATATCCGAAAAAGGTACGTAATGTTTCAAATGTTTCTAAAGTGAAATCGCTGGTAACAATGAGCTGGTGATGGGCATAACAAACTTACGAAACCTTACTATTAAGAGAAAATCCGCCAACACAGAGATCAATTGAAAAGTGTTTAGATACATCTGTAGCAACAATAAATAAAATAATAAACCAAGATTTACAACTTAAAAAATCTAAAAAACATAATGTTCACCAGCTTTTGCAGAGACATGTGGCTCAACGCAAAACATACTTCGAAAACTACCACTGCATTCCGTGAAAAAAAGAAGACTGATACAGGTATTGCATATATACCTTTTCAACATATTCCTGCGAAGTCCCCTGACGTTTCACCTATGGACTTTAGTGCCTTTGGTCTGTTAAAAAGAGCTCTTTCTAAACGCAAACCCACCACGATAGATGGACTCTGGAAAGTAGTGGAAGAGGAATGGAAAGCAACACCCCTGGAAATTTTACGAAAAGCTCTTCTATCATGGAAATCACGATGCAGACTTATAGCCCAGAAAAAAGGCTATCAGATCGAATATTAAAAAAATAGTCTTTACATTTTAAACATTAATTAAACGTCCCCGAAATCGTTCTAAAAATGTGTAAACACCCTCTGTATTTTTGAGTTTGATTCCCTAAGCAAGCATCAATTAGTTTTCTGACTTTATATGGTGAATAATGAATTAATTTTTCTGAAAATTTAAATGTTTCAGTAACATTTGTTACCTTCATTTTCTTGTCCGTTATTTTGAAGTAAAGGAAAAATATATGACCTAATCCTACAGAATAAGCCAGAAAATTCCCAGTTACTTTCCACTTTCTGCATATACACACTCCCTTGATTAAATGAGTGTTAATAATAATTTACTGCCATTTTATACTGCACTAAACCAAGAGATAGCGAAATAAAACTTTAAAAGCGAAATAATTTCCTTGTATTATGCTTTTAATATCTACAGAGTTACATGATATTTGAAAATAATTTCTAGCACGGAAGATGAGATGAAGATAAATTATCTCACAGTAATAAGTTATCAAAAATCGATTACCTTTGCTCCATTTGTTAAGTGCGTTATCAATTTTTGACAGAATTAATTAAATATTTTTTACTGAGAAGGTTAATGCACCAAAATGAATTTTTATGGTTCAGTTTGATTTACGGTAACTTTAGAAGCTGCCGAATTTACCATGTCCGTAGCTCTTTCTCTCTATATAAATAGTTACTCTAAAATTTAAGCAGTTTCATAAATACAAGGTGGTCAGAATTAAAACATCCCTAATTTGAGCTCTCTGTATATCGAAGTATTTAGTAAAAAGGTTCCAAACTTGTTGAACATACTGTACTAGAAAGCTCAGAGTGGGGTATTTCAATTCTGACCATCTTGTATATACAATTTTTGTAGAAAGGTCGGGAGTGTTTATAAGCTTTTATGATGGTGACCAGAACAATAAAATGTAGCATGAAACTGCTTTGAGAGAGATTTAAGTGAGGAACTAAACGTATAATGTTTAAGGAATGTAGTTTTAATTTTGATTCGATTTTATTATAATTTTTATAGAAAATATATAAAAAAATATTGAAATGAATTAATTCGGTGTGAATCTTTTTTAGTACCAGAAAAAACCTTTGAAAGACATGGTATATGCTATCTAGCATGAGGAAAAGGTTGATGGTAAAGTAGCACAAGGGTAAAAGCTTGAAACAGGTTGACAAACTCGACACAGCTTTCTAATCACGTCGAGCCAGAGAGAGAGAGAGAGAGAGAATGAACATTAGTGAATTTTCAGACGTCGGTTTTATGATTAAAGGAGGAGATTTCCCAAAATTGTGTCATTCAAAGTATTACTTGACTTCATTTTTTTTTTTGTGTGTGTGTGTGCTATACTCTTTTGAAAAGACTCATTAATTGCTTATGAAATAGTATCAGACGTATACTGAAGTTTATTAACATTCAACCCGCCCCCGCGTTTTTTTTTGTTACATTAATCAGCGTTGATCATTCATTGTCTAATTAAAACAGGAGAACAGAAACAGTTTCAAGTTGACACTTTTGAAAATTCTCTTTTCTGTAGATAAAGGGTTAATTTTTAAAGATACAATATTTATCAACTCGGTGTATCGTGATTTAATAAAACTATCAAAGCAAATTTTCCATTTTTAAAATACACAATCTGATGTTGCCATTATATAACAAAAATAATTAAAAGATTTTGATCGGGTCTAAAAATTTAAACAATTTATGCGGAATCTGGAATGCTCAATCGAAATATTTAAATTTTCCATGTTTCATCAGAAGAAAAACGTTTTTAATGTCGTGAAAAATCTCAAACTATGTAATCTCGAGGGGCTTTTAGCATTTACTTTGATATGACGTGAATTTTGTGGTAGAGTTTAAGCAATTAAAGCAGTTTTAATAGTGTTAGTGAAATTGCACAGACAATTATGTTAGAGCTTTCCAATTCCAATTTCTTCCATCTTCCTGTGAATTAATATTTTTAATTTAGCATTCCTCTGTTTAATTCTCTAATACAGTAGGATTAGAAACATACCCTTATTTTATGCTTCCAATTTTATACAAATTTATGATATTAAAATATACTTACGATTTTTGAAAGTTAGAGTTTAATTTTAAGATAAAATGTATCTAAAATATCTGCATGTGTTTGTGAAAAATTTATTCTTGAACACAATGAATTCTTCATTTTTCATCAACAATGAAATTAAAAAATGCTTTTTTTCTGTAATTTCAACTATGCATTTATTGTCTGTTGCATATGTAAAAAATATCTTCTTTGTGATCATTTGTCTAATTCCTTAATTTAAAGTTTGCATAATTACATTTCAAGGTTTTTTTTTTTGCTTTGATGATTCACAATCAGGTCTAATAGATTCTAACAAGGTTTGGATTTTTTCTCGTACTTCATTGCCTGGACGATGGACAGTTAATTATTCTGGATCACTGTCATCTACTTCTGTATTAAGTGATACTTAATACGTCATAGGATTTCCTAATACCTATGACGATTGTTTTTTGACAGTTCACATGTAGTTAATTCGTCGCCAATTGTAACACTTTGAAAATTTGATTCATACATTTTATTATTAATCTGATTAATACATTTTATTATTAGTCGAAAGGAATTCTGTATCCTATTATTTCTTTCTCGCTGTTTCCTGGTTCTGGCGAATGGAATTTCCCGAAATTTGATTCGAAAGAAAAAACTTTGACGATTTTATCATGAAAAAAGTTCTCCCTGAATTCAAGTCATGCTTTGTAATAACCGGGTTTTGGGTTTTTAACATTAAACTAACCAATTATTTTAATATACCTCGTTAAACCCGGGGTCATACTAACTGAGTTCGACTGCATATAAATGAAATTTAAAATGTAAGAAATACTATTAAAATAGTGTACGTTTCATTTATTTCATCCGTTTAATTCCATTGTTGGCGGAAGGGAGTCCCAAGACGCTGTGCCACTGCGGGAGCATTCAAATATTCATGTTTGGAATCAACGATGGGCACAGAAGAGGAATCGCTGCCGTCGTGTCTTGTTAACAAACGTCGTGGAAGTGACCAAGTTAACTATGTATTAAATAATAGTACATTCGTAGACAAGATCGTATTGGAAAGAGTTTTATAAACGATAAAGTCGGCATGTCTTGCCTATCTTATTTAAATAAATAAACGATGTAATTTTTTTTCTTTGAATTTCATATCAACGTGTACATACACAAAAGTCTGTATATCTTAAATATACTGACTGTATATCTTGAAGAAGTAACCCCCAGAGTTAAAAAAACAAACAAACTAAAATGATGTAATTTTCTAATAACTTCATCTTTCCTTCCTATTCCTTGTTATGCCAGTGATATGCTGTTGGAATCCGGACGTATTATTTCACTTTGGATAAACACACGATTAAAACATTTTTTTTCTCCCTCTCTCTTCCGTCTTGGTCATTTGAGGGCATTTTTCCAGGACAAATCACAAAGTATTTTGAGCAAATAGTTCGGAATTTCTTTCCCATTCTTTTAATAGCGCAAGGGATGTATAGATAGGTAGATAGATCATTTCTCAAAAGGATGCCACACCCATTCGGCTAATCGCCCTATTTGATACAGTTTTTTTTTTCTCGTTCATTTTTTTTACTCTTACATTTTCTTAGAAAAGTCAGAGTGCACAAGATGGCCCATGAATTGTTAATTTGTGTCGATATCCAAGAGCCCATTACGTTAATAAAAATTATTTTGATGATTCATAAGCTAAAAAAGTCACATTTCCTAAGATTTTGTTCAGATCTCCGCAGACTAGCGTCTGGATAATCCGTTTCTTGATAATTGTGAACATTATAAATTTAAATCACCCAACTTTTAGTAACCAACGTTTTGTTTTGTTTTGTTATTTTTTTTACAGTAATTGAAAACTGAAATAACTGTGAAAAATTGAAAGCAACAAAGCCATTTCAGCGACATATTGATAAATTTAAAATAAGGTCAGCTTTTTAATTTTTTAAGTACAGAGTTGTTCTCTTGTTTTAAGTACAGAGTTGTTCTTCGGGCCCCAATTGCTCTGCTTGTTTCCCAGTTTCACAGCACACACGGGTTGACGCATTGACAAACTTCTGTACACATCAATTTAAAAGTAATTTATTTTCATACCCAGTACATGCTTTAATTTATCCATAAAACAACAGACAGAAGTACTAGCTCGAAAGAATGATATTTTAGTATTGATTGCGCCGTCGACTTCTGTATTCCGTGTTCACAAGTCTATCGCATGAACTAAATAAATAAATAATAAAAATAAAGTCATTAAATATTTGTGATTAAATATAAAGTGAATTTTATCTGCAAATATTTAATTAAAAGAATAAATAAGTAATTAATGCTTTCCATTTATTTACGGAGAAACTGAGAAGTTTAAAGCCTGAATGTTGTTTCTTCCGTGTACTTCAAATACAATCTATTTTTAGCCCAAAATTTTGGAGTAATCAAGTATTATGTTTAAAAACATAAAGGATGCCTCAATTTCGGCAATAAAAAATTCACGATTTTTATGTTTTCTTGAAAATCAAGTATACATAAAAATTTCTTTTGTTATTACCAGCGTCCAAATTGATTTTTTAGCATGCAACAGAATGCAATAAATATGATAGAAAAATATTTAAATTAAGTTAAGTAGAGAAAAAGCTTTTCCGTCGGTTATTTTACTACAAAAATTTACGAAAATGCCTGTTTCTTTGAGGGCGGGGGCACCTGATAAAATAAAGGGCCTTAAGCCGAGAAAAAAGTTTCCTTTAGCATTTTAGCCAAATGCTGCTGATCAACTTTAACAATTGGTCTAAATTTATCCTTTTCTATGCTACGCAGTGAATTTTCATAAATTTTAAAGCAAAAATTCAAAGACTTTAGCATTATAGCACTTTTTTAAACAAAATTCTATAAGTAAAATTACACAATTAAAGGATAAATTTGTATTTAAAAGAATATTTAATAACAAAATAATTATGTTGAAGGTTGAACATACTTACAGAACAACATAAATTTGAAGTTCACTTAAGGTCTTTTACATTTAGGTCTTTTGCAGTAGGTAAATCTTTATAATGGCAAACAAATGCAGATAAATGTTTTTACGATGTATATATATGTTATATATATACATTATATAATGTATACATTATATATGTATACAGTATAATGTATATACATATATATATACATTATATATGTATATACATTATACATACATATATATATATATATATATAAACATAAAACATCAAAAGCCCGCTAAAATCCCAAATTTCTGAACTGCGTAGTTCAGAACAAAGAAAATTTGCTTCCGAAAATCGCACCTACTACACAGTCCCCAGCAGTTTCGTTCTAAATTTGTGGTCAGTTCCCGTTGTCCCGTTTGGTCTGACGAGCTTTTTCGAACCAAAACCTCTTGCTGCCCAGATAGGTTCGCCCAATGATTGCAGGTTGCAAGGTCACGTCAGAAGGCCTCTACAGAGTGATAAAAAGCTTGACGCATCTGGAAAGACAGGATGATTGCGTGCTTTCTCTTGCCTGGATAAACCAGAGCTCTAAGCCAGAGTTCCTACCGAGCCGCCTCGCCTGTCCTGCCCAACGACGATGTTATGACAGAACGCCGAGAATGGGTCTCAGCGAAGCCTCAACCGCATCGCCTCCTCCGGTGCACGACTATCGCCGAAAACACTCTTCTCTCTCTATATATATACATACATATATGTGTATATATATATATGTATATATATATATATATATATATATATATATATATATATATATATATATATACATACATATATGTGTGTGTGTATATATATATATGTATATATATATATATAAAGAAGTAACTGATTGTATTCATTAATCTCCCCGTTTCATATCTAAAGACATGAGGACAAAATTAAGAAGAAATGTAAATATTCCTGTTTTAAGAAACTATAGGGACCAAGGCCCTTACGCTCGCGCCTACGCAAGGCCCCTACGACTCGCTACGCTCGCTTTTCGTATGAGGCATTCGGCCCCTAATAAGGGAAATGTACAAAAACGAATGTACAGAGGAATGTACAAAAAACGCAAAATTTTTCTTTTTTCTTTGTATTCTGAATGGTCATATCAAAGCCTAAGGAAATTTATAAACTAATGATTTTTTCGAAAGTTTTACCTTTTCTAGAACCTAAATTATAAAAAATTCGATTTCAAGCAATACTTTGTGTTTAAAATATTGCAATAAAAACAGCTTATGGGTTATATTTATCTATATTTATGATTTAAATTTTTAATTTTTTTACATAACATTTTATTTTTTACAAAAAATTTAAAAATGTATCCTTTGTTTTGAAATTTCCATCCTTGTCCATCCTGTGTCCACACTATTAAGGCTGAATATGATAATACAGGTAACCATAAAATATAAGTTAGGGTATTTAAGATTCACTTAAAATAATATTTGATATTTTAAAAATTTCTGTAACTAAGAATTCTTTTTGTGGATTCTTAGTTATAAATGATATTAACTTTAATGAAAACACAAATTTAGCAGACTTTTATTTATGATTTTTGAAATGTGATGTAATAATTCATAAATTACATAAAAAAATGCAAAACGGAAAAATGAAAAAGACATTGTCGTTACTTATGAACTTTTAATATTTTCTTAAACATATAATAATGAAATGCATCCAGTATTTTAAAAGTGATTACTTGAAGCTCAAAATTGCTTTTTCTTGCACTAGATAATGTATTTTTTAGAGCTTTTTAAGTCATGTGTCTTTTGGCTATTTGTTTGAAATCAATAAAATTTTGTATTTCCAGTGGTTTTTTTTATATAGTGAATTCAAGTATAAAGTTGAAAAGAATGGATTACAATTAAACTAATGATTACATCTGTAGAATTTGATTAAGCTTGGACGATAACCTCCTAAGATAAACTTTATTGTAAGAAATAATAGAAAACACACGTGTCTTTCTTCTATCTCTGGATCAGCTTGAAACGAAGATTCTCAAGCAACTTGATTTGCTTGATTCAACTGCAGCTGATTCTTTTTTTGGAGAATATTGTACACATATCTAACTTACTGACTTTTTCAAAAAGCCTTTTATAACAAGTATTTTTATGAAACGAACGAGTTCCTTTTCTTTATAAGAACAATCATTTTAAAATCTTTTACAACTTTGCGTTCAGGAGACTATTTAAAAAAACCTTTTAAAAAGAAGTCTCGCAAAGCACTATAGAAATTTTTTCATTAAATTCAAAAGTTCCTTTTTAATAGAAGCCTACACATACCGTAAAAAAAAAATACTGTGCCTTCCGCTTTCAACAGTAAATTGATTTTTTTCTTGTACTAGATTATATTATCTTACCCGTAAAAACGTTTTTACCATAAAATTTCTCAGAAGCTTCTTCTGGTAAAAAAGCTTTAGGAGAATAAATTACAAAGAAAATTTAATTTCTTAGCGAAGAGTATATCTATCTATCTATATTTATTTTAGTATTGTTTTTTTTGTTAAAATTTAAAATATTTTGTCTTAGTAAATAAAAAACATTAAGTGTAAACTACTATATATTTGAAAATTTGTTTATAGATAATCTTGAGTGGAACAATTTTGTATATAAAAAATTATAGAATTTGTAAAACTTGCCTCATTAAAACTATTTGAATATATTTGAATTAAACTCTCGAATTTAATACAATTTTATGTTTAAAATTCCTTAATTAAAAAGTGTATGTAATTAAAACTCTTAAATTCTCTATTATGTACATTTATCACTTAAAAAAATTGCTTATAAATTATATACTTCATTTAAAATATGCATGAAACATTCTAAAATATTTGTTTTACGAAAATTTAAAACCATAAATTGCCTTTAAGTACTCTTTAAATTTTGGGTTTTTCTTTAATATTTCGGTTCGGTATATCTTCAATCATTTTGTTATTGTAACCAACTTGTCAATATTTTCTAATTTGACGTCCACCATATAATGATCATCATTACATGTACAGTCTGTTTTCGTTTCTCAGAGCCTTCCTCCCATTTACGCATGCGTCAGGTCTGATTCGATTTCATCAAAATAGGGGCAAACGGAAGAGTTTAGCAACGCTCTTTTATGTTAAAACTCTGTTTACACTTGAACTAACAATAAGTACACTATAAGAAAAAACCATGCTAAATTACAGCACAGTGTGCTGGTAATCATAACGCCAACACCTGTGCTGTAAATTTCAAGCACTTTGAATTTTCAAGCACTGTGTTGTAAATTTACAACACCGTGTTGTAAATAGTTGGCACGATGGCACGGTGGCACAACAGCACATGTGCTGTAAATTTACAGCACCGTGTTGTAAAATTACAGCACATCATTTTCAAGTACCTATGTAAATTCACAACACTGTGTTGTAAAATTACAACACTTCATTTTTCAAGCATCTATGTGAATTTACAACACTGTGTTGTAAAATTAAAGCACCTCATTTTTCGAGCACTTATGTAAATTTACAACACCATGCTATAAAATTACAGCGCCTGATTTTTCAAGCACTGTTGTGTATTTTTACAGCACTTGAATTTTCAAGCACTGTAACGTGTTTTCACAGTTCTTGAACTTTCAAATACTTTCATGGAATTGTACTGCTCTTCTGTGTAAGTTTTAGCCTGATGCAATTTTTCTGTACACATGCATTTATAATTACGTTTCGAGCAAAAATTTATACCTGTCCCTCGATTTGCACGGCACTCAATTTACACGTTTTTAAATGAAAACTTTTTTATTTTATTTTATTGTGTGCGTAGATCATACACATTTACAATTACTTTTCAAACAAATTTACAGCTATCCCTCTATTTGCTCGGTACTCAATTTACGCGGTTTTCAAAAGAAAACTTTAGTTTTTTTAATATTATTTATGGGATCCTACAATTTACAATTACATTTCAATCAAATTTACAGCTATCTTCTATATTCACTTTACTCAATTTACACGGTTTCGAGTTTACACGGTTTTACATGTTTTTTTTTAAATCCTACACATTTACAAGTAATTTTCAAACAAATTTACACATATCCCTCGATTTGCACGGTACTCAATTTACACTGTTTTTAAATGAAAACTTATTTTACAGGTTTTTTAAATTTTATTTATTGGATTCTACAATTTACAATTACATATCAAAGAAATTTACAGAACTATCCTTCAATATGCACGGTACTCAGTTTTACACGGTTTCACTTTTATATGGTTTCAAAATGATTTTTTAAATGGTTTTTTTTTTCCTTATCCTCCAGTTTACAATTAATTTTGTGACAAATTTACTCCCATCCCTCGATTTGCACGGTACTCAGTTTACACTGTTTTTAAATGAGAACTTATTTTAGAGTTTTTTATTATTTTATTTATTGGGTCTTATACAATTTAACATTACATTTCAAACAAATTTACAGCTATCCTTTCATATGCACAGTACTCAATTTACACGGTTTGGTGTTTATACGGGTTTTGGAATGAATTTTTTTTTTCAGTTTTGTTAAATCCTAATATTTGCAATTAATTTTTAAACAAATTTACACTTATCCCTCGATTAGCACGGTATTCAATTTACACTGTTTTTAAATGAAAACTTATTTTAGAGGGTTTTTATTTTAAATTTTATTTATTGGATCCTACAATGTACAATTACATTTAAAACAAATTTATGGCTATTCTTCGGTATGCCCGGTACTCAATTTATACGGTTTCGTGTTTACACGGTTTTTAAATAATTTTCTTTTATCCTACACATTTACAATTAATTTTCAAACAAATTTACCCCGATTTGCGCAGTACTAAACTTACACTGTTTTTAAATGAAAACTTTTTTCTCTAACTCTGAAGTAGTTAGAAATTTTGCACGACCATTTAAAATATGTAGAAAAATCTTGCTCCTTTAAAAAGCCAAAAAGATCTGCAATAAATATTTTTGTTGTTGAAACTTTTTGAAACAGCACTAATGTCAAATTACAAAATGTGAATTTAACCAAAAGCATTGCAAGTGGCAGTGGAAAATTTCGGAATGAGATTTTCATTCTTGAAACTGAGACCATTTGCTATTAAAATAAAATATTTTCAAACTCACAGTCACCTCTATGCCTAATATGTTAATGTTATAGTGATGCATAGCTATAGGAGACTATAACTTTAAAAAAGAACTTTTGTGAGTGTGTAATAGCTTGATAATTAAATATGGCAATATTTTTAACAAAAACGTTAAATTAAAGTCTCGTGAACATAGCTTTGAAATTAATTTATTTTAATAACTAAGTAAGCAAACTTACATCCAAGCTTGAAAAGGGGGGGGGGATTAATAATTCTTGACTTGTAAAGGGACTAAGGTTCCTCTTATTCATAGGGCCAAATTATAAGTTAAGATCATGGAAACAGATTTTTTCAAAAATTTGTTTGTATGGAGTTGTTTTATACATACCCGTAAAAGGCAGGCCCGTTGTATTTCTAGAGTTAAGTTGCTTCAGTGTTTTGTTTTTTTACTATGTCACTCAGCTACATTTATACATACTTTCTCTTATTAATATGTTCTTCCACAAATCCAGATATTTAAAGAATACTTGTTGAAAAGCTAAATTAAGCATAATGGTAATATACAATGATTTAATGTGCTATTTATTTTTTATTTTACTTTCTTGGAACAAATGCAGGCAGTTAAGTTCTAAAGTAAAGATATAAAGATATGGCAGAACAAAATTTCATGCTGTTCTTTGAAAATGTCAGTATAATGCTTTTAATTTATAGTTTAATAGATGAATAAAACTTATCATTATATGAATTAGTAGTTAATTTAAAATTGCATTGAAATTATTTATCTAGAATAATTTTGGTAGTTTCAAATTAAAGTCATATTTATTAAAATTGCCTACGATAAGATTTTTTTAAATTAAATATAGATTAATATATTCAAAACAATCACAACTAAAGTAATTTAATAAAATAACAAAAGTACTCAACAAAAATCTGGTAGTGAAAAGGTAAAAGTAATTAAAAACTTTGTAAAATGACTCATAAAAGATACAAACTGAGGTCTATCATTTTGAGTAATACAAAAAAAAGTCCACTCTTCTTCAGTTACAAAAAGTCAGACATCTGCACAAGTAAAAGGCTATTCTTTCTGACTGGGGTTGACTTTCTTGATGCTGTAGAAAAGTACACATTTTTGTACCAACCAAAGGGATTGTCCTGGATAAATACCCTTTTATGTGTATTATTTTACAAAGTTCTTAATTATTTTTGATTTAATAAAATGTTAGCTTGTAAATAAACTGAAAAAAAGCATAAAATAACAAATGAAATTTAAAACATTAGAAATTTTATTGACTTTCCATATACAGTATATAAAGCTACATAGGTTTTTATATTTCATCTCTATTTTACGCCACATACAACATAACTTATTCAGTCTTCTCTTTGATCAAACTTTCATTAATAAAGGAATATTTTTCAGATGCCTAGGATAAAACAAAAACACGTCATCAGATCAGCAAATAAATAAATCCCCAAAAATGTGCCATTCTTTTCTTTTTTGGCTACTATTTCAATATTTCAACTGATTTCATTAACCCATTTGTGCCCTGATATTTTTGCGACTTTCTTCGATTTTTGCTAATACCAGCAATAATAGATAAATTTCTGATGTATACTTCTTGAACAAGGGATGATTTCTTTTAAAATCATTATGCATAATAATTGAAATGTCAACATCCTACTAGGTCATGTTAAAATATTTTGTGAAATTGAGGTTCAAGACTCGTGAATAAAGGCTAGGGAAAATTAATAACGTTTTTGACTGATAGCGAAAATGCCGTCCCAAAAAAGGGACACTAGGCATAAATGGGTTAGCTGAAATTTATTAATATAAACACTTATCGATACTTTTGAAAATCTTTATCCAAATAAAATATTTAAAAATGTTAAACTATGAAAATTTTATCATTATTAAATACAAAATAACAATATATAACGTCATGCAAAAATCAGGTGTTATGCTGGTTTCTTTTTTAAAAGAATGCATAAAATATGTACTATGTTGAGATTCCTCAACATAAAGGCATTAAACTGCGAAAATACATCTGTAATATTTGGTGGATTTTTGATGTTCCACTGTATATACAAGGTGAGCCAATGGGATGAAATAATTTTTTAAAACTAATAACATTCTAAAAATCATCTTTTGTAAAATTTAGTGATGAAGCAGCGTAATCTACATGAATGGAGATATTGTGTAGGTGCAGAATCGTTCATTTTTGGAAAATAATTTCCAAAAAGTCCTCTATTTTCCCACACACATTCTTGCAGACCCATTGCAAAGCTGCCTATAAAGTGCACAGTATTTTTAGCGTTATTGTGGACACAGCATGCTGAATCCTTTCTTTTAATGCTTGAAAAGTCTTTGGGAGGTTACTTTAAAATATTCTTTGTTTTAGGTACAGTCACAAATTATATTTATAACACTGAAAGCACAAGACTGCCTTTCCTTTAGTTCGCTTTTAAGGCACACACGCATTGCTCACCCAACCCAGTATTCCATAACTTATTTTCCACACTCTAGATTGACAACAGTGGTGGTCAAAGCTGCTTCCCCTTTTCTTTCTTTGCAGTGACTTTTTTAAATCATACGTCAATCATTTACCTTGTATGCATATACATACATATATAAAATTTATTTCCTTCCCTTTTTTTCTTTCTTTTTTAAACTTGATGTCACTTCTAAAACATTTAAAATGTATTTTTCTGACACAGTAATTATTTAAATCAATCAATGTGAATATTATTCTTTACTGAAGAACATTTTAAGTTTCAATTATTTCAATTAAAAATCTTTAATTATTGAAAAGGAAGTATATTAAATATAAAGTGTTTTTGTTTATAAATAATAAGCATGTTCTTAAAATTTTATTTCTGAAAGAAAAACTGTTAGTGTCTTATTATTATACAATGACATTATTATACAGAGAAACTCCCGATTATCTATTATGTTAATCACTGAGAATGCTTGCACGGCCAATAAAAGAACACAATCAATTCGAAAACCCTTTCCAAAAGAAAAACAATCAACATCAGTACAAAAACATACAATTTAGTTACATTTTCAAGATGCATAACATTAAACTAGAAAATTTTCTTTTAACATTAATTGCTTAAAGAAATCTGTAATGTTAATTTGATTTCTGTATCTTGTCCCAGCATCTATGTGTATTGAAGTATTTTGTAAACCACAATAATACCACTGTAATCAAATCCTCTTTTAAAAGATTTTAATGAAATTTAATTTGATGTAAAACAATAAATAAATTATTAAAAAATTCAACATATGAAATATACATGCATTACCATGCATTAACACTCATCAGATTCTTAAGGTTAAAAAAAAAGGGGGGGTTAATAATAAATATGGTCTCTTCTTTAAATATGCAAGCCTCACAGCGAAATTTCATACCTGAATTTGAAGCAGTTGATGAGTTCCAGAGGCAATTGGTTCGGCTCCTTAAGCAATACTGCTTCCTGGCTCTCAGTGCTTCCTTTAGGAGGTTACGAACTGAAGTCGCTCATCTCTTGAATATCCCGACACATTCTAGACTACACCGACACATTCTAGACTACACACCTAGAGGTCATATGTAAATTGAGCAGTAATAAAGGAGGCCGCATAAGTTGAAGTACCTATGAATGTAATTTTTATGAAATTATAAGTTTTTGTATAGTTTCAACAATTCATTGCATTATATAGAAATATTACACTCTCTCTCTCACACACACACAGTTATTTATTATTTGACATAAAAAGTAACAATATAAAATATTTTTGTATATTCACATACGAGTAATAACTTGTTATAACATGAATCATTATTTTTTAATTACAGGTTTATATTTATATACATATATTAGCACAGGGGTGCAAATAGAATCTAAATATTGGGGGGGGGGGGAGGCTTGGCGACCACCAACTTCCAGCGACTGCCACCTTGTTTACATGGGGCTGAAACAGTCTCTGTCAATTTTACCCACATTTCTATTGGATCCTTTATCGTGTCAAAAATGGATTTGACTGTTCATTTGACTATTCCAACTTAAATAACTCCATTTTAGTTCTGTAGAAGCCGCCGATTGAGAATTGTGCTAATATTAAATTAAATGTAGTGTTTTTTCCATGGTTTGATTAATATCCTCTTTTAAATTAATCAGAAATTTTCAACATCTTTAAAATAAAGGTTGTAATGTTAAAATTCAATATTATAAATATATTCATATAAATCTGTACAAATCAAACAATTCAGTTTCAAGATTATTACTTAAACTGTTTTTGCATAATTTTATTTTAAAAAATTACTTACCTATATCATATTTACTTTAATTACATTTAAATACATATTTTAACGAAATATAATATTTCTTTCTTAAAAGTCCCTATAAACATTTAAAAAGAAAAAAAATTGTACATGGACGCACCCACGGAGGGGGGCTATGGGGGCAGAACCCCCTTCCCCCTAAAGTTGGAGAGTTAGATGTCAAAAAACTTTAAAAATTAAAAGTTGTCATTAATGAGTTAAAATATTTTATTTTTAAAAAATCGTCTTCGAATTATTTCTAAAATATCTTTTAGGGAAAAAATTGATTTTTATATAAATACTTACAGTTAGTGTATGAAATACATTTAAACTCGGTTAATGTCACTGAATAGATCAGATAATTTTTTATGACTCTATAACGAGTTAATTTGATAGTGGGATTGGGTTCCATGGGCAAGTGATACTGAATATTTTGACGTGATAAAAGAGTTATAACTACAATCGAGATCACTATAACCGAGTTCATCAGTATTTGTAGCCCTCCCCCCCCCCCTCTACCAAAGTAAAATCCTGGGTGCGCCATTGATTCTGTATAAATAATTCATAAATGTAATACTATGAAAGAAGGATTATTCCAAAGAATGTTTCTTAGTTCTGAAATAGTTTAATGTAATAAAATAAACACTTAATATTTTGCAATTTAAAAATAACGCATGAATAATAATTATTGAAAATAAATAATATACTTCAGTTTTGAAAAGCAATTTAAAAATGAGATAAAACAAGATAAATTTAAACTATTTTTGGAGTTGGACATAAACTATGTGATTTATTTAATATGTACATGTTTTAATAAAAAATATTTTTTTCTTAAAAGTCTCCATATAAACAACATTTTTAAAAATATTCTGTATAAATAATTCATAAATGTATTACTATGAAAGAAGAATGATTCCAAAGACTGGTTCTCAGTTCTGAATTAGTTTAATGTAATTACAATGAGCACTTAATATTTTGGAATTTAAAAATTACTTAGGGAGAACAGTACACCAATATATATAGTTTATATATAAATACGCATAGCAATTACTTCAACTTTTTTTTTTTTTTTTTTTTGCTAAATGTATAGGGGGAACTTTAATTATTGAAAATAAATAAATATACTTCAGTTTTGAAAAACAATTTAAAAATGTGATAAAACAAGATAAATTTAAGCTCGAGTTGGACATAAACTAATGTAGAATTTAAAACAGTACTATTTTTCTGGAACTACATTTTACCAATATTGGTTTAATGGGATTAAAACTTAAGTAGTATTATAAATAAAAAAAATTAAAAATGAATTAAATCAAAAGAATGCTTTCAAAAACCTGATACTTCATACTAAAATATTAAAATAACAGTGAATACTCCTGATATTTTGACATTTAAAATCCATTTTATATAAAATATAACTTAATAGTAGTATATTGTATAGAGCAATGTTTCTCAGCATTTTACAAATATGGACCAGCAGATTACAAATTTCAAAACCTTCGCTGACCGGCACATTAAAATTTTCAATACCTTCGAAAATTTTAATGTGGCGGTCAGAATCAATTTAAAAACGAAATAAATTTAAACTTTTTTTTGAGTTAGACAAACTTAATGCAGAATTTAAAACAATATTTTTCTGGAAATACATTTTACCAATATTGGCATTAAAATATATTAATAGAATAATGAAGCAAGTAAAAGAGACTACAGAAATTTTATAACTATATTTTTATATTTATTTACATATTCTTTAAGATGAAAAGTTTTTAATACAATAACTCTTGTCTACAAGACGTTAATGTTTCAAAATAATTATATTCGAATCGATGTTCCATTAGCTCATTGAAACGAAGAAATAATATTTATAAATATGTATATGTATACGAACTTGGTTTTATAAAATGAAGAAACAGTACTTTAAAAAGATTTTTTTAAATAAAAATAAAAGCAGTATATAAGTTATATTATTATTTAATTAATACAATTTGATAGTTTACTATCATTAACGCGTAATAACCTTGCAGAAATTTTTCAGTTCAGCAGTCTTGTTTACTAAACAAATGCACACCGGAACTCGGTTTGGCACCGTTTAGAACACCGCCAATATCCAAACATCGTACAATAAACACATACTTTATACGTTATTAGAAGCTTTGGAAGTCTAAATTAACATTATACGATTATCTGGAACCTAAACTTTTTACTACATATCATAATTTCAACCAAATAAATATTATGATAGAATTACTTACACTGCAAAGTCCAACTTCCGTAACCGGATTCCATTGTAACACATCGGCAATTCACTATCCACACTGTTTTCTTCGTTCAATATCTCTTGGAAATTTACGCATTTGCTTTTCAAATCTGGAACGACTTCAACAATTAACGTCTGAACACAACCGCCCTCCCATAATCAATTT
This sequence comes from Cheiracanthium punctorium, assembly GCA_038373885.1. Taxonomy (NCBI): domain Eukaryota; kingdom Metazoa; phylum Arthropoda; class Arachnida; order Araneae; family Cheiracanthiidae; genus Cheiracanthium; species Cheiracanthium punctorium. The sequence goes on from JAWZYV010001487.1 coordinate 193,022, forward strand.
TATTGAAATCTTTAACAGCCGTTGAAGTATAACAAGAGTCGGTTAAACAACACGTCGGTTTACATATACCAGATTACAAAAACATGGGCATGGCAACCAAACCCTCACTCAACTCACATATTCTTGCCTGGAGTCCTAGCTTAGCTCACTGATAATGGCACGATATTCTGATTCGCTATGAATGTCATGTGACCACCAGAAGTGCCACCCTAAGTTTAAAAAACCAAGCGCGAGTGCTTGAATTTGATTTTGCTGCACGTGTTGTAAATTAGATACAGCACATTGTGTTGTAAAATTACAGATATTTAATACAGTGTAGAATAGTTTCTGAAATTCAAAACTGAAATAAAACAAAATGGAAAACATCATAAAAAGACTGTGAGCCAAAATGGAGCTTCAAAAAATACCCTTAACCTTCTCTCAACCTATCACCCCTTTTCTGTGTGGAAACGTCTTGTTTGCAGTCGCTCTGCTGCAGCAAAACCGACGGTACATTGCTTCTCGATTTTCTGTTTTGATGTTCACTACTACTTTTCTGTTTCAGTTTCGCATTAAACTACTTGTAGAAGGCAGATTTAATTCAGTTGATGATAGAATTATATTTTTAGTACACACACACACATAAATATATATAAGAATAAAATTATTCATTCGGAACTGAACCGAAAACCGTTATTTTTGGCGGAACGAAAATCGGAACTGAACCAATATATTTTCTTTTAGTTGAACCGGAACGAATAAAATTACGGTTCGAATCCCCGGTTAAAACACACATAAAAAGGTACTTGGGACGATCGTTTCGACTTTTTGAATGTTTTTTAGTTACTTAAAAAATGCGTTAATGGGAGACTTCGAAATGAATTTGGACACTTAAACAGTTTATCAACGAGTGTATACTGATTTGAGGATGATTTTAAACATGACAGATTTGAAACTTTCAAATGATATCGAATTTACAAGGTTATTTGTGATTCTGTATAAAATACAGCGGAACCTGCCTGATGTGATCACCCTTGGGAAGAACAAAACGGGTTACTTCATAAAAATAGTCACTTTACAAAGGTGATAAAGTGTGTTGGATGTAAAGTGAAATCGCATAAAAGTGGTCACTACTATATACATGTGGTCTCTTTAACCAAGGTGGGTCAAAAAATTGCTTCATTTTTTCACGCGCGTGTTATACAATGATTAAAAAATAATTAATATAAGAAAACTATAAATAAATATTACAAATTTATGCATCCACATTATAAAAGATAATTAAAATCAACCATTTGCATGAATTTATCGATATATTTAAATATATATATGAACTAACAATATATACCTTTTTAACAAACTTAATCTTGTTTGTCAGATGACATGAAAAGTTCATTTATACTTTCAAGAATGTCATTGTCATCGTCACTTTCCTTAAACCATAAAAAGTCATCCTCTGTTCTGTATACTGCATTTTATATTCCACATTTTCTGAATGAATTAACAATTATTTCTGGTTTTATTTCATATCATGCTGTAATAATCCATTGATTTTGGTAGAAAAACCGGATGCGTGTAATGCAGCGGTAATTCCTTGAAAATAGTAAGACATATCCTAAATTTATTAGTGCGTGTTATACGCCGGGATATACGGTAATTTACTAATTTTGAAGTTTTGGATCAAAGTAGCCTCCATTTTTTAGGTTCATTCACTTGATTTTATACAAATTGAATGGATTTCATATGCTCGACTATTGTAATCCTGGCTTAAGAATCTGTTAATAAATTGACACCTGATCGTTTTGTTATTGTCTTAACCTTTCAATGCATAGTGTATCATAACTGGTACATGATTTATTTTTTATTGCAATATTAAAATGCCAGTATATTTCTTTCATTGGAACAAATTGTATTAAGTTTGATACATAAAATACGCACATAAATTTCATTTTGAACGAATTTCTGGATATAAATGCCATCAGAGAAGTCTTAAAAGTTGCAATTGAAATTCACCATTTTCAGCTCAGACATGCATGAAATTGTGCAGACTTTTAAATCTTATATTAACAGTTTTTCATCTATGAGAGTTTATTTCTTATTGTTCAGGTAACTGCCGGAAATCATACATGAAGCATAAGTTTATTATTTAAAAATAAATTAGTTTACGATTTGAATTTTCTGTATAAAAATGATGCAATGGGCGCAAACTTCTGATTTTTAGAAAAAGCCTGCTTGTTTTTTGATTAGGAAAGATATTGAGCCATTTGGTAATATAACTATCCTAAATGCTTGGGTTTTACACCAAACAATCTTCAAGGTGATAGTAAAGAGAGATAAGACAGAAGATCAACTCTAACCTTTATATATAGAAGTTTAGAGCCGCGATTGCAATTGACGCATATAAGCAAGGATCATCTAAATCCAATAAACGCGGACGACTTTCACGGGAATTAGAAGAAAAATTATGACGGAAACGTAAAAAGCCCCAAGTGAGGTTCGAAAAAGCACAATCGGCCACTATACAACGATTCTGTGCAATAGACAGACATGCAAAATTCTAAGTGTAGACTTCCATAAAATGTGAAAAATACGGTGTATTTCTATACTCCAATAAAAATAACAATTGCTTCAAAACATTTCACATAACAATTTGAAATACCCACTCAGGCAGCACACACGTACAAGTTCTCTTAACGTCTATATACGTTACGTGAAAGTTCAGTACTGTTCTCTAAACGTCTGTTAAAGTTAAGAACACCCGTGTGTGCTGCATGGGTATTATGTTAAACAAGTTAATTATGGATGTTGTTACACTTTTGCATCAAATATAATACTTTAGAAAAAGTGCCTTCATAGATAATATATTGTTGCGGAATTACTCTGCTACTCCTGGGGTTCGTCGTTCTAAAGTCCAGTGGTGTAAAAAGTTCAAGTAAAAAGTCACTTGTCAGGATGGAACACAAACTTTATTTCTTCTAGAACTTCGTAGAACAATCAGCTGCACACAATTCACAAGCACAATCTAGCAGTAACGTGCTTTTAACAATCCGCTTGGATCAGAAGCTCTCACAAATGCTGTATTTCTCACACAAAATAAGTCACTTTTACAGGCAAAAATTCCGTGGAAATATTCAAGGGATATAGTACACTATCCCTTAAGACACAGCAATGAAGAATTTACACACAGCACTTTAAAAACAGCTTCACAAAGCAAGCTAAAACACAGCTTCTATAGCACTATCAGTTCACACAAAACAAGCGTACTCAGAGCTCCTCACACATTGAATGTTCAACTCGCAACTGACTGACTTCGGGGCGATGCCCGCTTCTATAAATAGCCGACGCAGGAGGTACAAGAGGTTTCCAGAAAAGTCAATTTCTCGAGGGTTCTACATAAAGCGTGAATTTTGATTACGTCATAGAAGAGAAATGTTAGGTTATTATGCGTTTTTAATGCAGGAAAAACAACTTCCAGGCCCCATTGGGAAAATCGTGCCAAATGACCAAAAAGTCGCCAAGCTTGGCGACTTTTGGCGAAATATCGCCAAATTTGGCGCCAAAAATAAGTCCTCAAAAGTGAAGAGATCTAAGCTCTAGGACTAATATTTCTCGAGATTTCTAGAAGCCCATAGAAAAACATATGGGAAAGCGAAACCTCCGTATCTCCGGTTCTAATTGGCCGATTTTGATGCAACAAAAAGCAAAATTTATCTATTTGAAGCGTAGAATACGAATTTTAAACCATTTTAAGCCCCAGAGCAGCGGGTTGCCCCGAAAATTCGTAACATTGCCCCCTTCCCAAGGACTGCACGTCCCGGGCAGTACAATCCCTAGTTAGGAGGTCACACAGGTACCTACACTGTATAACACTTAACAAGATCTTAACAACATAATTCAAGCAAGTAATCAATAGCACAATAAGCAAATACACATTAATAAATAAATAATCAACATAATAAATAATTACACTGTAATAAGTAATCAATGTAATAACAAATACACATTAATAAAATCCAATATATTACAAATATATACACTAAACATGGCGTAAGTAGTGAGAGAAAGAGAGTTGAAGAAAGAGGAAGAGAAGAGAAAGACAGGAAAGGAATGAGAGATGAAAGAAAAGAGGAATTACGCCATAGTGACCATAGTCTGAGCTAATTACAACCGCGGTAGATGGCTAGCCGATCGTAATGTACAACTCTTGGCTTCGAGTTTGGTGACTTACGAATCCGTACGATGACGCCATTCAGCCGGTTTAGGACTGTGTAAGGACCGTCCCACGGCGATTGCAGCTTGGGAGACAGGCCTTTCCGTCGAGTAGGATTCCATAGCCAAACTTTGTCACCTGCGTTGAACTCGTGTCCCGTAGCCTTCGTGTCGTAGCGAGTCTTCATCTTTTCCGTGTTCAGGTTGATCCGCTCCCGAGCAAAATGATGTACATCTTCAAACCGTGCCCGAAGGTTTTCCACGTACTCTTCTGGCGATGAAGGCGTGTCTGGAGGGCGGCCGAACACTAGATCGGCGGGAAGACGAAGATCTCTGCCGAACAGCATCTGGGAAGGTGTGAAGCCGGTAGTCTCATGGACGGCGCTCCTATAGGCCAGCAGGAAGAGGGGGAGTTTCTTGTCCCAGTCCTCTTGATTCCTAGATACCAGGAGCGAGAGGTTGTTCAAAATTGTGCGATTGAACCTCTCCACCATGCCGTCGGATTGTGGGTGTAAAGGCGTAGTCTGGGTTTTGTCCATTCCGAGAAGTTGGCATAGTCCTTTAAAGACTGCAGAGGTAAAGTTCGTTCCTTGGTCGGAATGAAGTTGCAGAGGGGTTCCATATCTGGAAATCCATTCTTGCACCAGTACCTCTGCTACGGTCGTAGCTTCTTGATCGGGAATAGGAAACGCTTCGGGCCATTTAGAGAAGTAGTCAATGACAACTAGGATGTATTTGTTGCCATCCGAAGTTCGTGGAAGAGGTCCCAGGATGTCGAGGGCAATCCTCTCAAAAGGCGCTCCTACATTATAACGATGTAGTCTTCCACGGCTTCTTTTCCTCGGGCCTTTACGGGCGGCACAGGCGTCACAAGCTTGACACCACTTTTCGACGTCGCCTCGAGCCCTAACCGAGTAGAAGCGCTCGCGAACTTTCTGCAGGGTCTTCATTACGCCAAAATGGCCACCAGTTAAGCCATTATGAAGTTCTTCCAGTCTCTGTCAATTTGTGAAGAGGTCTTGCAATTTGAGAAAAGCCCTTCACGAATTTTCGATAGTAAGTACACAGACCGAGAAAACTTCTAAGTCATGGATATTCTCGGGACGACTCCAGTTCTTGACTGCGGACGTCTTTTCGGGATCGGTTCGGACTCCGTGGGCGGATATTATGTGCCCGAGGTAACGTACTTCCCGACGGAACAAGTTGCACTTCGACGGGCTTAGTTTCAAGTTTGCCTCTTTTAATTTCTGCAGTACCTTTCGAATGTTCTCGAGATGCTCTTCGAAAGTCCTTCCGACGATGATGATATCATCCAAATAAACGAGACATGCTTCGTAGGAAAGTCCTCTCAACACAGTCTCCATTAGTCGCTCGAATGTAGCAGGTGCGTTGCAGAGTCCAAAAGGCATAACTTTGAACTGCCATAATCCTTGTCCCGTGGTGAACGCAGTCTTTTCACGGTCGTCGGGATGAATTTCCACTTGCCAGTAACCACTTTTCAGATCCAGAGTGGAAAACCATTCGTTTCCCGATAAAGTGTCCAATGTGTCGTCTATCCTGGGAAGAGGGTAGCTGTCTTTCTTTGTAATGTCATTCAGACGTCTATAGTCAACGCAGAACCGGGTGGAACCATCCTTCTTTCGGACCTAAACAATTGGCGAGGCCCAGGGACTAGTCGACGGCTCGATGACGTCATCACGCTGCATCTCCTCTAAAAGTCTACTCACCTCTTCTTGCTTAGCAAACGGCAGCCGCCTAGGATGTTGCTTGATGGGAGAATGGCTGCCTGTATCTATCCTATGTTGAGTTAAGCTCGTACGGCCAAAGTCACCCGAAGTACGGGAGAAGAGGTCTTCAAATTCGGCTATTACTTTCTCCGCAGCGCTTCTCTGTTCTGCCGTTAACTCCACGTCTTGTATTAATTCCTTCGTCAGGCACTCGGAAGATTCAGCTGTCGTTTGGCTGATGTTCTTATTAATGCAGGTAACAGGAGTGCATGTTGCCAACACTTCATTTTTCTTTATCACCTTCGACTTGTCCGTCACATTTACTACTCTAACTGGAATTTCTGTTCTCGACAAGTCCACAAGTGTTGCTCCTACCAGTACTCCTCTGACGGAATCACTATTGTTTGGGTGTTCGATTAATCCAAAGCGGAATTTATTGTTTTCTTTTACTGTTCCAGAAATTATTGAATCAGTTCTTGGAGGTAGAGTGATATCAGTCTGGGCTATTATTTGCTGAACAGGTAAAATAGTTTCATTTTTAATATCGAACGCAGCTATTTCTTCTGAATCTGAACGAAGCTCATTATTCTTAAAGTCCAAGTTAAATTTGTGCGATTTTAAAAAGGCGAGTCCGAGAATAAAAGAGTCTGTAATATTGGCAACATATACCACATGGTCGTATCTGGCATTTCCAAACGTGATTTCTACTTGCGCTTTTCCGCACACTTCGATCTTGTCACCTGTCACAGTCTGGAGGGTCAGCGAGGGCGGAGTCCAGATAATCTTCAAGTTCAGTTTCTTGGCCAGATCCGTCCTTATGATGGTTACGTTCGCTCCAGTATCAATCACCATGTGGCATGGGGAACCATTAACGTATCCCAGTACGAATAGTCCATCACTGCCGCCATTCACTGATGAAATCTGTAAGACTTTCAAACGGGGCTTTTGAATATCCCTCAGCCTCTGTTCCTGAAAGTCGTCTCTTTTCTGTCTTCCTTCATGGGCTAGGTTATTATGCGTTTTTAATGCAGGAAAAACAACTTCCAGGCCCCATTGGGAAAATCGCGCCAAATGACCAAAAAGTCGCCAAGCTTGGCGACTTTTGGCGAAATATCGCCAAATTTGGCGCCAAAAATAAGTCCTCAAAAGTGAAGAGATCTAAGCTCTAGGACTAATATTTCTCGAGATTTCTAAAAGCCCATAGAAAAACATATGGGAAAGCGAAACCTCCGTATCTCCGGTTCTAATTGGCCGATTTTGATGCAACAAAAAGCAAAATTTATCTATTTGAAGCGTAGAATACGAATTTTAAACCATTTTAAGCCCCAGAGTAGCGGGTTGCCCCGAAAATTCGTAACAATATGAATAAAGAAGCATTTATAAAATTTCACTTCTATATCACGTGTAACTTGCAATTTCTTTCTTTATTTTTCTCTGCAGTTAAATATAAACCCATCAATATATTTTATTTGAATTTTAAAAAATCATGCAGGGTGAAGGGATAACCTTCTTTTTCTAATAGCAACAAATTAAACGTATTACAAACTATTGAATTACTCTCACATAGGGTACAAAGTATTTTTGAAGTTCAAAAACTCTTTTTGTGTTGTTAGTTCAATAACAGAACTAATAACGTCATTTTCGTGTTGGATCAAAGTTGCCCCACAAGGATCAAAGTACCCGGTGGTAAGACAAAGTAGTTGGCGGTATGACAGTTTTGTTATGTAAATTTCACAGTGGCTGTCTGTTAAAATAGTCCAACAAGCTCGAAAAAACGAAAATAACTATTCGCCGAATCGAAGCACTATAGCTTAAAAAAAAAATTAACTCATGCCACAGCGAATCCTTAATTAGCACAGCAATAGCACTATTCAAACCGCAATATCAAATCGCTCTGCTCTCAATATCCGTAGTCCGCCACACGGCATCCCAGCGAAAGAAACTTTGGTATTCATAGATTTTCAAGCAGGACGTGGCTTCACATAGGGCGGGACGTCATATTTTTCGATCTTTTCCGTAACTTCTTTCCTAATTAAGATACGGCCAAAATTCTACAAGTTCTGGGAACTCTCTTTTGGTTGCTAAAGTCACCGAAGTTGTCGTCAAGTCGCCAAAACGATTGCCAAGTTTGTCGTCAAGATCAAGGAGTATCATAATCATTGCACTTGCAGGAATGCTTGTACAACTCTCGTCACAGAACATGCATTAATGCGGGAAAACAATATTACAATTTTGTAAAAATATTTAAAAAAATTTCTAATCTAGTAAATTATTGTTCACCCTAGTTAAGATTGCTAAATAAAATACAAGAATTTCACGCTGTCTTACTTTTTATTTTAACATTCACATTCATCTATTTTATGTATTTTTGTTGTTTCTGCGGAAAGGCAAGTGAGAAAGGATTTTTTTTCTTCATGATTTATGCTATTAACTATTCATGATTTATGAGAGTGATGTCTTCTAATGTTTTCATTTCACACCCTAAACAATTTAAATTGAATAATCGAAAATTAAAGCAATCCTCGCACAAAAATTTGTTTTTTTTTTTTTTAAAGAAACCAATGGAAAAATTTACATGTAAAATATAATAAACTTTAAAATTTGGGTCGTTTCGGGTTGCAAATTTTGAATTTCAAATAAATATTGATTGTTTTAACTGTATATACAGTATCGTAGAAAGAACGTAGTATCCTTACTAATATTATAAATGCGAAAGTGAATTTGTTTGTTTGTTTGTTTATTTATGACGCTTTCACGCCTAAACCGCTGAATCGATTAGGATGCATTTTGGTTTAGATATAGAGGGGTCCCTGGAGTTGGTTATAGGCTAATTAGAATTTTAGATTTTTAATTACTTTTATAATTATTAATTAAAAACCGTGTTTACGTTGCCATGCTTGGCGAGTTTCGCCCGTATCAATCAAATGATTCATGTTTTGAGCTAACAAGAATGCTATTGCTTCAATAAAGAAGCGCGTGCGTGCATCTGAAAAAAATTAAATTCCACGGAAATTATGCCAGTTTTATGCCAAATATATCTATCAATAATAATAAAAATGAATGTTCTCCAGACAAATCTACAGAAAGCAGAGCTTTGAAAATTTGAGCATAGAAGCCCATGACTGTGCACCTGAGGCTCAGAATGTTAAAATTTTAAATACTTCTCTAATTATTAATTAAAAACCGTTTTATCGCCTTCACAAAATGATTTATGCTTTTGAAATAAAGCTGAAATTCTATTTTCAGATAAACATGCATTTGAAAAACGTGAAATGGTATGGAAATTATGTTGATTTTACGCCAAATTAAAAAGCATTAGAATGAAAAGTCCAAATGTGTTTCTTAAACTTCATAAATTTCCAAATCCTACCAATAATATAAAAACTCGGCTGTTCGAGCCTCGTCAGGGGGAGATCCCCCTGAACCCCCCTAATTTTTTAGTTTTATTATTGCCATATTAAAACTATATTAATTAACTTGGCATTTTATCGCTCATCTTTCGCGTATTTCGCCTGGTAACCCTATGTTGAAATTTTTATGAGTGTAACCTATTTATAGAAAAATACATGTGTTGCATATTCTACAGCTTACGAAATATTGTAACAATAGATTAAAGCTGTTGTGAACTAATAATATTTGAATATATGTAAAAAATACATGTGGAGCATATTCTACAGCTTACGAAATAGTGTAACAATATCGAGACTAAAGATTGCTTTAATCTCGATATTAAAGCTGTTGTGAACTAATAGTATTTAAATACATGTAAAATTATGTCGCTTTTTTATGTCGCTTTCTTATGTCGCATTTTTGGGACACATTTTTCAATAAGGGTATTGAGAGATAAAATGACATAGTCATTAAAAAATGTGTACGTTTGTGTGTTTAGATGTTTTTGACTGAATCACACACAAATTGCTGAACGGATTTGGAAAAATTCGTAATGAAGATAGCTTATGCCGTGGATTAACATTCAGGCAACCTTTCAAGCATATAGCATAAATAATTCTTTTACAAAAACATTCAAAATAATTCTAATGTATTGCGCTCGATGGAATTATAGCTACTAAACCGAATTTAAAACTTAGTTACACTATACCTGAGTATTATTGTTTGTTTGTTTGGGGATTAAGACCGATTGACTGCACTAGGGTCTTAGGCCTATATGGGTTATTCCTCTGTGGGGAACTTTCTAAGGGATCCTAGACCGTATTTTCGCGAGGTTTTTGAAAAAAACACGGAAAACTGCGAGCGGCTAGGTCGACAGGCGCGACCGGTGTTTGAACCTGGCATCTCCCGACTTGCAGGTTTGAGAGCAGACCCTCTTAGACACTGGGGGGACCCTGAGTGTTATAGGCTACCTTTCATGCATATATCACAAATAGTTCTTTTACAGGGATACTCATAAGAATTACATTACGCTCTATGTGTATCTCTGTAAGTACTGAACCGATTCCAAAACTTTTTTCACTGATAGTAAGCTACACTATTCTTGAGTATTATAGGCTAAAAGTAATGCATGTAGCGCAAATAGTTCCTTTACAGGAACACTCAAAATAATTCTAATACATTACGCTCTATGGGTATCTCTGTAACTATAGAACCGATTCTAAAACTTTTTCGCTAATAGAAAGCTGCACTATTCCTGATTAACATAGGCTAAAATTCATGCATATAGCATAAATATTTCTTTTACAAGAACAATCAAAACAGTTCGCAAATACTGTCGTAACTGTCTCTATTCGCCAAATGCCTGAAAAAAATCTAAATTTACTAATTTTACGTACTCTGTTATTTTAAATGAAGTATACTACCATGCATTATACTTCATTTAAAATAAGTAAAAAGAAAATAATATTTAAATGCAGTTTCTTTAGTCGCAAACATGTTTGTTATTCACACATGCTTCGTTTCTCTGGGGACCTAATTCTAAAGCCGACGCGGACGAAGTCGCGGATAGCCGCTAGTTTGAATATAAAATTGCCATTAAATAGCACACACCTAACTTATATGTATCTTACTTATAATACATTTTATTAATGTAGTCGTGAAAGAATGAAGGAAGAAAAACAAGGATAAAAGAAAATCGAGATGACTTCCTAGGAATAATTTTTCTTCTTTTGTGTAAAAGGCGTATATAATACTTATTCCACGAATGAGCTCCTAATGCAAAATGCAAATAAACTTCTGGAAGTCATTTTTTGGACAACTGAATATTCCATGAATAAATTAAAGGAAGCGCATTTTTAAAAGAAAGCAATAAGAATACTTTTTATGGAGCATTTCGACAGTAAATTGCACGATGGCAATTTTTTTTTATCATCAGCTAAAAATACCTTTCCGAAAATAGTATTAATGATGGAAGTAAATTTAGAGTAAAAAACAACAAGCTTCGGTTTATAGCCCCATAATGCTATAAATAGTTTAGGAGAATGTTGTGTTTGTTGAACTATTTCATTTCTTGTTTTTAAGTGCATAAATAACGAGTTCGTGGATGTATACTAATGTTGAACTCGGTAGAGAGACCTAATTTCTAGTATGAACTTGCTTATGACGTCATAATATTCTATACTGTTTAATTGTCCACAGACGTCAATGTTACAGAAACATCCTAATAAAGACAAATTTAATCCTTTAAAGCGCAACCACTTTCACATGTATATAGAAGAAAAATTGAATAAGCTGCCGAACGCTGAAAAAGTGCAGTCATAGGGATCGCACGATTTAACTACCAGCAACATGGCGGTCAGCGTTTTGGGGCCATTTAACAATATTTTTTTGCGAATAGTTGTGAAAGCGCTGAAATTAGGTGGTTTCGACATTGCATCGTTGGCTTGACCACCTCACGTTAAAAGGTTAAATCTGAAACTTCAGAAATAGAATTTAACACTTCTGTAATTCATAAAAAATCTGATGGGAACAACACATGACTTCCTTGCACGTCTATTAAATCAAAAATATTTTCACCGCACTTCAACTAAACTTATTTTGTTTGAAAGATATAAAATACTGCAGTAATAATAAGGTTTAGCGATTTCTAGCGAAATATTTCCGATATTGCCAAGCTGGGTTCAATTTGAAAGATTTGTTTCTGAAATTTAATTTGGCAATATTTCGCCAAAAGCCGACAAGTTTGGGATAGTTTGCGAGATTTTGGGAATATCCAAAGTACTAATTGATCACAGACTTTCAATGAAATGAATGTATCCATACACCTTAATGTATTTAAAGTCAGTTTGGGTGACCCTGCAAATAAATTACCCAATCGATTGCAATCAAAAAAGAGATGCACAGTTAAATGTTACAATAGTTCTAAATACAAAATTTCAACGTTCTACGGTTAAAAGTTATAGAGTTATGCAAAATGCGAAACTAATTTTGGCACCGAAATTGGCGATATTTCGGCAAAACGCGCCAAGGACGATGACAAATGGCGAGATTTTGGACATGGACCAAACAATGACTGACTAGAGATGTAATATACATTGATGATGTCCATAGACATTTATGTATTGAAATTCTTTTGAGTGATCCTGTATATAAACTCTCCAATAGTTTGGAACCAAAAATGGAGATGCACAACTAGATGTTGCAACAATCTTATTTATAGAATTTCAAGATTCTACGACAAATAGTTTTTGAGATTTGAGAGTTAAATACATACACACGTATACCAAAAGTAGTCAAGCTTGGCAACTTTCGGAGTAATTCTTGATGGAGGCACGTGACCGTGGTATGATCATTACCTAACTATATGGTAGGACGGTATTGTGCTTGAAATGGATGAATGTCCCTAAAACTGCCAGTGACCGTAATGTGTTAGAAATCTTTTGAATGTTCCTGTAAGAGAACTATAAACGATAAAAAAGACACATTTTTCGATGGAAAAATTCATTTTGTAACCCTTAATAGCATATATAACTTCTGAGTCGTTTCAAATAGGCTAATGCCTCTAAAATACGCTTTAATGAATTTATCGGCCCCTAGAGCGTAATGTATTTAGAATTTTTGGGCGGCCCTGTATATAAACTATCCAGTCGAATGGGACTGAAAGGAAATGTGCACAACTAAATGTTAGAGCAATCCTAAATGTAAAGTTTTAACATTCTACGTCTAACAGTTTTTGAGATATGTGAGTTTAATGAATTTCGGCCTATAGAGCGAAATGTATTTAGAATCTTTTGGGCGGTCCTGTAGATAAACTATCCAATCAATTAGGACCAAAAGAGGAGGTGCACAACTACATATTACAAATCCTAAATATAAAGTTTCAAAATTCTACGACCAATAGTTTTGAGATACGCAAGTTACGTATATACGTACATACTACGTACAGACGGCATGTCAAAACTGGTCAAAATAGACTGTATAGTCTGTCGAAATAGTCTGTCAAAATAGACTGGCGGTCGGTCAAAATGGGTTTCAGACGCATTTATATGAACGTGCATAGTAGCGTATGTAGAGATGCATCGAAAAACTTCTTAAGAGTAAATTTAGAAGTAGTCAAAATCAATTTTTTCGTCGAAATCTGGTCCCCGAAATTTTTCTTGATCACAATACTTCCTTAGTTTTCACTTGTTATGCAAAGCATGTAAGACAAGAGATTAAATGAGTGGTTGAGGACTTTCCAAGGGAATCCTTCTTGTATTCACGTTTACAAAAGAAAGATTGAAAAATATTTTACATCCAATCCGACTTGACTTACCGTCACAAAGATTTTTACAGCTTGTTTAATAAACCAAAACTGTGGTATCACTAGATAAAGTTTTAAATTTTAACAGTAGATATGAGTTATTTAACAAAGCACTTTGTACCAAACTCCTTTACAACATCACTCGACTACAATGCCATTGATATTTTGGAATTTTGGAAATATAAATTACATCTCGAAAATAATTAAACAGAATAAAAATGCTAGCATTTCAGAGGTTTGAACTTCTAAGTTTGAAAAATGAAGAACCGTGATTAATATTTTGTTTTTAGTTGCAATCGCATGAGAAAAATATATTTCAAAGCGAAAATTCTTCCAACAGCAAAAATTATAAACAAATCAACCAGACTCCATTTATTTAATAATTAAGAAATATTTAAACTTTCACGTTCATTCCTAAATAACATTTTTTAACAGTTTCCAACAAAGTCGTAAGTGTTTGTCTGTCTGTCTGTCTGTTGTGCAAATACTGAAAAATACCAAAACATTAGAAAAGTTTCAATAATAATTTTAGGAATGTTTAATCAGTCGTTTATAGACAGCTTCAGATTCTTATAAAATGAATATTTTTGAAAGAAACTATTTAAATATTTATAAAATAATGTTCAATGATTTTGTATCTTTTTCAATTTTTAACAAAAAAGAAAAGAAAAAAAGCAAAGAAAATGAAAATTAAATAAACAACTCAATAAATAATGGAGCTGATTTTTGCTCCAACTGAATTATAAAACGCTAACCTGTTATATTCAACGTTATATTACAGCACGCACACACACACACTCACAATGATTGAAATGCGAGAGTTTTGCTCTAGCTTTCAAGTACAAGTAAAGCATTAATGAAATAAACCAATTCAAGCTTCCTACCTTCAATGTAGTGAGGATAAATCGCCTCTCCAAAGTTTTAGACTTCTGAATCCAAATGGAATGCTTTTAGAATAACACATCCGTTTGTTTGGAGCGATCCATTTTCTGGCCAAAAAGGTCTGTTGTTCTTAGAACGTGTTTGTTTTCCAAAGAACTTCACGGATAATCCTTGAAGTGTATACCAGAATAATTTTTCTCTCAGTACCTAACTGACATACACATTGACGGAGGTGAGGCAGATGCTTGAGATGATTTTGGAAACAAACGTCCAAAATGCTGCACTCTCATGTACCTTTTGCTGGAAAAACAACTCATCGGCATCAGTTTAACGAAGTCTTTTTTAGGGGTTGATTCCGAGAATCTCCGTTATTCCTTTTCTTTTTGTAAAGATGAGTCACAATGCAGCACTTAAACTCTGCTTAAAATAATACAATTCTACTGGAGATCTAAAATTGACTAACTGAAAACCTTAAAACTTTGACGGTGAAACAAATTTTAGAAAATTCATTTAATCACTTTTTTGCAATTTTGCATAAATCCAAACTTACTGAATTTCTATATAATTGGATGCCATCAATCTCCCCAAACACTAACTTATTAAATTATAGGGCAGTTGTGTGGTATTTACCTTCAATCAACCTGGTGCTGTCGTCTTTTGCAATCCTTTCTCATTTTACAGTCGTGTCTGAAGGAACAGTTTGCAGTCATACGTGTATAGTTTCACCCCAACTCCTACTTTCAACATTTCTTAACCCTTTGAGGCGCAACCCTTTCCCAATGGCACAGCCAGCTGTCGTCAAAAAAGGGTCTCTAGATCTGTGGCACGCGATGAACGTTTCGATCGTTCGCCATCTTGCTGGGACACAGCCAGCTGTGTCAAGAAAGGGGTCTCTAGATCTGTGGCACGCGATGAACGTTTCGATCGTCCGCAATCTTGCTGGTAGTTAAGTCGAGCGATGGCAACGGCTGCCCTTTTTTCAGCATTCGGCAATCTATCCAGCTGTTCTCGCATTCTTCCATTTTTCAGCAGATGTCAGTGCTGTTAAAAAGAATCGTGACCATTTTTTACGGGAAATTACGTGCTAAAAAGTAAAGGATTCTCGTGGAGCTATGTCACCCGCAACTATTTTTATAGAAATCCAATCTAGTCTTCGTGACTGGCAACAGTCAAAACGTCAGAGTTTGGTGTTCCCAGGGCGGGAACACTGCGCGTTAAAGGGTTAAGGGATGCTATCCTCTCTGACTGTGAAGCGGCTCCTCAGGCAATTTCTTCTGAGCCATCCATGTAAGTTGATATTTTATAAGGACGCCAGTTGTTAAACAGATTAACTAATAATGGTAAAGCAGTTACCATGCAATAGATGCCGTCACACTGCGACCTACCTGAAACTAAAAGCGCAGATTTCAAGGAAAAAAAAGTAAAAAGGAGCAACGTTCTTCAAAAACGTGATAGTCCCACACCTTTCCATACTACAAAAAGATTAGTAAAATGGTATTACAGAAAAGTTTTTGGAAAGACGTTGCGTAAAGGAATAATAATAAAGAAGTTATACATATAATTCAATACCGTATATTTTAATTTACTAATTTATATAATTTGCATGATGAATTGTTTTCATTTCTAATTTGGAACGTTGTATTTCAGAACGGCAATAACCTATTTCGAATTTATTAAACGATAGAAAACTTTAAAATTGACCTAGATACGAAATTTCACCAAATTTCTACAATAATTTCCTGAGATATTGAGAATTTTTTATTATGCAATTTTGAGAAGATATCTTCAAATTGAGATCGGTGTAAAAATATTTGATATCGCAATTTATATTTGATTTTAAAATTATTAAAAAATTATAATAATAGGAAATTATGTTTTTGCTATTTAGGTAGGTCTAATTATAGGAACAAAAATCGCTTTCTTAATATCAGTATTAAATAACATAAATTAAAATATGAAAAATATTTCACATGGGAGAGAAATTTCGGAAGCTCATATCTCATTAATTCTTTGATTAAAAGTACTGAATATTGATATCTTTGGTTGAAACTAGCTAAATTTTTAGAATGTGAAGTGAAAATTAGTTGTTTCTATTGAAAAAATAAAGTTGGTGCGTATTTAACCATGACGATGGGAAATTTAATATGAAACAAGTTAAAATGTTCATTATTCGTAGTGTTTATTCATATTTGTTACTAGCTGAAGTACCCGTCCTGGACGGGTTAGTATCGAATGCAAATTTCCAAAAAGCAAGAACTTTCGTCAGCATTGTAGGAGTACACAGAATGGATGTAGTATGTTGCCAAAGTAAAGAAAGCGAAGTTATAATTTTTATGTATTGTTAAAATATTACAGGTTAGAGAGTAACTAAGTAATATCATTTCATTCGCTTTAGTCGTAATTATGTGATGCGCGAACGAATATTTACGCATATTGAAAAAGTTTTCGCAAAATCTCAAAATCTAATCAATATTTTTAAAAAATTTGAAGCCTAGAATTTAAGTTGAGTGACAATCTATCACGTCACCCAATTTCGTTTCATTCCCTGCTGTCTTTATTTCGTGATGCTGGAACAAAATTTCAGCATTTTGAAACGATTTTCGCAAAATCTCAAAATGTAATCAAAATATTTTAAAAATTCAACACCTATAAATTCAGATTAGCAGCTACCTATCATATCACTAAATTTCGTATCATTCGTATTAGTCGTTACTACGTAATGTTTGAAGAAATATAAACGTATTTTGAGAGAATTTTCACAAAATCTCAAAATCTAATAAAAATGTTTAAAAAATTGGACACCTATAGTTTATGTCGAGCAATCATCTATCATGTGACCAAATTTCATGTCATTCGCTTTAGTCGTTATTACGTAATGCGGGAACAAAGATTCACTCAGTTTTAAACGATTTTCACAAAATCTCGAAATCTGATCGATTTTTTAAAAAATTAGATGCTTATAGTTTAAGGTGAGTGACCACCTATCATTCCACCAAATATCATTTTTTCACCTTTGCAGTTATTACGTGATGTGCGAACACAAATTTACGCAGTTTGAAATGATTTTTCGCAAAATCTCAAAATCTAATCAAGATTTTTTTTTAATTCGACGCCGATGTTTTAAGTTGAGTGAGCACCTATCATGACACTCAATTTCATACAATTCGCTTCAGTCGTTTTTACGTGATGCTTGAACACAAATTTACGCAGTTTGAAAGGATTTTCGCAAAATCTCAAAATCCAATCAAGATTTTTTTAAAATTCGACACCTATGTTTTAAGTTGAGTGACCACCTATCATGACACCCAATTTCATACCATTCGCTTCAATCGTTTTTACGTGATGCTTGAACACAAATTTACGCAGTTTGAAACGATTTTCGCAAAATCTGAAAATCTAATCAAGATTTTGTAAAATTTCGACGCCTATGTTTTAAGTTGAGTGACCACCTATCATGACACTCAATTTCATATTATTCGCTTCAGTCGTTTTTACGTGATGCTTGAACAAAAAAAGCGTCACGAACAGAATGACAGAATGACAGAAGGACAGAATGACAGACAGACAAACTTTTTTTTGGGGGTCGCATCGGATTCCCGGGTGCTTGAAACGGATAGAAATCGCAAAATTTTTAAATTCCAAGAAATGTACAGACAAAAGTCTAATTTTATTTATATAGATGTATTTGTAACTAGCTATACGCACACTCTGTTTTCACCAATCGTGAACTAATTTTCATTAGTTTTACCGTGAAACCACTAAATACGTATATATCTCACATAACTTAACAACGATTCGCCGTAATGTATTGAAATTTTGTATTTAAGATTGTTGTATCATCTAGTTATGCACCTCATTTTTCTGATTGCAATCGACAGGTAGTTCATTTACCGGATCACTCAAAGGACTTTGAGTACATTAAAATCTATGGAGAAACATTGTTTGGGATATGCCGAAAATATCGCCAGTTCGTGCCAAGCTTCGCACTTTTTGGAGAAATATCTCAAAATTTGGCAGCATTAAAGCTTCCAAAATGGAACTCAGCTTGGTGATATTGCCTATATTTTGCATGAAATCGCCAAAACTTAATGTTATTGAAATATCACATTTCAATTTCGAATGAAATAATTTTAAATGAAGTGACTTTAAATGAAGAACTGCAGTAACGTAAAAACATATTTCTAATTTTGAATATGCGTTTATTTTCTTATAACATTTTAAATAATGTTATTGTTTTTTATCAATAACTAATATAATTGTTTTTTTAATAAATTTTTCATACGGTGACATCACAATTCGTATCAGTGTCCGTCGACAGGAAGGCATTTTGCTCTCTTTCCAAAATAAATATGGTGGGGGGGGTAGGGGGAGTGCTTATAATCGGGATTTTACGGCTCACTTTTAGAAATTGGAACGCATTTCATATTAAAAATGCGCGCATTTATGGAAAATAAAACAGATCAGTGCATTTATCATTGGCATCAGCTGACGATTGTTTTCGACAAATTGCGCAATAACACCTAATGCACCTGAGGCCTACGTTGTCAGTAAATTAATTAATATGGGAAGAAGTCATGGGGTGTCCACATAATCTTATAAATAAAAATGAAATTCTGTTTGTTTGTTTGTTTCTGGATTTGATTCGTATACAAATCCACAAAAATGGACCTATCGGCCTGAAATTTAGAACAGATATGTAAAATAATATAGAATAAATCACAGTCCACTTTAAAACTTTGAAAGTCCACCCGTTCCCGGAATTTAAGAGATTTTTTTTTATGCTCTCCATGCAAAAAGCTTTCCGTAATTGTAACCCCTGTAGTGAAAAAAGTGTGAAATAAGGATCCTGGTTGCCATGTGTGGCGATTTTGCCGAATAAAATGTTTTAAATTCTCAAAGTAAAAATAAAAGAATAATAAGGATTTTTTTTTTAATTTATATTCGTAAGGTTATTTTTTAAAAAATTATAATATCGTGTGCATGGGAAATCAGAGCAGGAATGAAATGTTTTATACGCAAAACAGTAAGAATTGAAGATTTCCGAGGCTAATATGTAAAAATTTTTAGTTTGGCGAAAAAATAAAATGGCTGAAATGCCGATTTTGAGTAAGTAGCGGTTTGCACAGTTTTCGGCTTGGCACAATTTATTGAGAGCTTAAGGAAATAGATTTTTGAAAACAAGTTCAAAGGTTTTATTAGAATACAGCGTTAAATTTTAATGATCCGTGAAGAAATAATGCAATTATTAAGGGATTTCAAGCGATCTAACTTCAGAATTCTCGCCAATTGAGTACATTGATTTAAGTTGGCAGAATTCCGCCAAATTTCAGAAAATTGAAATCTTCTCATATAGGACGATGAATAAAACACGTTATAGTTGATAATTTAAAAAAATTCGGCTGTATTAAGGGATTCCACTTTTCAAATAAATGCGTGCTTTACTCTTTGGCGGTCGAACCATTTCCCATATTGATTGCTGATAAGTCAATGCTTCGAATGATTCCCTGAAAAAACTCTTGCAAAATGGCGTATGTTGGCACTTTGGCGAGGCTTAGATTTGAAACTGGATTTTATTTGAGACTGGTATATATAATAACACTGGTATTAGATAAAAATGAATGTTGGTATGTGTTTATGAGGTTGAAAAACTCCAGCACCGTTGAGCACCCTTGCACAATGAAATTTGGTTGACCTAAGTCTTTTATCATGGAGAAGGTTTTTATGCTATCCGTTTTCCTCTAACTTGCCACTTGGTGCCGCAGCACAACGTCGAATTCTATTCCGTTTAGCCGTTTGCTATGCGAATATCGTCCAACCGATTTCGATGAAATTTGGTACACGCGGATATTAGAACACGGAGAATATTTATCACTATCCATTTTGCTGTAACATGCCGCTAAATGGCGCTGCAACGCATCAACTTCTATACCGTTCGACCGACCGGCATAAAATTTTTTATACTTACACATTTGAGCACGAAGAATATATTCTAACTGCGTTCCTTTTGATATTACTCACCACTAGATGACACTGCAAATCATTATTATTTTAACTCGCCACTAGATGACGCTGCAGTAGGCCAAATTCTTGACCATTCAAACGGTCGCTATGAAAATCAGTATACATAGCTATTTGAACAATGAGAATATTTTGGCGTTATCCATTTTGCTATAACTCGCCACTTGACGGCGCTGTAGCAAATCATTACTTTAATTCACCACTAGATGGCCCTGCAGTGTATCACTTCTTGACTGTGCAAATGATCGCTATGAAAATAGGTATATATAGATATTTGAACACGGGGAAGAGTTTGGCGCTATCCATTTTCCTATAACTTGCCACTAGATGTCGCGTCAACACATGAACTTCAGGACTGTCCAGCCGATAGTCATGAAAATTCGTATACATCGATATCTGAATGCGAAGAACATTTTCGCAGATTGCGCTACGCCGCATGACCTTCTGCACCGTACAAACGATTGCCTTGCAATTCGGTATGCATGATTTTTGGACACAATATAACGCGATATACATTTTGTTATATCTGTTTATTACAATGAATAGTAATCACCACAAATCGCAATATCAAAAAGTCCATTCATTCCCGTGCGAAGCACGGGTACTTCAGCTAGTGTATATATATATAATTAATAAGTAAAACACAAAGAATATTACTGTAAAAATGGCATACCCCGTAGGAAATACATATATATATATATATGTATGTATGTATGTATGTATGTATGTAGCAGCAGAAACAGAGGGTTAGACAGTAAAAAGACCGAAAAACAATGAACCAAAAATTATACAAAAATTAATGGAATGAAAATTATAACCTCTGGGACTCTCATCAGGGGCCATACCCAGAAGATTATAATTAAAGACAACAAAATAGTAGGATTTCGGTTGTGTGGCATATCAAAAGAGATATTCACTCCATACATTTAGTGCCTATCCTATTATAGAACAAGAATCTAAATCAAGAAAATAAAAACAAAAGTATTTTGAAAGCAAAATAATTGAAAAAACACTGCAAAACAAACATTCCCAACAGGAACAATGCGATATATATATATATAGTTTCTAAAACTTATCGCAAGTGTATGCTATACTTGTTGAAACTCTTTTTCTAAAATTACTATTGACGGCATCGATTTTTCGAGCATTCTGAAAGCTTTAAGTCTTGAAAAATATTTAAATCTTTTAAACGGGTAAAGACATTTTCTGACGCATTAGATTAAACTTAGCTGCTTTTACAAAGATCGATAAATCAAACAGGGAAACGGTCTCAAAAGCTTGGCAAGTGTTTCGTTTCTTTATAAATAATTTCAAAGTCGGACTCGGGAAAGTTTCAAGTTCGCATTACTATCTGACAGCCGGCAAAATGGGGCAAAGTTTTAGCAGGAAGTTAAAGAACATGGCTATTTGCTTCTATCTAAAATGAAAAATGACAAAACAGTTCAAGTAACCAGCAATGATTTTCTATTCGTTCTGTAAAAGAATCGCAGTAAATAAAATATTTTAGAAAACGTCAGTGTTGAAGCAATTAAACTATTCACGAAATATACAGTAAATTCATTTTAGTATCCGTACAGAAAATTTATGTTAAGGTTTTGATCGACTTGGTTGAGTTCAGACAATGTTGATGATAAATATTTGATAGTTTGCGAGATTTTGGGAATAGGTGAAACAGTGATCGACCACAAACTTTTAATGAATTGAAGGTATCCATTGACCTTAATGTATTAAAATTCTTTTGTGTGACCCTGTAAATAAACTACCCAGTCAATTGTAAGGAAAAAAAGATCTAGAATTAGATGTTAAAATAGCTCTAGATACAAAATCTCAGAACTCTACGGTTAAAAGTTTTACAGTTATGCGAAATATATAATTATTTATTTAATTATTTTTGGCATCAAATTTGACAATATTTTGGCAAAATTTGCCAAATTCGATAACAGTTAGCGATATTTTGGGCCTGGCTTCAACAATGAATCAATATAGACATAATGTATTAAAGATGCCTTAGGCCTAATGTATTGCCATTAAGTGATAAGTCGCCCTTTAAATAAACAATCCGGTGGATTGGAACCAAAAAAGGAGCTGTGCGACTAGGTGTTACAGCAATCATAAACATAAAATT
This sequence comes from Cheiracanthium punctorium, assembly GCA_038373885.1. Classification (NCBI taxonomy): domain Eukaryota; kingdom Metazoa; phylum Arthropoda; class Arachnida; order Araneae; family Cheiracanthiidae; genus Cheiracanthium; species Cheiracanthium punctorium. Next base: position 215,655 of record JAWZYV010001487.1, read on the forward strand.
TCAACATTCTAAGTCCCATAATTTTTGAGATGTGCGAGTTACGTACATACAGACATATGTAGGTACAGAGGCCAGGGGAAAATTGAAAAAGAAAAAAAGGAACAAAGTCTGAAACACTTTCAGATTTTAAATACGCACTAAAGTGCTATATATATGAAAAGCGTATCATAATTTATGCATTTTCCCTATTTTTCTTCCTTATTCCATTAAGTTGGAAAGTGTACCATTATTAATTTGTGTGCCGTATTTTTATTCCTTGTTCCATAAAACCCATTGTTGGAATCGAAATCTATCTTAGATAGATTTCGCCTGGATAATTTCGGGTACTAAGATAGATAGATTTCGCCTACTAAAACTATTTTACAATCTTCGCCAAGTATATTCTAACTATACTTAACCGTTTTAAATATAGTTTCGAATGTGCATTCATAATCCATGTGTGTGCCGTGTTTGTCTTTCTTTGGTTGACGCCTCGACTCTCGCCAAGGTGGTGAAAATTAAACATATGAAGTTACCATGACGATTTTTTTGTATTTATGCGGAAACTGTAATTTAGAATTAAAATGGGGATTTGGAACAACATGTAAGTACATCATTCCATTTCTTGTTTATTTGTCTTGGTTTGCCAATTAATGCAGTTTTAATAATTAAGTGTCTTCGAATTCCTTAACTGGTGCGTTTATCGCTAATTCGTTCACTTTAGTTTCCATCTAGTTCTTTTGGGAGCATTTAAACTTGTGCATAACTCCTAGAGACCCATGAATGCAAAGCTCGCCAAAGTGCGGCAATCTTTTAGGTTGTCGAGAGTGGAGGCGTTAAAATAGAAATCAACTCATTTTTGTTCCATAAAACACATCTTTGGAATCGAAATCTGTCTTAAAATCAACCACAGAAACTGTTTTTCAACTTTCGCCAAGCATATTACAACTATCCTCTTCCATTTTAAATACTGCTTGGAATAGGCATCATAATCCATGAGTGTGCCATGTTTTCCTTCCTTGTTCCATAAAACACTTCTTCGGAATTGAAATCTACACTCGGGAAACGGTCATGGCTTGCAAGACTGTTTAACAATTTTCGCCAAGCATGGTCCAACTATACTTCACCTTTATAAATGTCATTTGGAAAGTGTATCATAATCTACGAGTGTACCGTATTTGTCTCCTCTGTTCCATAAAACACTTCTTCGGAATTGAAATCTATATAAAACTATTTTAAGACCTTCGACAGGCACTTTCTAAATATACTCCCCCTTTATGATAAATTATAAAAATCCATTATAAATCCTATAGATCCATTATAAAAAATTTCAAGCCTTGTGTGGCCTTCAACATTTTATTAAGCGCCCCCTCCACATTATCTGGCAAACACATTTGAAAAGTTCATGTCAACAAAAACTGTCTACAAGATCGCGTAGACAAAAATCTGGGCTTGAGCGAAATAGCACCCTACTGCTAAAAAAGGAAAACTAGTCAAAATGGACTTGCGGGTGGTCAAAATGGATTGTACATGCATATATACGAACATATATGCATGCGGGTGTTGAGATGTTTCTCTCAAAAATACTTTAAAGTAAATTCAGAGATAATGAAAATCAACTTTTTTTTTCATAAAAATCTGCATACCACCAATTTTTACGATCACTATACTTCGTCCAAAGAAGTAGTCTAAAAACATCTATTGTGATGGTCTTTCCAACTCTAACATCAATTCCGTTACTATATTGATTAAGGGATGTTAATTCCAAATGGATATTGATTTGGAATGAATAATCGATTTAGAATAGGTGCTGTTCTATTTTCGCGAATGGTACTCTACCTAGAAATGCCAATGCTATACACCTTGATAATTATTCTCTGAAAGTGGACAGCCAACACTTTGATGACAGAAACAAATATCCGACGGTTTAGCCAAACTTTACTTTTTATTTACAAGCATTTTATCCAATTATCACGAAAATTTGATCATTTTATTTCTTCTCTAAGGTATCAGGCGACCGAATTTTCAAGGTTATTTCTATTTTACTATATTTTGAAAAATAAATGAATAGAAAAGACCAAGAAAAATGAATCACACCAAACGCGTCAGTTGTGAAACACTTTCTAACACAATTTTGGTTATCCTACTAGGGGAAAGTGGTCCAAAATGATACCCTTAAGGGAAAAACTTGCATAAAATAACATAAATGTTATATATATCTTTGGCCCTTTGCCACAATATTTTGCATTATAAACATATTTTAATAGTATTTTAAACCCAAAATGAGTAACGAAAAAAAATAATTTAAAAAAAGAGTCCAAAGGATCATTTTACCCTCAACCAAGAGCAAAATGATCCTTACTTTGAAAATAATTGTAAATTTTTTTATATCGGCAAAATAAAAGCTGTAAAAGTAATTGTGACTATGCATAATGAAATTAATAAGTTTTACATTCAAATAGTATGCATAATTTATTTTATGGAAATTTTAAAAAGTGTCTCAAACAAGAAAATGAAGTATTTTAAAATTATAATTTAAATATTATGGTCTATAATAAACGCAGAAATAAATTAAATAATGTAATGGGGAGTCAAGCATTTTGAGCACGGTTGAAGGGCTGTCAATTTGGATAGGATCTGATACTGGAGTTTCTTCAGTCGATGGATCATTCTACCCGGCAGTATGGCTGCCCACTTTATGTCATATTACTGGAACACGCCGAGAAACTTAACTAAGTAAACAAGTGTAATTCACACCTAAAAACACTATTCAGTAACCCAAGTCATATTTCTGTACATTAAAGACTGTATTTCTAGTTAAATGGGAAAGTTAGTGCCTACCTTATATTAGATATGATAAAACCCAGTTTTTTAAAAGAATTTTACTCAGACACGTAATATAATGATCGCTTAAATATCGCCATAGCTTCTTCTTGACTTGTCAGAACTAGTTTATGTGTTACCTAATGGATAGCGCTGCCTGTCTGCAAGAAAACATATGTGGATCGTTTAGCCCGCTAGGATCATTTTGGGCCATCTTTCCCTATATAATTACGCTGATCCCTGACTCTATAACGATTCCGGGGAGCCACTCCAAGATAAAACTTTTACCACCATTACTCCAAAAAGATTAAAACGTTAGGAACAAAAACGTAATAAAATCTACATCGTTTGTCCGATCCGTTTGAAAATGTACAAAAATAAAGAAAAGAATCTGCGCTACATTAAAAATCTGAAAATTCACCCGTTCCCATCTGAAAATCCCATCCTAATTTTCAAGCGATATTTCCCTATTTTCATCTGTATTTAATTTCCGACAGTAAAAAAAGTTAATCATTTGCCTGACAAAATTAGGTGTCTCAAGCAATAATGACGTCATACTGAATAATGACTTCATATTGAGCAGGTTATCAGGCTTTGAAAGGAAAATCACGTCGCTTTGACGTGATTAAAATAGTTCGTTTAAAATAGTTCTTTTAGATTACCCAGTTTAACATTTTTTCACAACTAAAGTGATTTACTCAGCATGAAACATAGATAGAAGAGAGGATGCTCCTAGCAAAACAAAATCTTTCGAATTTAAAAAGTTTTCTCATGTTTTCAGAAAATGCAATTCCAGTTTCGGTATGTAACAAAAATTGAATATGAAGCCTTTCATTTTAAATGGACAAGGATTAAATATATTGAGATTTTTGCCGAATATTTTTTTAGCGCCTGCTGTAATTGCCTCCGGAACAGGCTTTGACTTCTAGTATATGTATCTATCTCATTATGTTTTACTGAAAATTTGACAGCATTCTGACCAGTAGTTTTCACTGTACACTGTTCTGAATAGGGAAACTAATTATATACACCCTGGTACATTAGATTTGTTAGAAGTAAATTTACACCACAAAGATATACTCCAAACAATGACTGTCTGTAGTAATGTATTGGAATTGTTTTGAATTCTACATGGTATACTATTTTATACAAACGGAATACTACACAGAAATTATACATAAAAATTATGTAGTAATCGATTCATGCTTAAGGCAGTTAGAGTACAAATAGACAGGCAGACAGACAAATCGAAATCCTAAACACTTTCAACTTTGTTGGAAGGTGTCATAAATGACTGAATACGTCACTAATACCAAAGTAGAAAATATTCCTCTCCTTTACATTAAAATGTGTTAAGAATTACTAAATTTAGCTGACATCCTTTAAACTGGTAACTCCAACTCAGCATTATTGTTGAGAAATCTTACACACGTTCAAGGATTTGTGAAGTTTCAAAGACTGAAAAGTATTTAAATTCTTTAGAAGACCTATTATGGATGCTTTAGATCAGAACTCTACTCCTTTTTGGAAATCGATAAATCAAAGAGGGAAATCATTCCTGAAGACTGTAGCAGGATAGCTGTATATTTTCTCTTCGCAAAGGATTTCAAAGTATGAGCAACCGAAGTTTTATTAAAAGTATTAGAAAATTGCTTAAATGGTGCAAAGATTGAATGAAAACATTACAGAGAGTGTTGTACAGGGTGTTTCCAAAACACTAACGTAAGCTTTTATTCCTTAACCCTTTGAGGTGCAACCCTTTCCCAATGCTGAAAAAAGGGCAGCCGTTGCCATCGCTCGACTTTTTGACGCAGCTGGATGTGCGCGGGCACAGCCAGCTGCGTCAAAAAGGGTCTCTAGATCTGTGGCACGCGATGAACGTTTCGATCGTTCGCCATCTTGCTGGTAGTTAAGTCGAGCGATGGCAACGGCTGCCCTTTTTTCAGCTTTGGGCAATCTATCCAGCTGTTCTCGCATTCTTACATTTTTCAGCAGATGTCAGTGCTGTTAAAAATAATCGTGACAATTTTTTTTACGGGAAATGACGTGCTAAAAAGTAAAAGATTCTCGTGGAGATATGTCACTCGAAACTATTTTTATAGAAATCAAATCTATTCTTCGTGACTGGCAACAGTCAAAACGTCAGAGTTTGGTGTTCCCAGAGCGGGATCACTGCGCGTTAAAAGGTTAAATATTGACCATCTACAAAGTTACGTAAAAAAATTACATATAATTTAATGGCGTGGACTAAAATTTCAAGGAGATTAAATAAATACAAAATTTATATTTTTATACGGCTACCTTCAAAAGAAAAGAGAAAAAATCTCAATTGAAAGGTTTGCTTCAAAAAGGAGGTAGCTTCCTAAGGGATTTTAGAATATACACGCAGTATCTTGCAGTAAAAAAAAAAATCTTCCATTTGGTATCAAAAGGATGTTGTTCTAATCGTCAGATTTCGTGTTACTCAAGAGATGAAGCTGCGTTTCTTGCTAACTTGCGTTTTATCTCGAAACATCTAGTTTTCTGCAAACTTCATTAGTGGGAGCTATCTCCTTTTTGTGGCAATACTTTGATTAGTAAAATATGTCTCATACGTTAGTATTAGGTTTGTTCAAAATTTCAGCCTTTCATCATAAAAAAGGCTGAGAGATGTGAAAATAAATATATATGACTTAAACCGATTTTCAGTGGGTCTCGAAGAGAAAAAATCACGGAAGATTGCGTTTTAAAGCTGTACACAAATTTCAAAACACTGATTCAATGATTGAAACTGAACATTGATTGCATAAATGCATAGATATTTTCACTTTGTATTTGAATTCCGTGAGTTTTTTTTAAAAAGTACTTTCTAAATGTATCTTATAATACTAAAGGCCAGCTTATGTTACAGAAAACGTTTAAACACAAAGTCATACCTTTTAAAATAACGGAAGAAGTATAAGATTTTTTCAACTGATTTTGAATTGTCAAATCGATTGAAAAAACATATAAATCTAACTATGTAAAAGACAGATGTTTTTTTCTCCACACTATCATTGCTGTCTTTTCTGAAAATTACTTTTTAAGTATCATCTAACGTATTTGAAATCGAACTTCGTTGGGCCATGGGTGACCTAAGGTTTATCTCATACTTAATCTTTGCATACTTTATCTCAATTGTAATAATAATTGTAAAGCACATTTTCACTTATTTTTTACTACTGAACAATGAAATTTTATGGCTGGGATGAATGGGACCCGAGGAATCGTATAAGAAAACGGACATAAAAAACAAATTAATTAAATAATAATAATAATAGTTAATATTGCGAAAATCTCAAAGTTAAGTCAAAAATAAATTTTTAAGTATGTAGCCTGAAAAGAATATTTCCATTTAAAGACATATGATACTCACATCTGTGTATGTGATGGGGAACGAAGATTATTACAGAAGTTATAATAATGTGATACAATTTTCATTCATCCTTAAACGAAACAGCTTATTTCAAATGAATAACATAAATCATGCAGGATTTCAATAGACTTAAATAGATTTATAGCTATTATGTATATGATTCAATCAAATATAAAATAGATAAATTTTTGAAACCTCATTGGTGTTTCATATGTACTTTACACGTCACCGGAAATGAGATGCTTTCATGAACAAGAAGTTCTTAAACAGTTTGCAGAAATCCTGTGTATTTCTGTCCCAGTGACACACCTATTGACAATCAGCATTGGTAGAAAATTAGGGTGTGTCATTTATGAGCCGTACAAATTATGAACTTACGGATATCTATCTATCACTGCATTATACGAATTACCTTTCCATATAACATATGGTTTAACCGTTCTTCAAAGGTTAGAGATATTTAATGCATTCTAATGATAGCTTATTTTTATTTAAGACTTATTAAAGACTTTCCAGCCAAGTTTTCGGTTTGTCTATCTGTCTGTCTGTCCTTGTTTTAACGTTCTTAAATATGCTTCGATTATTACGAAATTTATGTATATTATTCCTATTTATGCCACATTGAAAATGGAATATGTAGCATTTATATTTCTTTTACACGAGTATCCAATACATTAAAGTTTATTGTAGTCTTCTTATTTAAAGAGTATTTCACAGATATTCGTCTCTTTTAAAAAATGATATGTGCTATTATGTTTTACAAAATAATGCTTTCCATCGTAAATAGTGTGTGTAACATTGGTCTCCTACAGAAACGCTGAAAAGATTACGGTCTACATCACTTTAGAAATATTTATCCATTTCAAGCACAATACATATAAACGTTTATAGAACTTTTCTTCATTTACAGAATGGCATACATTGGGTTATTTAACATTGGAAGTTATTTTTGAAGGGTATCGCAAAATTACATTAATAGTAATATACAACTTTTCTGATGTTATCTGTAGAATCTCAGTTTCACGGCAATACATTTTCGAATTTGACCCCTCACCCCCCCCCCCCCCCAGAATAAAAATTCTGTTGTATAGGAAAGTGCTCTATAATCGATGCGTTTGGCATTATTTACCTTTTTTGTGTTTTTTAGCAAGAGTCCTGTTAATTTCAGACCACGGTTTTTGTCTTCTGAAGAAACGGCATTTCTCTTTCCAAGGGTTTCGATAGCGCGAGGTGGGGGGAGGGGGTAGTAAAATGGCAAAAGTTGCCAAGGTTTGCCATTTTTGGCGATTGATAACTCAGTTTGGAGGCAAAAAATAACTCATCAAAACTGAACCCTGCTTGGCGATATCTTTTATATTTGGCGAGAAATTGCCAAATTCTGCTTTTTATTTTTTTGGGACTATTAGTTATCGTCTATAAAGTTGTCTATGTTAGTGTAAGATGAGGTATAGTTTCAATAGATGGAGAATAGTTGGAATATGCAAGACTGCAAAACAGTTTTCGTAGGCGATTTTAATTTAGATTTTAATTCCGAAGAAGTGTTTTATGGAACAAGAAAGACAAATACGGCACACTCATGGATTATGATATCCTTTCCAATTTAACGGTAAAAGTAACTCAAATAAATAGAGCCGACGCATGAATTATCATACACTTTTAATATATAGCACTTCATTTAAAATATGAGACTGTTTCAGATTTTCTTTATTTTCTTCTTTAGGTTGTATTTTCGAGGCACCTTAGCAGATTGAATGTATAATTAAAATTCTGGTGTATATTTTGAGGTTTTTGTTAGTGAAAGAAAGAGTCATGCAAACCTATCTTCTTTATGATATATCCATAACTACCATAACACCAAGCATTAAAGAATGGATATAAAAAGGAATGACTCAGCTCATAGTTGAAAAATCTGTCTTGTTTGTTTTCAAATTCATTGTCTTGTTTTGCGTCTCGTAGTTCTGATTTATTGAACCACGAGACGCCAGACGAGACAAGCAATTTGAAAGCAAACGAGTAGTTTTCGTACTTCTGTAAGTCAAAGAGACACTCCACATTTGGGTGGCTGCCCTGCACTAAGCTCGACAACTATGTGGGAGAGATACTGGGTGGCTTCACATAAAATTGATTTATAAACTTTACTGCAGGCTTTTGAACTTTTCCTCCTTATTCTGTTGTTTTTACTGTTTCTCGTTGTTTTGAAATTGTCTTTAAAATATGCCGTTAAGAGAAAAAAATTTCTGTAAGTCATGGGCTAAATTATATTCTTTTTTATTCGTTGTAAAGAAGAAATGGTTTTTGTAAAGACTAAGGCCTAAAAATATTGCATATGTTATATCTTCTTAGAAGTTATACAGAGAGCATTAATCGTAGGGTAATTACACTCTCAAAAATTATTCCTTCAATTCACGGAAGTTTTGCAGCAACACTGCAGTTTTGCAGTGTTGCCGGAATATTTCCGTTAATTGATGAATATCCGTTTCTTTTTCCTCCTTTCATTTGAAGAAACTTATTTAGAATGAACGAAATGTTTCCTTCTTCTTCAGATTTTCGCGAAGACTTCACGGAAATATTATGTTTCCAAGGAGTACGGAAATTTTTCGTTGAAAAATGAGGAATAAATTAGTGTATAAAGGCGCACTCTCAAAAATTATTTCTTCCATTTGCGGAAAATTTTCTGGCAGCAGTGCTGCCGGAATATTTCTGTTATTTGACGATTATCCGTTTCTGTTTTTCTCCAGTCAATTGAAGAAACTTCTCCAGATTCAACGAATTTTTTTCCTCTTCTTCAGATTTCGGGAAGAGGAATTCACGGAAATATTACGTTTCCAAAGAGTACGGAAATTATTCGTTGAAAAATGAGGGATAAATTAGTGTATAAAGACGAATTTTTCTGAGAGTCTAGAATAAGTATATAAAAGGCTCTTGATATGACTAATAAATGATCTTGATTATATATAAAAATTATACGCAATAGAAATTAAAAAAAAGCCAGAAAAGATAATCAAAATTCAAAAGCAAAAAAAGCTACCATATATTTTCATTATTCTTAATTCGTTCTTTTATATGAAAAGTTTTTATTTCAAATCACGCAAGTTCTATAGCCACATACTGTTAAAAGTAGATTTAAAGATAATTTTAAAATTAAACTTTAAAAAAAGATCTTACAGATAAGTTTTTATCTTTATATGTTTTTTCCATACAATAGCGTATTTTTATAAAAACATATGTTAAAAAAAGCATTAACGAATTTAAAAAAGTGTATTTTGAAATAATGAAATTAATAAAATAATAGATATATACTCTAACCAGCTAAGGAGATTTAAATGAACCGAAATTGTATATGCATTTCAAAGAAAAATGCTAAATTCACCTTTTCAACAGGCAGCAAAGGTACATTTCATGAAAATAACAAGTATAAATTTCATAATAATCCATGCATATTTCCATCACTTAGAGCATGGATGAATTGATAAATGGACAAACCGAAACCTTGAACACTTTTTAACTTTCTTGAAAAATCTTAAAAGTATGCTTAAAATTACTTTATATACTTACAAATTTTCATAAATTTATGTTATTTTAATTAACATTAAAAGTATAAACTTCTTCGACGGCAAACCTTCCATTAGAATCACAAATAACTTATTTCAAATCCTAATATTTTTAAAAATGCTTTAACTTAATGCATGATAAAAACTTTTATCATACTTATAAAATTTTAATTATAATAAAAGCATAAACCATTCTAATATTTTAAAAAATAGTATGCTTTTGTAAAAGCTCATAGAAATGCAATTCATTCCATTAAAATCTCTAACGTCTTTATTAACGAGTATAAAATTTTCAAATTCTCATATACTTTTCGTAATTTTTTATAACAGACATAGGTTATCTTTAAAAATATTTTTAAATGTAAAAACATAGAGAGTAGTTGAAATAGCAATTTTAGAAGCACTACTGAATTTTTTGTTTATCAAAATAATTGTAACGATATTAAATGTAGTAAAGAGTACTAAAGAGTACTAGTAAAGAGTACTAAACTCTTATTGTGTTTATTAATAAAATCAAATATTTTGATTTTTTCAGACGTAATAACAAACTTTAAAGAATAAGTATAAAAAGCCTGAAAAAACTGATACAGGTAATCAAGTATATTATTAAAATGTGATGTTTTAAACAAAGTCTCTAGATCTGCAAAAAAGTTTATTGTGAGAAAAATTTGTTAAAAATTTAAGAACTTCACATTACTGCACCAGTAATTTCCTTTAAAAAATTTTTAAATTTGTGGACATTAAATATCGCATCACAAATTATTAATAAAACTTCACTGCATTTGTTTTTATTTGATTTTATAGTTCAACATTTGTAGAAAAAATGGAAAGGAATAATATTATAAAAAATAATGGAATAATATTATAAAAATGCTTCTGTTATCTTTAAAAAACATTTAATGGCTAAAGCTAATTAAATGAATTAAAATTAAAATGTTAGAAATATTCGGAAAAAGAAAAAAAGGTCAGGAAAAAGAATAATAATAATCTTAAAATAGAAAATACATTTTATGAAACTAGTAAAATGTTCAAAATTTCTGGAGAAAAACTTATACTGTAGTAGTGTTTAAACCGACTTTTTTTTATATAGAGGTTTGACTGTATAAGATATCATTTACTCTTATTATTACACATATAAATCATTTATTTTTTAAAAGAAGCATACATGTCAGGAAAATCGTTCATAAATGAGTAAAATTATATTAAATTTCAAGTTATCGAAGTCGCACTGTATGTACATTTAATTTTTTATTTTTTTTAAAAAAACATTATTCAAAAAAACTAAAAAGTATTTTTCACTTATCATAGTTAGATTTAAGTGCCCTAACTAAGTAGAAATATAGATCGCTAAAAATTTATGTATGCCATGGATATTTGTTGGTGTATATTCACTATTAAAAATTATGCGCATTGCATCATTTGTTTCAACACATTATGGTTCGCGGGTGTTAATCCCTTGTTCAATGAAGTAATTTCATGTATTGTAGGGGGAAATTAGGGTAAGATGATGAGCTTGGTATTTTTCTGACGCAATAGCATCTCCTGGGAAGGCAATTCTTAAGACCCTATTATTGGGTTATGAAGCCCACTATAAGTAGTGTCATTTAAGATCGTTTTGTGTGTAGCTGCGGCTAAAGTGCGTTTTTGCAATGTTGTTTGTAAATTTTGGACTTCACAATACGAGGAATTATCCGATCATGGTAAGTTATGTACTGTCCCCAATAAAGGAAAATGCCAAAATAAGCTTCCTAACTTTAAAAATCAATCATGTGTCTTAATAGTTTATTCGCGATAGGCTTGGATACTGTAAACAACTTTAAGTCGGAAATGGTAATATGGGGTAAGGCAGCGAGGAGCTCGTCGATGGTCAACAAGAAAATAATGAAGGACGAATCAGGTACAGATCTTCGACTCATGATCAGTGATCCGGCTGGAATCATAATGAAGCGAAATACATATCCCGGAAATGCGATTTTTGTTCATGAATTTTATTACCTGCGTTTTTTCTGTCTTTCTTTTTTTGTGTCTTATTACGCTTTTGATTCATTATGGGTGATATATCATTATTTTATCTTAGTGTTATCTTAGTGTTCATTAACTACCTAAGTGAATTTGTTTTTATGTGTTTTTTTTTTGGGGGGGGGGACTATTTTGTATTCTATTCGTCATCTTATTCACTTAAGTAACACAAGTGGTAAGATGTCGAAAATTTTTTTTGGGGAATATTTCGCAGTCTTTCAGGAGGAGATGAAATCGTTTCAATTATTTTAGGCAAAGCAAAGGTTCTCGAAAGGTTTTCCTGTAAATTTCAAGTTTTTAAACCATTTACTGAATTTAGGAAAAATACTTGAATCTTAAGCTCGTCATCTTATACACTCTCATACACACTAATTTCGCCTAATTGTTCATTATTCATGTATGTTTATATAGAAAAAACGACATTTGTGTTGGAAAGCATTTGATAATCTCTGTGTTTGAGATGACTTTACGTTCCTAAAAGTTTTAATTTTCTATTGTATAATGGCATTTCCTTATTTGTCTTGATAATTTCAAATTCTCAATTCAATACTTTTACTATTAGAAAATAGAAACAGAATATTTATAAAAAAATATAAAAGATTTTGAGCAAATCTTAACTTTTTCAATAATACATTATTCCTAATCAACAGCTATTGGTCTACGGCCCATAGATAAAACTGAGGTATTCGTTTTCTAACCAAAATGCAAAAAAAAGTTATTTGGGACTGATTACAAATATAAAGTATATTTTCACTTTAAATAAAAACGTACTTTAGGTTAAGATTTGTATTTTATTAGAAGGATAGAAAAGAATTGAAAAGGATTGAATAAATTTAAAACTATAGTAAAGCTTTCTATATTTTTCTAAACCCCGAAGTCTGTTCAGGTTAAATCGATTTTTTAAGTCTATAATTGAAAAATGCGAAATTTATATTTTGTTTTGAAAAAAAAAAATCCATGTAATTACAGTAAGAAAAAAAAATGTAGTTTTAGAAGATCTTACTTTCTTTTTAATTTAACAGTAAATAATGCTTAATTTAATGCATGATTTTAAAGTCTGGAAAAGGTATGAAATTTATATTTTGTTTCAATAACCAAGCACAGAAAAATGCATATCTTAAAATAAAAGAAAACTTATATTTTCAAGTCTTTGACGATTTTTCATTTGAATTCGATTAAATTATTTCATACGTATGAATTTGAAGTGTAAGAGATCGATATTTTTGTTTTGGAATATACACTCAAAAATTGTGTATATTTATTTTGAGAGAAAAAAATTTGTCCGTGTGTGTAACCTTCCCTGTTTTCGTGTCTTTGAATTTGATATTAGTTAATAAAATTAATATACTTAAAATTTTAAAGTATCGGTGAATAACAATTTGTGACGTAAACAAACAAAATTTAAGAACACACAATGTGAAAGTCCATTACGCATTCAGTAACATCATCACCCAGAATTTTTTGAAAACGATATTAAATAATGTCAAATTGCTGAATTTAATTTGAAAAGTAGAAGGTTGAATCCCACAATCTGTTTGTCTACTTTATTTTCGTTTCAATGATTAATACGAAATTTCGTTTGAAAAGAATTAAGTTATTTACACAAACAATAAAAGAAGTAGATTGGCCAAGTGAAGTAATCCGTTAGTCTGCACGTTTTACAGCAATGCTTAACACTTTTGTTTCGTTTGAGAGTGATGTTTGACTGTTTGAAATGCTCACGAAAATTACGAAAAACGTTATAATCGTTGAGCTGAAAGAGCCTGTCAGTTGATTTCATTATCCTCCTTAATATTTTCATCATTCCTTTAGATAATGTTTATCATTTGAAAATGTTAAATAGAATCGAACGCAAAGTTCAAAAACAGAGGAGAGAGGTCAAATCCAGAGGGAAGTTGCTAACTTTACACCGAGACGGGCTCTTCTGCGTCCCTTTTAACTTTGGCCAAGAAAACGCCTCACCTTTGCAGCGAGGAGTTTACTTTTGGAGGTGTCCCCCCCTGCCGTACCCAGAACAGCGACGGCGTATATTCCAAAGTGGGGAGAGGGGGGCACTTTTGTCGTTATACTAGAGGGGGGGACTCACCGTGTTCTCAGGGCTATCGAGCTGCTGTCGGATCCTCATCCGCCGTCCATTTTTGCTGCTGGTGACGATGCCTTGTCCGCTTTTTGCGGATCATCCGTTGGTCACGAGATCCGCCTCCCACCCATCTCCTATGTCACAGAAGAAGAGTACAACACACGGAGAGAGAAAACTGATCGGAGGATGCGGAGCGGAGAGAAAGAGAAGGGACTCTCGGAGGCAGAGAGGACGCCCGCCGCGCGCGCACAGAGCTCGCCACTGATGACGTCAGAGGACGCAGTTCTCGCGCGTATTGCGGCGAAGCCACGATATCGCCACGGCGGCGGGCTTGGCGCGCGCCAAAATATTAGGGACCCCTCGAATGCGTAATGATTGTTTGGGTTTACGGGAGGTGAGGGATTCCGATACACCTACGTTTTACGTGTGTGGAATGAGCCGACAGATTCTCGTTTTCTGGGGTTGTATTTTGTCTCATGCTATTAGAAAAAGTCAGCATTCGGAAGATATTCCGGATGACAGTGAAGGGGTGCCCATGGGTTAACCCTTTGAGGCGCAACCCTTTCCCAATGCTGAAAAAAGGGCAGCCGTTGCCATCGCGCACAGCCAGCTGCGTCAAAAAAGGGTCTCTAGATCTGTGGCACGCGATGAACGTTTCGATCGTCCACCATCTTGTAACAAGTATTCGAGCAAGAGAGAAATGTCCTACGTTGGTTTCGTATATTAAAGATTATATATGAAAGAATATGAATTAGGCGATGTATAAATATGACTTTCTATATTTCTATCAAGTTGTGCGTTTTTCAAAAACTCAATTATTATTTGCAAATCTAAAATAGGAAATTTCTCTCTTGCTCGAATACTTTTTTTGTTGGGTGTACTGAAAAAATCAGTATCGCTTAAATTATGAAATATTTTGATCTTGGAATCGAGAACATCAGGTCTTATTACTCTAAAATTAACCGATGACTTGTTTCCGCAACCGTGACATTAAATAATTGATATTTTGCATATGCTTAATCTATCTGGGACACATTTTGATTCTGAGTAGTTAAAAACGGAACCAAATATGTGAAAGGATGGAGAAATTTTTCTCATTGTACACTTTAAAATTGTTTAGAGATTACCAGACAGTCAAAATGTTAAATTTACAAAGGAGGGAAAAAAATCATTTTGGTGCATGAGCATTAAGTTGAATTAAAAACTTTTATTTTGGTTACATACAAACTTTAAAAGTATCGACAAACAACATAAAATTAGAGGCATTTGCGGAGACGGATTGCCTTTAAATGTATTATTCAATTTAACAGAGTTTTTACTAAATCGTTATGAATTTCATTAACAAATATTAAAATCTGTTCAAGTTTATTCTATTCGTTTAACAATTCAATTTTTAATATACCGTATATCTATCTCGACGTACACGCACTTTCAACTTCAGAAAATGACTTCATTGTTTCGTGTGCCTCTTATACACCGAATATAAAATGCATAACGTAAAATATAAAATAAATTTCATGACATACTCTAAATTTACTGATGCGTGTTATACGCCGAGATATACGATAATTCTTTTTTTTAAATCTAAAGCATTAATCTTATAGGAATATTGATAAAAGAAAATGAAAATGTGGACACTTAGTGTAAAATTTAAGCTGCAGATTCTTGTAAATCTATTTTTCTTTCTTTTAAAGAAAGCTTAATGTTTAAATGCTTTTATACATATTTGTGGTATGCTTTTAGTTACTCTAAATGGTTTTAAGCCAAAGCACCTTTGCTGCAGTTTATTGGATAAACTTTTGCTGGGTCTACTGTTATAGGAAGTACCACTAATGTTTATCATAAATAAAAAGGTGTACTCTTTAGTTTTAGATTCCATTAGGCGATGACGCAGTGAGGTGCATGCATGGTTTCTTGATGATAAACGTGTGACTATCGTAGGCCACATCGTGTGCCTATACATTAACCTGTCGACCGTGTCAAACTGGCGTTAACTATTTCTGACGGCCGAAAAGTAAGGACAGCAAAACTGAAAACTGGTAATAGCATAATAGTATTCTGTTATTGGTGTTAAATAAACCATATCTCTCACTCTCTCTACATATATATAACTCGGCTGTTCGAGCCTCGTCAGGGGGAGACCGTCCCCCGAACCCCCTAATTTTTTAGTTTCATTATTGCCATATTAATTGAATATTCATTTTATCTTTCATCTTTCGTGTTTTTCGCCTGGTAACCCTATGTTGAAATTTTTAGGAGTGTAACCTATTTGTAGAAAAATACATGTGATGCATATTCTAGAGCTTACGAAATATTGTAACAAAAGATTAAAGCTGTTGTGAGATAATAGTATTTAAATATATGTCAAATTATGTCGCATTTTTATATCGCTTTTTTGGGACACATTTTTCGGACAATTATCAATAAAGGGGGTGATAAAATGACACTCATTAGTCATTAATAAAAGATTGAAAATGGTCGACGAGCTGATACGGAAGTGTCGATAAACGAAGGTGCTCCATTAATGGGGTTTTTGTAACAGAGTAGAAAGCTGTATTAGAACTTAACAATGTAAGCAAAATTTTGCCAAGAATCAGTCAAAGCTCATCGTCTCTAAGACGATGTGCTTTGACTGATGAAGATTGAATAAATTATCAGTCGAAACGATCGTATCTTGTTTTAAGTATCTTTTTATGTGTGTTTTTTTCACAAAGTTTTTATTTATTTTAACGTTTGGCACCAGAATATTGAGTGTTTTTTCCGTAGTTCTAAAGAGAGTTAACATTCATTTGAGCAATATAGTTCAATAGAATTTTAATTAATCATTTGCACGGAGTGAAGCATCTGACGTTATTGCGTTGGGAATTTAAAGGTCAGTACATTTGAAAATAAACACCGAAATTCATGCCGAATAACCTATGGGGCTGGAATGTTGATTGCCGGATTTTTAACTATCAGTTGCATAAGTCTATAGCTCTGAGGTTTCAGTTGTGTTTCTTGATGCCTGCATTTTTATAACATTGATATAATACATAAAGGAAAGCTTTGATAAACAGTATTGCTTAAATGCATTTATTTTATCCATATTTATTTATATATTTTTCTCATAACCATATTTACCCTTTAATTATGTGCAATAATTATTAAATTAAAATAACGTTTCATTTAAACGATTTAACATCACATTTCTTGAACTCCTAAGATTAATAAAACTAAACCATATTTTATTTTTATCAATTTATCCCGCAGAAACTTTAATTTGAATATAAAATTTTCATACTGAGTTACATATTTGTGTAGAATCTATTAAAATTCGATAAGAAAACTTTTGCTGTTGTTTTCTACTTAAAAAATGAATAAGCTCAACATTTTCCTTGTTGACTTAAATTTCAAATTCTAATCTGAATTTCACCTGGTAAAAAAAATCCCACTCCTATGCAGATATAGGAACTCAAAAATATTTTCCTGTTTTCTCTTTTCTCTGTTAGAATGCAGATCGATAGGAATTTATCCCTTAAAATATTTCTTTTCCGCATGATCAGCTGCGCATGTTATCAGTAAAAGCCAAAAAAAAAAAAAATCTTAAAGCATGATTTTAAGACTTAAAAAAAAAAAAAAAAAAAAAAAAAAAAAAAAAAAATAGAAAATAAAAAATTATCCGATGGAAATAACAGAACTGAACCTGAAGGTCAACTTGTGTGGGATTTAATGCTTAAATTTGAAAGTCGAAAAACACCACCGTTTTTTGTAAATCGGAAGATTAAGGGAGACTGGGGTCAAATATAACGAGGGTCAGTTGTAACATTTCTTATTTAATGTATGATAAAGATTTTGCAACAGTCAAGGGATGACATTATGGACCGTATCCGCTAATAATTCAAGGACAGAAACTGCAGAGAAATCAGTTGAAATATTTGATTGCTATGATGTTTTTTTTTTTTTTTTTTTTTTTTTTTTTAACGCTGGAGTAAAACGTCGTTTTGCTATGTTTTTGGTCTCTAAGCATTGTATCTCTGTAATGTAACTCATTGGATATTATTATATTTCTGTTGCATGCTACCTTTAAGAAATTCGATTAGAAATGTTTGTCAAATATATTTACATTTTTAGTAGTACAAACTTATATTTTACAATCAGTTACTATCGACCCAGTTTGGGATATTTGTATTTGTAACACACTATGAACTGACATATATGAATTAAAATCCTACTAAAGTAGCTGTTATCTCAAAATTGCATTTATGCAACTATCTTCAAAGGTTCTGTGATGTCTAGCTCAAATTTGTATTAATTTTTTTTGCATTAATTTATGTAAATAGTGAGAAAACTTTACAGCTGATCGCAGTCTTCTCTACCTGATTTCTATTTAGCTAAGTGTGAAATAGTAGACAAATCAAAAGTTTTACTTATTTTACCTAGATAATGTACGCATTACCTTATTTTAAATTATTGAAATGGAAAAGTTAATTGTAAGCTGTGCAACTCCCCTTTTTGTTCCAAAAGACTGGATAGTTTATATACAGGGCCACCCAAAAGATTTTAAATACATTACACTCTATGGGCAGAAATTCATTTAACCGTATTTTAGAGATATTACGCTATTTCAAACGACTCAGAAGTGATATATGTTGTTAAGGGTAACAAAAGGAATCTCTCCATCAAAAATGGTGTCTGTGTCATTTATAGTTCTGCTACAAGAACATTCAAAATATTTCCAACACGTTACGGGCAATGGCAGTTTTTAGGACATTCATGCACTTCAAACACAATACCGTCCTACCGTATAGTTAGGATCCCCAAAAATCACGGCAAAAATCGCCAAGCTTGTCGACTTTTGGTGTACGTGTGTATGGTGGTACATGTGTGTGTATTTAACTTTTGGTGTACGTGTGTATGTATTTAACTCTCATATCTCAAAAACTATTCTTCGTAGAATGTTCAAATTTCACATATAAGATTGTTGTAACATCTAGTTGTGCATCTTCAGTTTTGGTTCCAATCTACTGGAGAGTTTATTTACAGGACCACCGAAAAGAATTTCAATAAATTAATGTCTATGGACATGTTCAATATATTACATCTGCAGTCAGTCGTTGTTTGGTCCATGCCTAAAATCTCGCCATTTGTCATCGACCTTGGCGAATTTTGCCGATATGACGCCAAATTTGGCCCAAAAATAATTTTGGATTTCTTACTATGTAACTACTTCATTTTTGTTAGTTATGCCGTGACATTTCTTGCGACCGTCGTTGCTGTTCAAACTCCCTCCGTAGGAAATTTTGAATGCAGAACAAAGGAAGTATAACATAAAGGTATAGCAGGAGAAGGGAAGTATAGCGGAATGCAAAATCCCCACTGCTTTTTGAACTCGCAGCAGAAGTATTTTCTTAGTTAAAAAGCAGCAGTATAAATCGGTTAATAAGCTCACAGCTTTTTGTTTTCATGTTATTAGTATTTAGATTTAGAGCCATCTCTTTTCCTCCTATACGCATGTATTTGAGCTTGTTGGCATACATGTAAAGTCTTTATTTCTCATATTTTCTCTTGGTTTTCATTATCATTTTTTTCTGAATCTTTTTTCCTGTTGCAATAATGACTCGGTCATCTGCAAATTGTAAAGACTGACATTTCATCCATATTAAGTACCATTCCTCTGCAGTCTTTCCAAAGTTTCAGTGCATCTTCAACATAAATTAAAAGAATTGTCGGGGAGATACAGTATCCCTGTCTGCACACTTTTATCAAGTATAACACCTTTTGGAAATCTTTGTCCTACCTTAATCTTTGTTTTTGATGGTCTGTAAAGCCATTGAATTGATCTAATGATAATTTGACTCATGTTCACTTCATTTAATACATTAAATAATTTTGCGATTAGAACATAATCGTATTCCTTTGTAACAGCAGTAGACTCAAAGGTTAATTTAAATTATCTAATCGATTAAATTATCGATTATAAAGGTTAATTTTTTTAGTTTTATAACAAGTACTCTACAATCTACATTAAACGACATTAAGCAATCTTTAGATGCACAAAATTAATCTGTACTAAAGTTTCATGCAATGTTTTCCTGTGGTTCGATTTCGAAGAACTTAAACATATTAAAGCTTGATTTCGCAATGCATCCATTTTACTTTCATCTGAACAAGATCAATGGAAATCCCCCTTCTCCCATAATGCAGATATCATTCTTGAAAACTCGATTTCTGCAAGATGAGTCGTAGATATATTGCAGTCAATGTGGATGTCACAAATGGATTTAGTTGGCAATTGTTCAATACAAGAGCTCAAAATTAATTGAGTCTATTTGGAACTTGGGATTATAAAATTGGTTGTTATTCGCGAATGCAGGATATTCAAATATTTTAAAGTTCAGTAAAAGATGCGAATTTATAAACGGAAAAATTTTTCGTACATAAAATTCTACGGAATTCGTTGTCCATTACATTATACAGGTTATTGTGAAAAGACCTAGCTCAGTCATATTTTAGGGGAAAGTTGGTTTCTTTAATTAATTCTACCCTATAAAGAATATCTTAAAGCTCCTCATATCTTTCTGTTTGCTCCTAACTTTCCGACATAAAGTATAAAAAATCTCTTCGCTAAATTTTAACCTAAACAAAATAATTTAAATTGACCTTTTATTTAGTTTCTTTCTCACTATTTTATCTCTTGCATATTTTCATGCTTGAATCCATATTAGGATTATCATTAGAAGTCTCATGGAGTGAAATAAGTAATGCCGTAACCCTTCAATATATCTAAAAGTTTAAAAAAGAAACCTTTAGAAATTTATTTAGGTTCTGTTTTTGAAGAAAAGTTAGTTCAATAATTTTTTTTCTGACACAATTCAATTCAAACAAAACCATTTCACAAAAATTAAATACCAGTAAATAAATAAATAAATAAATAAAATTGAATAGTCAATTTAATTATTCGTTTTGTGAAATATCATAGGTATCCTTGAATCGGAGTATCCATCCCCCACCGGCCATTTTCATAAAATTTCAAGAAAATAACTTATTGCTAGAAAGCTGGCTATTTTAAGACCTAACTCAGCTGCTATATCATAAAAATGTTATTCATCCTACAAATGTTAAATGAAATTATATTAGTTATGACAAATGAGACTGAAAATTTACATTGAAAATGTATAAAAGCTATTTATTTTTGGCGTTTTAAAATGGCTTCATTGTCATATCAGCTTATAGCAACTTGAAATTCACACATCTCTTACAGAAATATCACAGATACTATGGATAATCCATCTAGTGAAAAAAAAATCGGGTGTCCAATACATACCCAGTCTCTCCTACTTCCACTGGAAAAGATATTCATGTACAAGTTAAATTACGAATTTCGATTATTCTAAAACAAATAAATAAACAAAGAAAAGTAAATCTAAGATGAAATTTTACTTTAAGTCTCTTTTAAAATCCGCTGTTTCTTTGGAAACATTAATTAATTGTTCACAAATCAAAGAATGAAAAACTAGCTTCCTCTCAAATACTATTTTAAGTGACTATACTTATTTAAAAAAAATAGTGCCACCACTAAAAGAGAAGTAAAGAAAATATTAAAAAAATATCGAATGTAAACACACTTTCTAACTACAGAACTGTTGTAATTTATCTACAGAGTTAAAAAATTATAAAAATGAATGTGAACAACTTGCTCCATTATTAGTAGAAAAATATCATTTTATTTAAACACTGTAGTTAAAAGTAGTTTACATTAAGGAATATTTTTTTATCGTATTTATATCGTATTTTAGATTTTGAAATGATTTGCATTCACGAATAAATACATATGAAATGTAACAAAGCAATCTGTACTTATCTATGACTTATTCAAACATGTTTATATTTGATAGAAAGAAATATGGATAAAAAAAAAGGAAAAAGAAAGGTTACAGCACAGGCTACTGAATAGATCAAATAGATTTATTCGGTTTCATCTTAACTAAATGCAAATACACTGGGATTTATGTAAAATGTTTATGAAGATGTCCTTCAGCTTATACTGCCTTCACCACGGATTCATGAATTTTGACGAAAATAAGAAACATCACAATTTCGTGACATAGAACCAATCCTCTTTTCTTATAAAATCCATGCATCCTAAAAAATGTGCCTTACGTAGGAGGTAATTGGACAAGAAAATGCGTATTTCTTGCCGAGTTTGCTTTTTTTAAATGCATCCACGTATGATTGTATAAGGTAGGTGTTATATCGTTGGGTGCCATTCACTTATATTTTCTAATCAACAGTAGAAAGATTGGAAATACTACAAATATCCTTCTTGTTTTCACAGTATAAGATGGTTTAGTAAAATGTTTCTACTTTTGAGATTAATTTAAAACTAAATAATGACAGTATTTTCAGATTTTATTTGCAAATCACACTTTATATATATATTATTTATATGTAAAACGCAATTATTATTAATGCAGTTATTATCAAAAATGGTATTTTATAAGTCTTACGCAAAAACAGGAACATTCGATAGGAGTCAGTGTTCATGTATGCCTCCCATATTCAGGATTCATGGTAATTAAAGATTCATCACTCCAAATTACCACAATAGAATGTACGGTTTCAGCACACACTTTCCTCGGAGGATCTAAAACTTATGATGAAACCGCACATTTAATACATTCTTTGAGGTACACTCTAACTACTGTGCATATTGCGAACTTTTGAAAAAATGTGTCAGTAGAAAGAAAAAACTGTGTCATTTCCTCTATTTCACGAGTTCTTGCCAAGGGTATTAACAGAAACACCCAATCAATTTTTAAGGTTGTAATTTAGAAATTGGTTAATACTCATTCCAAGCTAATTTAAAGAATTGTCCTCTATCCTCTAAAACAAGAAAGGTAAGACAGGTAAAGTAGATTTATTTTAACAGATGATTTTATTTTATTCGTGTAAGTCAAATGCAGAATTTTTCGGAATTTTCGTCCACTAAAATGCAACAAAACCTTTTCAAAAATGTAAAGGGTATCCAAAAAATGCAAACATTATATAAATGCTACGTACGCTATAAGTATCGATATGTGGTTATTAGGAGTGTATCTGTATCCATAGGTGACACATTTGGCGAGATTTTGTGCATAATCTCACAAAAGCTATACTTTTGCAAGCCTCGCAAAAAATTTGAATGCTGTTTCCATTCTTCAAATGGAAAAAAAAGATAGTATAAATATCTATATACTTATTGAATTGTGCTTGGACATTCTTAAGTAGTGTAGACCGTAATGTATTAAAATTCTTTTGAGTGACCCTGTAAAAGAATTTTAAATGCTACACGCCCTATTTTTGATGAAGAGCATTTTTTCGTAAAGGTTTAACAAAATACACCAATTTTTTTATCGTTTGAAACAGATAAATGCCTTGCTATGTTTTAAACAATGACAGCCACGGAGTTTGATGTATTAGAATACTTATAGGCGTTCCTGTAAATGAACTATAAATGCTATATTTGCCAAATTCAATAGAGTAAATGGTTCATAAAAACATCTGATAAATTTTGTAACTATCAATGTATATTTACGGCAGTTAGAATACGGACCCTACAAAGAAGCAAACAAACCGAATTCATAAACACTTTTTAATTTTGCTGAAAGGCTTTAAAAAGAAATCTTAGTAGTATATACTGAATCACAAAATGAATCATTAATATTTTTATTAGTAATTTCAGCTTATTTTATTAAATTGAAAAATTATTATTTTTTCAATCCTAAATAACTTGAGAGGGTTAATGCTGCAATTTATTTAGCATGCAGTCTATCGTCTTTAAATTTAATACCGTGTTTTAATCATAGATTGATTTTGCACACTTCCTTTTTGAACTAGGTTAGTTAAGTACAAATGAAAATAATTTTCAAAATTAGTAAGATTAAAAAGTATATATATATATAAATAAAAATAACTAAAAAGTTATCTAAAAATGATCATGTTACATATATGTATCATATTCATTCCTGACTTCTACAGCTTATAAAGTGAACTCAAAATATCACATTCTTCTACAATCGTAAACGAATACATACCTATTTTTCTTCAGCATTCATAAGCCAAAGTAGGCTCTCTTTCGGACATTCTAATGGCTCCTTGGCGAATCATTTTCGATCCGTTATTTTTAGAACTTCCCCCAACTAAGAGATATGGAACGCGAGGCTTTTGTTATGAAATAAAAGAAAGATTTTCTAACTAGTCGGACAACAGAAAAGCATTTCAAATTCTTGGGCAATCTTTGGCTTCAATCGCTTGCAAGTTCTTTCTTTTAAATTCCTAGGAGACGGGCACTTGTTTGGGGAATTTTGAAAGATGATTGTTTAGCTGGAATTATTGGAGTTTCATAAAAGGATCAGAAGCAGGATTTCACAGAAGGATATTTCTAGCGCGAAATATTTATTATTTTGGAAGATTATAAGTGACTTTCATGATTGTATGTGGTAGCATAATGTGTATTTTACGCATAATTTGTAACATAATAGCTAAGATTAAGGATTTCGGATAAAGAGAAGCGACAGTTAATAAATGGCACTTAATTTTCCAGTGGTAGGGACAAAATATAGTATCACTGTATAAAAACAGTTTTATCAATATATTTTGCCAGTTCTTTTTCTGTTATACGAACTGGAATATATTTTTGGATATTTTGGTTACGCATTAACAAAAGTTTTAATCAGATATTTTTTGTCACACATGTCAACATTTACCCAATGTCAGGAATACAAAAGAAATATCTAAAAGCATGGTGAAATACTATGATCCAACACTTTCTCTACAGTAGGGTATGTAGGACTCAAAATATTAAGTGAACACTAATTAATTGTCTACTGGAAATACTTCCTAATTTACATCATGTCTAATTTTGCTGATTATCTTGGGTTCTGGTGGAAGTGGGCAAAGACAAAAAGACGAATTTCATGCAAGGGCAGTTGGTCTTGCTGCATAAGCATTGACTTTTCAAAATTTCAAAACATTTTGTTGTAGTCTGAAATTTTGAAGATTTGATAATTCTCCTTAACAGTCAATTTTTGGACAAAAAACAAAGCACTATTGTGAGATAGCAAGGTAGTATAAACTAAAAATAGTATTTAAGAGCACGTGGCATCAGCTGAAACAGTAACGTTCTTTTAATTTTTTTTCTTTTTTGTCGGATAATGGCTTTTGCTTATTAAATACTAGTAAACAAAGAACCAAATCCACATATTTTGCAATTAAATGTGCATAGAGAAAATTATTGACAATTTTTCTAAAATTTCAGCTATTTAATGCCTTTTTCTCGTAAAATTTTTAAAAGTTATTCTATTGTCAATCAATTTCATTTTTATTTTACACTAAAAGCAGAATTGACTTCATGATAAATACACAGTGTCAATTCAATTACACAGTTTGTGT
Organism: Cheiracanthium punctorium; assembly: GCA_038373885.1. NCBI lineage: Eukaryota > Metazoa > Arthropoda > Arachnida > Araneae > Cheiracanthiidae > Cheiracanthium > Cheiracanthium punctorium. The sequence goes on from JAWZYV010001487.1 coordinate 240,910, forward strand.
AATTGAATAAGTCTTTATGAAGCAGCTTGTATCATGGCATATGCTCAAAATAAAGAATTTTTTGTTATTAGAATAATGTTTCTCATTTACTAAGGTCACAAATCTGTAAATAATCAAATCCCTGCTTTGAAAGTTTAAAATTGCCAATTAGAAAATTAGATTCGAAACCATATATTCTAAATGATGCAATCTTATCCTTCATTTATGCATTTATTTCATCGAAATAAGCTCTATAACTGCTCGTTAGAAATATACATTAAGCGTTCTTGTTAGTAAGTTTCTAATAACTTTCTGTTGATTTCGGAAATGGGAAAGGAAATCAAATTGCAAACCATTTGTGTTTACTTTTCCTTAACCTGAATTATTATGAAGGTTATAATGGTTCACGATTATGTGTATTTTAACTACTCTTTAAATTACAGGCTTTAAACTATAAGTATTTTAAGCTCGGTGTGCTTAGTATATCGGTGTGCAAATAGTTGCTGCTATAAATCAACGATTCTGTCAGCTAATTATTTCGTTTAACTCCCTGAGCGTATTGGGAAGATTAAAAAAAATGTGAAGTTCTTTTCAGTCCTTAATAATTGCAGACTGAAGAGTACTCAAGATGGAGAAAGGAAATGCTTTTTAAATTCTCCCCCCTCTTTGAACACTTGCTTAACCTGTTCACTCTCGTTTTTGCGAAGACGCAGCAGCGAAGATTCCCTTTCTGTCCCCAAAAGGGAATATTCGTCAATTTCAAAGCGAATCTCTCAGGGAAAGAAAAGCAACACATTCTGTGTCCATGCGTTGCTTCTTTGCATTTTCCGAATATTAATAACAGGATTTGTGTCAAATCTCTTACAAATTCACGAGTTTTTCTTATTATCAAAAAGTGGAATATGAAGGCATAAATAACTACGAATGGTTTAATCAAGCGTCGAGTCTAGTACAATGCTTTACAAAGTTCATTTATACTCCTTGGGTGATTTTAGGAGACGATATTAGAAATTCGGTAAAGTTTTCTTAAATTTTATGATCCGTTTAGTTGAAGAAGCAATTCCAAAAATAGGAATTTTCGACTTTAATAACTGCTGCTTCAATCAAGATTTATATGTTATGCAATATACATTACGGTATTTATAATTTTTCGTTTCTATTTCTATGAAAAAAAATTTCCATGTTTGTTCTAGTTTTTGAATTTTGTTCAAATTCTATAGGTTTATAGGCATGTAAATATACATACAATTTAAAGCGTAAAAGAATGTTCAATCAACAAAAGTTTTTTCCTACGCCATCATACTTGGATATTATTTGTTCGAAAACTGCCACGGTCTACATTTCACCGCCTTGTAACGCTTCAGACAGTAAAACTAGTTTTACAGGCAATGTAAGGTATATGAAACATTTTCATACTATATAAAGGATAATCTGAATTTTAAGTCGGATTACCGATAGTAAAATCGTTACTATACGCAGAATTGAAATCAAATAAACGAGAACTGAAAGCAAATATCAATGAAGGCGAATCAGAATGTCTTGGTCTCTACTTTTCGTTGTCCAACATAAAGTACATGCACATAATTGCTGATATATTCTATGTACATTAAACTATTTTTCCGTGCAATCCCACGTATACAGACATTTGTTCTATCACTTCACTAAATTTGAGATGCCCCTGTGGTGGAATTCGTTTGGCTGACGGTGGAACCATCCTCGGACTGTTCTCCTGGTCATTTCACCATTGCTATAGTTCAACCATTAAGAGTTGGCAGTCGTGGCGTATAAGTCACGTGACGTTTGGAGGGTTTATTTCTGTGCTTTAGCTAAAGAAAGGAGAAAAATTAAGAGATGAATTAGAATAATCTTGATGATTAAATTCTAATTTACTTCTTAATTCCCACTTTCTTAAACGAAGAAACAAGCTGGCAAGACAACACATGACTCATACTTCACAACCGCCAACTCCTAATGGATGAACTATATATGTGAAAATAATAAAATAGTACACAAGGACTACACAAGGGATTTGGAAATTTGTTCCGTGTTCTAGAAGGGTTTCGCGAGGAAAAACAGGTTAGGAGGACCACTGTTCTATGTATTTTTGCATTTGTGCTATGAAAAATATTTTAAACTAAAAGATACAGCCCATTGTGGAGGCAATTACAACGGGTGTTAGAAAAAACCTTCGACTAAAATAGGTCTTCACTCAATATATTTAGTGTTCGTATACTTAAAATAAATAAGTTCACGTTCAATTTTTATTAAATAGCGAAATGTAATTTCACGCTCTTCTGGATACGTGCGGAAACTTTTCGAATTCGAACGATTTCGTTTTGTAGGAACAGTCCCTCTTATATCACTGCTTCATGCGGAGGAAAAAAAGAATAAGCTGTGTAATCTGGAGAAACTATTTTAACGATTGGAATCGCAATTTTCCCTTCAAAGCCTGATAACTGTCATTATGATAGATGACTGATCATGACTGATAAGTATCATTACACTTTATGAATTCCAGGTGCAAAATAAAACAGTTGTCTGTGTTGTACAACATATTATTCTTGAGGCGTTTATACTAAAAAATAAATCTAAATGGTAAAACGTTATTCTGTGGAAATAAAATTGATTTTGAAAGGTAGTATTTGCATCTGCAGTAAATGAAAAAGTAGTTAGTGAAGTTCTTTTTTTTCCAGGTTCCACGTGTGGCTGAAAGAATTTTTGCTCCATAGTTTTAAAATTGCGTTTTATATCAGCACATGTTGCAGCTGTACCATTAGAAGTCAAATAACTTTTTATTTCTCGTGATTCCTCATCCCTAGAATTAAAACTGATCATGCGTGTTAGGAAACTATTCGCTAAATCTCGCACGTAGAATGGGCAGTCTCTCAGCCAATTTATAAATCTTTTCTGTATATCTTTAGAAAATTTCAAACCGACCAGAACCACAGGGGGCGTAAAAAGAACCATTTTGGAAAGCAAGGAAGCAACATCAATCAGGGAAACAGGCTGGCTGGCGTACATTGTGCGTGCACTGGATCCGTTTCCGGAGCAAGTCAATGCATTTTTCAGCATCCGCGTTTCGTATTGCGAGAGCAAGTCCCCCGCAGCTCATCCTTTGCGCTACACCGGCTTGAAAACAGCAGAATAACAAACGATAACCAATTACCCTTTGTTGGGTGACGCTGAAATTTGTCTCACAGGCGTGGTTACAGCATTTTTCAGAACCGCCGTCAAAAGTTTCAGCCTAATTTTTGCAAAAGAGTAGGATGGAGTCGAAGGTAATCGAGATATCAAGTCAGATAGAGTAACTCCGTTTCCTGGAGTCTTTAAAGTTTACGACCTGCACGTGCCAATTGACCATTAAAAAACTCCCTTCATGCCCTTCAGGGTATGGAAACGGATTACCGTGGACCTACAATGTACGCCAGACTTTCATGACGTCTTTTTAGTGATGGGAGCGGACAGATTGAACATGGGTTCAATAGTGAGCTTAACCGTTTGACGCCGGCAGGAACAACAATAGTCCCGTGGAGTGATTTAGACCAAAAGCATATTTGCGGGACTAAGGGGAAATACTACAGCTTAAACAGATAAGAAAACAGATCCGTACATGGAAGGGGGAGTTTACTAAAAAGCACATCAACAAGGGGAGGGGGGGAGTCTAATTTTTTTCAAAACAGCTTGCCGGACCCATAGTAAATATTTAATGCAATGGAGATGGGCAGAAAAAGTCAAGTTTGCTCAGAGGCAATACGATCGTCCCATTGCTCCCGCCCTGCATTTGCTACTGCGGGCCGAATAACTTCATATCGGGTGCTCTTTAACCCTTTAATGCACAACCCTTTCCCAATGCTGAAAAAAAGGGCAGCCGTTGCCATCGCTCGACTTAACGACCAGCAAGATGGCGGACGATCGAAACGTTCATCGCGTGCTACAGATCTCTAGATCAGTCTCTAGATCTCTAGATCTGTGGCACGGGGGGTCTCTAGATCTGTGGCACGCGATGAACGTTTTGATCGTCCGCCATCTTGCTGGTCGTTAAGTCGAGCGATGGCAACGGCTGCCCTTTTTTCAGCATTGGGCAATCTATCCAGCTGTTCTCGCGTTCTTCCATTTTTCAGCAGATGTCAGTGCTGTTAAAAATAATCGTGGCATTTTTTTTACGGGAAAGGACGTGCTAAAAAGTAAAGGATTGTCGTGGAGCTATGTCATCCGCAACTATTTTTTATAGAAATCCAATCTATTCTTCGTGACTGGCAACCCTAGTAGCACGAATAGTTCAGAAAACGTTATAATTACGTTGGAAACACGTTTTTTGACGTTAAAAATCGTGTTTTAAACGTCTTTTGGACTAATTGTGTCACTAGGGAACAGTCAAAACGTCAGAGTTTGGTGTTCCCAGAGCGGTAACACTGCGCGTTAAAGGGTTAACCGCGCAACGTTGCACTTTCCTCTGCACTCGGTACTCAACAAACGTCCAAGACTACACTTATTCGCGGATCTCACGTATCCAATAAAGTTCGGTTCGACGTTTCAGTGTCCCTGGACGAGATCGAAATTCCGACTTTTTCTCCCGCCACTGCTTCTCGTTTAGGCCGTCTGCGCTGGGGAGAGAGGAACATGGGTTCCAGCTGCCCGGCCATATTGGGGGGTCCCGCATCGATCAGAGATTGGAGGTAGCCATGGCAACGACCATCCTCGAAAAACTTTTTTCGTTCGCCCCTGATGTGTTTTGGTTTGAGAGAGAGAGGAATGGGCTTTCTTTGATTGTATCACCTTGATACTGTACATAGTGTTTTGGAAAAGAGAGTTGCATCGAGGATGTTTCGGCACGTGCCGCTTTTGTTGGGGGGTTACAGGGGTGAAAAGGTGAGAGCTTCTGGTTCCAAGATGTTGAACCTGGGAACGGGGCTCGATATCATCATTGGGGAATCCTGGAATTTTTTTCATTCGTCCAGTTGGTACACAAAATAACAAATTGGGTGGTAAAATCTTCTTCTCTTTATCTCTCTCTTTAATAAATATTCATACAGGTAAAGTAGGGACAGATGCTGTGCTGAAGTTGGAGTTCAGTACAGTTACAGCAAGGAGAACGTTGGGAGGAGGCACTTAGCTAATCTTTACTGCTAAATAACATCTATATAACTATAAAGGGAATTTGTACATAATAAAGTGGGTAAGTCCGCTCTGCGACAAAACCTAGTAGGCAAAGTAACTAAATTTGAAAATGTGTAACCCATTAAGCTGAACATAAAGTACGGTTAAAGCTGTTAGAAAGGTTCGAAGTTAACCATAATCGACACTAAAAGAAAAGAGACGCACTTTTATAACGGGCGTTTCAACAACAGATGATTTTAGTTTATTAAATAAGCAACCGTTTTTAGGGAAAAGATGGGATATCATATTTCAGTATGAAATAGAAACTATGCAACAGTTAATGAAATAAAATAGCCGCTAAATGGCCATTCTTCTTACAATACTTACATAAGTTGATTTCAAAGATAATAGCCTGATGGAGGTGAGTCGCAAAATCTGCCAAATTTAGTTCAACAATTTAAAAAAATTAAACATCCAGACAAAATTTTCCATAATAATACGATTGCTTTTCCACTTGTGTGCCACCCTCTTCTTGAAAACAAAAAGGTCATCCGCATCTAAATCATCTAAATCAACTAAATGTGGCCAATTTAGTTCAACATTTAAAAAAATTAAACATCCAGACAAAATTTTCCATAATAATACGATTGCTTTTCCACTTGTGTGCCACCCTCTTCTTGAAAACAAAAAGGTCATCCGCATCTAAATCATCTACTTCGACCCAAGAAAAGTCAGCCAACATCTTCAGATAATGCACATTTCCTAGAAACGACTTGGCTGGACGAGCATGGATTGAATCCTTTATATTTGAAACTTGATGAAGACGCTTCAATTTACTGATTAAAATTATAACTGCTGTACGAGAATATACATCATTTTACTCGAAAACAAAGCAATTTTCCGAAGTGGCTCACCAAAATTTTCAACTATTTTTGTGGTGAATTTTCACTGTTTCACTTCATCGTGCGAGTGCTCTTTTCCATTTCCGTCAATTGTTTAGTTTTTTAATTGCTGGGATGTCGAAGAATGGCAACTGAAAATCTGACACAAGAAAGTAATGAACAAATTAAAATGATATCCCCTGTTAAAACAGCTTGCTGGGAAAACGCCAACGGGATATAAATGCCGCATTACGGTATCCTGAAATTAGGGAAAGGAGATTTATTCACAAATGGTATTGATGTTCAAGATTTCTACAATAGCAGACATAATTCTATTTTGAATAGCAGACAAATAGTATATAAATACAAAGATCATCCATTACAAAACGGTAACTGCTTTTCGGTGCCATGTGTCTAGACAGAAACGATTGAAGTACAATTCAAGCAGATTCGACGATTGAAGTAGATTTTGGGAGAGGCAAATTAATTACTTGAATACTGCATCAGAGTTAGACAGTATGTCAGCTCTTTTAAATTAGCGAGACAACAATGAATTAATGTAGTACTCACCGCCTCAATATTGCCATCAAAGGTATGGATTTCCATACATATGCGTAACTTACTAGGGGCAAAGGGGCTGGGCAATTGCCTCTCCAAAAATTCAAGGAAATTCAGATATCCCCTATTTAAAAATAGTACTTTCTACAATAGGAAATATTTTGCCCCCCTCCCCCCCTCCAGTCATACATGCCAGTTTACACCAATGCTATCACATCATTCTGAAGAAGAACGCACGGTATTCAAAATTATACACGTACCAACAACCAACAAAAATGTGCTTATACCGTTCTTCGTAGCTGGATCAAATTCAGCACACTGACTAAATAGTACAATAAACAGAAAATTGCTGAGAAAAAAATTAATACGGTTTATTTTTTTAAGTTACCTTATTTTTTGTCCCCTTTCTGGCCATTTTTCGAGGATTTTATGTTCTTATAAGCTCGATTTTCATTCGAAAATTACATTTCTTTTATCACCGAGAAGTAAAGAGAATAGTTTATTAAATGAGCTCTGTTTCAGCATTATACTTAAATTTGTATTTATTTAACGAAATTTTTAAAAATGTCACCAGTTAAGAACTTAGCTTACAGTCCTAATGCTAATTCGTTTCTTGAGATGATAATCCCTTGATTGATAACCCTTTAACGCGCAGTGTTCCCGCTTTGGGAACACCAAACTCTGACGTTTTGACTGTTGCCAGTCACGAAGAACAGATTTCATTTCTATAAAAATAGTTTCGAGTGACATAGCTCCACGAGAATCCTTTACTTTTTAGCACGTTATTTCCCGTAAATAATGGTAACGATTATTTTTAACAGCACTGACATCTGCTGAAAAATGGAAGAATGCGAGATCAGCTGGATAGATTGCCGAATGCTGAAAAAAGGGCAGCCGTTGCCATCGCTCGACTTCACTACCAGCAAGATGGCGGACGATCGAAACGTTCATCGCATGCCACAGATGAGACCCTTTTTTGACGACAGCTGGCTGTGCGCGGGCACAGCCAGCAGTACAGGTTTTATGAATGAAAAATCTGCGTTAAAGGGATCTGACATAACAGCGACATGTACATTTAGAGCGACAATGCAGTTTCATAACAGATATGAAGTTCGCTAGAAATATCGGGAGAGTGGGGTGCACAACGCAATGCCGATTATCATCTCAAAACAGCGTAAAAAGTCCCGAATCAGACTTTTATTTGTCCAGAACTAGTTTTCCAGAATGTTCCGAACTCTACCATTGGACCGTATTTAAAACGATATAATCATGTAATGCTCTGATTTGACAGGGCGCATGTGACCCGAAGCATAGGTGTGCCGCTTGTTCTGTGTTTTCTTAGATGCCATGATGAAAATTCTAGGAGGCTTTTTTCCGCTACACCGGATATAATAATTAGTTTTCTTTACTCAATATATTGTAATTGCCGCCTCGGTAACGGCAAGATTTTTCTTGTGGAATATCACGGAATTTAAAATGAAGTTATTAAAAGAATGCATTTGAAAATGCTTATGAGAAATAAAACGCGATGTATCTGAAAATGAATGAAAGAAGAGATTAAAGTTTAATTTTAATACACAGAATTTATTGATTGTAATTTCATTACACACCTATACATATCTAGAACCGTTGAACATAGGACCTTTCACTTTTTTGAAATACACACTGGCAGGACAACGTTTGACGGGTTCTGCAAGTAAGTCATAAAAATGAGCTCCCCATTTCCATTCAAGCGTGGAGTAGAGAGACAAAAAGTGTTTGAAAAAGGAGAATGGAAAAGAAAAACAAGATTTCAATTACAAAGAGTACATTTACTTTCGAGCCATCTCGAGTTGCAAGAGAACTCTGTGCCTCTAGATTGAACTGAAGGGGTTTTTGACAAATATCTTATTTGGAGAAGTTATTAATGACTGCAATAAAAAATGACGATAGACTTTTTTTCAGTTTGCTGGTAGAAAATATTTATTTAATTATAAGACATTTTTCATTACTTTAATAATTGTAAGAAACGCTTCCACTTTTGATTTTATATAGATTCTCTAAAAACAATGACATATTTACCACAAATGATTTTATTATCATGAATCAAATATTTGCTTTGCTTTGTATGAAGTGCAGGTTTGACCATTAATGGGTTTTCCACTTCAGAAGGTCTAGAATGCATTTCATTGGATCAAATGAGATAAAATTTGTAGTAAGGGTAACTCAAATAATGCGCTTGACCTTTATTAAATTAAAAAAAAATTAGTGCAAAAATTCATCAATAGGTGGAACTCAAAGACAAATGGTGTCATGTGCGTGCATTGAAAATGTGAAACATTTGCTCTACAGCGCATTAACATCGTTTTTTGGATAGAAAAAAGACGGATTCTGCACGAACATTAATTAGTCACTGTTTTAAATATCATGCCTTCGTTGTGTAAAAAAAAAGCGCTTATGATAAAATTGTTTCAACAGAACCAGGAGAATTTTGCTGCAGCTGTAAAGGAATTATTTCGCAAGAAGAAGATATGAAGAAATCCAATGTCTCCATTTGCTTTACGCAATGTGCTTCAGAAATTTGAAACAACTGAGCAACGTGGCATTCTTTCAGGCAGAGAAGGAAAGCAAATACAGTCTTCTAGACTCGAAAATGTAGATACCGTGGTCGTTAAAACCAGAAGTCAGTCGCCGCATGGTGGAGTGAGTGTGCTAATTGGTTCCTCTGCAGCAAATTAAAAGTTTTTATGAGTAGTACAGTGCCACACACACACACAAACACACACATCTGGTAATAATTTTTAAAAATAAATTTAATAAATATTGAGCGAATCACTTGAGTTATTCGTAGTTCAAATTTTATCTCATTTGGACCTATAGAGCGCACTCTAAAGCCCTCTGAAGTGGGTAAATTTTATTCCTTGGTAACTCTGTATATTAATAAGGTCATTTTATTGTCAGTATTTAAGATTAGATATTAAAAAAAATTACATTAGTGCTAATAAAAGTAAGCATTTGAGTATCTGAAAATTTTAATTCTATATTTATCATATATTTATCTTTAGAAATAGAGGTCGAATGGCTTGAACTGTATTGGTCAATTATGGAAAAAATACTTAGATGGAAAGAACTGAAAATGAAAGTTTGTCATACAATTCAAATAAGAAGCTAGATTATTTTTAGATGGTTAGAAAAATAACGTCTGAAAATGAAGGTGATTTAAATACTGTAAAAAAAATAGGTTTCTAGTATTTCTTTTTGTGAAATACTTTAACTACTTAACTAAAGTATTATTTAAATAAAATTATTTTTTTGATTAACTATACACTTGGGTTTTTAACACATTTTTTTTATAAATTACTAAAACATGACAGTATTTTAAATTTAAGATATGTGTCGCATGAGATTTTTTTATACAACTCGTAGTTTTTGTCATCTGCTTTGTTAAAAAAAATCTGTTCTCCAGACTATGTTTGGCAGAACCTTGGAGTAATTCTTTTACTTTAAATTCGTAATTTTTTTCTTGCTTTGCAAATATATTTGAGTATAAGAAAAATCTCCTTTTAAATGTTACAAAACGTAAGTTCTGTCTGCTGCACTATTGTTTTCCTGTTTTGTAAATAAAGTTGACGTACAAAAGAGAAAAATCTTTTTCAGAAGAGAGAGACATGGGAGAAACTTCGCAAAAACTAAATACTCTCTTTTATGCATCTATTTGCCATTAAAAATAGAGTGGTTTCGTGAGATAATAATGTTTGTGCCGAATACTATTCTAGATTGGGTCTATGTATGTTCATACTCAGGAAAGAGAATTAGACAGTATATTCCGAGACAGTATAGAACGGGAGAATTTGTAAAAGCTGATATACTGGAATCACTTCAAGATTTTTCTTTGACGGAGAATAAAATGGAATTTATAAAGTTCTACATTTACCACCGATGCCCTTGGCAGTAAATCAAGCTTTTGACACATATGGCACATCCTTGGCTGCTGTCACATAGGACAGATCCTTTGGGTAAAAATGCAAGCGACATCAATTCTCTGTCCATATTTTTTTTGTTGAGTCAACACTGATTAATATTTTTGCTTCACAGTAGAATTTTTGTAGCACAAGTGACCGATGATTAGAGATGGAGAATGTAGAGCCTCAAGCCGCTTCCGAGTAGGACACAAATTTTTTTACGATGAACACATCTATATTCGTATAATTTGAAGAATTTTTTCCTTTAGCAGTATTTAACATCTCTTCGTCTTCATGATTTTATATCAAAAGGTCTTTTTAAATAGAAACTGAAAACTTAGAAAATTGCAGCGAGGCGGGGGATGCCCTGTTCGTACAGTCTTCTGCCTGCCAACGAACATTCGAAGAAAAAATGTGGGCATCCCCGCCTAAAAAAACACGCACCTTTCTTCACATTTCAAAACGCACAACTGCTTCAACGAACTTTTTTCGAAAGCCGTTGCCACTGAGAGTGGAGGAAAAAATTTTTCATTTTCCGCTGAGTCATTCCCCTGACTTGGGTGATCGGTGAACAGAACCAGTTTCGCTGCGTCGTGACGTCATTCCTCTTGCTCTGAGATGAAGAGGAAAGGAGAAAAGTTCACGCAGGAATTTACTGTGATTCTAGTGGCAACCAGACAGCTTTGTTTACAAACAATTTTACAGACGTGCGAAGTTGTTGTGTTTTTACTTGGATGTAATGTGCTTCCCATTTTTTTTTGTTTGTTACACTACAGTGTAACATCCTTCCCCCCAACAGAAAAAAAAGAATACGTAGCTTACTCTTACAGATTTTACAATTCAACTATGTGGCACAAATTGATATAAAATAAAAGTTCACACTAAAATGTTTGCATATATGATACCATAATCAACAAGATAAGAAAAAAAAGATTTTGTTCACAACTATGTACATGAGCTCAAATATAAATGTTCAAATATATATGTATATATGTACAAAATGACTTGCAAGTATTACTTTTTGGTACAGAGTGCGATGGCCTCATGCAATCCCATAAACTGTACCTCTTTGTTTTCTACTGTACATTCAGATTCTCACTCTTATTCTCATTCGTTTCGAATTTTTACACACACAATTTTGTTACATATTAGCGAGGAAAAAATTTTTTTGAATTTTAGGAAGATGTCAAGTTGAGATGCCAGTCCATGAATCCTCAGAACTATTAAATTAGTCTTTTCTTTAATTAGTATTATTATTATCTAACGTTTTTAAGTTTGGCCAAAATTACAGAATCATTTATGCGTTCACCAGACTGTTCTGAAGAACTCCAAATATAGGACCAGCCATACATATTTGGAATTGCAGTGATCAGAAATGCGCCTTTTCTGAACACTGTCTCCCCAGAAAAGTCTAGGAGAGCAACACAAGTAGAAACTGTGTTAGAAAATATTTTTTATTTTTTTTTTTGTTTGTTCTGAGACTCAGAAAAGACTTTCCCTTCTTGTTTATGTTATGGTCTCTGTATTGAGAATATTCGAATTTAGGGGTTTTTGAATGAAAATTTTGCTTACATGCACTTTTCTTTCCCTCAGTGCATCATTCTCAGTTTTATGAATAATTAAATTGTTGTTTCTTAATACTTTTTTAACCTCCCAGGGACCATTATATTTTTTTTGCAATGCACCTTGTTCAGTAAATTCTTCTAGAAAGACTTTATCTCCCAATTTGACATCCGGCTTTTTTCGGCCTTTTATGTATTTAGAATGTGCTTTGAAATATTGACTTTCATTTATTAATATATTATTCTTGATCTCTTCTGATATTTTTTTGACATTTTCAACATATTTGTTGAATTCCAAAGTGTATTTGGGTTCATCAAAGGCATTTATTGGTAGGTTAAGTTTACGCCCAAAAAATACTTCAGCAGGAGAGTATTGAGTTACAGCATGTGTTGTGTTGTTGTAGTGCAATTTGAAAAATAATAAACTGTTGGACCAGTCACAAACTCTTTCCGAGATAGCAGCAACACTCTCTTTCAGGGCCTTATGAATACGTTCTACAATTCCATTTGAATTTGGATGATATACCGAGGATTTTCTGTGTTCAATTTTAGCCTCTTTCATAAAATTTTCAAACTCATTTGAACAAAAATTTGTGCCGTTGTCAGAAAGTAGTATCTTTGGAATGCCAAATCGTGAAAAATATTCCTGTAAGTGTTTAATTATTGTGGTTGAAGTATAATTTGATAAGGGAATTAGTTCAATAAAACGAGAGTAGTGATCAGAAATACTTAGAATGTAAAATTTTCCATCAATGGATCGAGGTAGTTTTCCTACTATGTCGATTGCTATCATCTCCCCAGGAGCTAAATGAGATTTTGAAACAAACTCTGAAGTAGTGTTTTTTGGCTTAGATTTATTCTCTAGACATTTTGTACAGTTTTCACAAAAGTTTTTTGTATCAGCAAACATGCCCCTCCAAAAGAATTTTTGATTGAGAAGTTCATATGTTCTTGCCACACCAAAGTGAGGTGCATGAGCTGATTTCAAACATGTTTGTATTAGAGATTTCGGAATTAAAATTCTGTTTTTGATGGACTTATCTTTTCTGTTTCTATTGGAAGGTTTAATTTTGATCATTAGTAGTTGGTTATGTGAGTCAATAAAATATTGTTTTTTAGTTTTTTCATTGTTGTCCTTTATCTCTTGAATTAATTTTGAAATGTCTTTATCCTTGCATTGTTCAGATTTAATAGTTGCATGACTGAGATCAAAATCATTGTTAAAAATATTTAAGTTATTTACAGTGAGATCTTCTTGAAGTACTCTAGATAGAAAATCAGCTGGATTTTTAATGCCAGGTATGTGTTTAATGTCATAATCAAACTGTTGTAAATATAGAAGCCATCGAGCCACTACTTCAGGTTGTTTGTCCAAATTTAAATGGTGAGTTAAAGGTTTGGCATCTGTTAAAATAAAAAATTTTTTACCAAAAATTTGTTCATGAAAATGTTTACATGCAAGATAAATAGCAAAAAGTTCTCTTCTGAGAGAAGGATATTTAGATTCAGCTACAGAAAGTTTTTTCGAAAAAAACTCTATGGGAAAAAATTGACCATCTGTCTTTTGCATCAGTATACCACATACTGCAACTTTAGATGCATCACAGACCAGGTAACAATCCTTTGATTCATCAAAATTTTTAATTGTGGGTTTGGTTAAAATAATTTCTTGAATCTTATCAAAAGCCCTCTGACATTCTGCAGTCCAAACAAAAGGAACATTTTTTTTGGTTAGATTTACAAGAGGTTCCATGATTTCAGCGTAGTTGAAAATTAAATGTCGAAAATAGTTAACCATACCTAAAAATGTCTGAGTTTGTTTTAAATTTTTTGGAGCTGGGAATTTATTTACTTTTTCAATATTTGATTCAGAAGGTGAAAAGCCATTACTGTTTACAGTAAAACCTAAGTAAGTAATTTCAGATCTGCAAAGTTGAATTTTGTGTGGGTCTAAAGTTAAATTGAAGTTTTTCAATCTATCGAATACCTTCTGAAGTAAAATTTTAAGTTCAGTAAGTGAATTGGCAGCAACAATAATGTCGTCTAGAAAAAATTGAACATTAGGACCCTTCAAATCATTAATGCATTTTGAAATTAGTGTGTGAAAATAAGATGTGCTGTTTTTGCTGCCGAAAAAAAGTCTTGTGGGTTGGAAATTTCCTAGTTCACAACAAAAAGCTAACTTTTCCCTATCACTTTCCTTGAGTTTGATTTGAAAAAAAGCAGATTTTAAGTCTAAAACACAGTAAAGTTTCTTCCCAGATATATTGTGCAGAATGTCAGATATCTTTGGTAAACAAATTTTGAAGGATTCAGTGACTGAATTTAAAAGTCTGTAATCTACTACCATGCGAAATTTAAGTTGTGATTGATTGGAGTTTGGCGGAGGTTTCTTTCGTACAAAAATTGTTGGAAAACTGTATGAACTTGAACTATTCTCAATTATGCCTGCTTCTAAAAGTTCTTTAATCTCTTTTTGAGCAAATTCTTTAGCAATTTTTGGAATTGGATAAGGCTTTGTCTGAATGGGGAAATTGTGTAGAAGTTTGAATTCTGGTATGACTGCATCAGTAGAACCAAGTGTTTTATATGTCTTGGAAAAAACTGCATAGTTTTCCATAAGCATCTCTAACATATCTTTTTTGTCTTTATCATTTAGGTGTTGTAAATCAAAGTCAGACTCTTTAAGCTCTTCTTTTCTTAGCTGTAGAATTTCATTTAAGTTTAATGCATTAACCTGGAAATGTTCTTGTTCAGTGTGAGCTATTTTAGAATTTTCCTCAAAAACTTGTAATGATCCTAATTTAGAGTTCTTTCTGATGTTAATAATGGAATTAGATAGATTTTGAATAATTGTGAATATGTATTTCTCTTCGTGTACAATATGTAATGACTCCTGCATAGAAAATTGTAATTTAGATTTAATTGGAGTGAAAATTAATTGAGCTTCTTTCTGCAATGAAGTAGGAATTAATAATTTAATAACCTCTGTTG
This sequence comes from Cheiracanthium punctorium, assembly GCA_038373885.1. Lineage (NCBI taxonomy): Eukaryota > Metazoa > Arthropoda > Arachnida > Araneae > Cheiracanthiidae > Cheiracanthium > Cheiracanthium punctorium. The sequence goes on from JAWZYV010001487.1 coordinate 255,922, forward strand.
AATGTGGCTGTAACTGAAGATTTGCGGGTGATCTAGCAAATAATTCATTTTTCTGTCTATTACTTTTGGTGATATTGCTAACCTGTGATATAGTAGGCATGGAATTTTCAAATTCAAACTCTTCATTATTCATTATGAGCTTTTGCTCAGGAGTATTCAGAATGATTTTATTTCTTTGTAAGAAATCATATCCAAGGATAATGCTGTATTGAGAGTTCCAATTCTGTTGAGTGACAAAAAATTGGTTTTGAAACCACTTAGTTTTGATTTTAAATTTAATGTTGACAGCAGATAAATAAGGTATAGATGAGGAATTTAATGTATGGATTCTAACTGAACGAGAAATGTATTCAATTTTAGAATGTTGTTTGATACTTTCTAGAGCACTTGGCTGAATTAAACTTAAGTTTGCACCAGTATCAAGTAAAGCTTGCATCTCAACATCGCCAAATCTTAATTTAATTATGGGTAAATTGCTATTATGCTGATTACATGACATTACAAAAAATTGGGCATCTTCATGTTTGTTTTCTAAGTTAGTGTTGTGATTGTATTTAGCGTTAAAATGAGTTTGGGTTCTTGCTGAACTACTCTTGTAGTTGTCAAATTTGCAAGAACCCTTATTTAGTTTAAATTATTTCTATTGTATGGGTGTTGTCTGAATCTTCCTGCAGCCTGTCTGCGTCTAAAGTTTGATCTACTCGAGGGATTCCTGTATTGTGAAAAATTTCCTCTGTTTTGTTGCAAGTTATTTGTGGCATTACTAATTTGTCCTCTTTGTGGACCAAAATTCCCCCTAGAATGAATTTGTCTTTGATTTCCCCTGAATTGATTTTGAAAATTTGGATAATACCAACATTTTATCGTCAAGTGTGGCTTTCCACAAATCAAACATGTAATCGTTGGAACATTATTTTGCTCGCTGGTCTGTGCATTTAAATTATTTACACTCAATGGAGCACTAGTTAGTTTCTCAATGGTCTGTTTTAGCTCTTGTATTTGTTGATTGCTTTGCACTTGATTGCTTATGAGTGTATTAATCTCAGTGGAAAAAATGTTGTTGACATTGCATGTTGGATCATTCAAAGCACTCTCTACATTTTTAGCAATAGTAATTGCCTTGTTAAAGTCATGGGGATTTTGTTTTTTCACCTCCAATTTTATATCTACTCTCAAAGCCTCTAAAAATTTATTTAATTTGATTTTTTTTTGCTAGTTCCTGTAGCTCTGCAGCTGAATCAGTAGTGATGTTGAGGTATCTATCTGCAGCTGAGTCTATCTTTTCAGCTAAATCTTTTACTGATTGATTGGGTAGTTGATGTATGTTCGAGAATTGGCTCTGAAGTGTGGCGAAGGATTCTTCTTTTTTGAATTTATTTGTTAAGAGAGATTTTAGTTGATCTAAAGATTTGGCTTTACTGCCAATGGGATCTTGTGAGATGTACCTGAGAGCCTCTCCCTTACAGTTTAATTTTAGAATTAGAAATGTTTTCTCTTCAGGCCATTTTTCTAAGCTTGCCACATTCTCTATTTGTTCAAAGAAAAAATCAATGTTTTCTTCTGCCTCTCCAGAGAAGTAGGGTAAGTTACTGGCTAAACTCATTGAAACTATATTTTTGTGTGCCATTATGAAATAATTCGTGTAAATTTACCTTAATTTTAAAATTTCACTATGCGCATATATACATATATATAATATATAATAAAATTGCACTAATACCAGATATATAAAGTATAAAATTATAATCATTCAAATATATATATATACTCTGAACATTCATTTGTTATTTGCATAAATATATACATGTTACTTATTGAATTTCAAGTAGTGGATGACAAACTTCCAGGTGAGATAATTTGTTTTTGTCTTATTTATATATTATTTCTAATATTGTTTGCATACTGCTATTAAATTTACCCAGATAATTTTAGACACACTCACGGCACCAATGTTTTTTTTTTTTTTTTTCATTTTCCGCTGAGTCATTCCCCTGACTTGGGTGATCGGTGAACAGAACCAGTTTCGCTGCCTCGTGACGTCATTCCTCTTGCTCTGAGATGAAGAGGAAAGGAGAAAAGTTCACGCAGGAATTTACTGTGATTCTAGTGGCAACCAGACAGCTTTGTTTACAAACAATTTTACAGACGTGCGAAGTTGTTGTGTTTTTACTTGGATGAAATGTGCTTCCCATTTTTTTTTTTTTTTTGTTACACTACAGTGTAACAGCTTATGAGAAATAAAACGCGATGTATCTGAAAATGAATGAAAGAAGAAGAGATTAAAGTTTAATTTTAATACACAGAATTTATTGATTGTAATTTCATTACACACCTATACATATCTAGAACCGTTGAACATAGGACCTTTCACTTTTTTGAAATACACACTGGCAGGACAACGTTTGACGGGTTCTGCAAGTAAGTCATAAAAATGAGCTTCCCATTTCCATTCAAGCGTGGAGTAGAGAGACAAAAAGTGTTTGAAAAAGGAGAATGGAAAAGAAAAACAAGATTTCAATTACAAAGAGTACATTTACTTTCGAGCCATCTCGAGTTGCAAGAGAACTCTGTGCCTCTAGATTGAACTGAAGGGGTTTTTGACATATATTTTATTTGGAGAAGTTATTAATGACTGCAATAAAAAATGACGATAGACTTTTTTTCAGTTTGCTGGTAGAAAATATTTACTTAATTATAAGACATTTTTCATTACTTTAATACTTGTAAGAAACGCTTCCACTTTTGATTTTATATAGATTCTCTAAAAACAATGACATATTTACCACAAATGATTTTATCATCATGAGTCAAATATTTGCTTTGCTTTGTATGAAGTGCAGGTTTGACCATTAATGGGTTTTCCACTTCGGAAGGTCTAGAATGCATTTCATTGGATCAAATGAGATAAAATTTGTAGTAAGGGTAACTCAAATAATGCGCTTGACCTTTATTAAATTAAAAAAAAATTAGTGCAAAAATTCATCAATAGGTGGAACTCAAAGACAAATGGTGTCATGTGCGTGCATTGAAAATGTGAAACATTTGCTCTACAGCGCATTAACATCGTTTTTTGGATAGAAAAAAGACGGATTCTGCACGAACATTAATTAGTCACTGTTTTAAATATCATGCCTTCGTTGTGTAAAAAAAAAGCGCTTATGATAAAATTGTTTCAACAGAACCAGGAGAATTTTGCTGCAGCTGTAAAGGAATTATTTCGCAAGAAGAAGATATGAAGAAATCCAATGTCTCCATTTGCTTTACGCAATGTGCTTCAGAAATTTGAAACAACTGAGCAACGTGGCATTCTTTCAGGCAGAGAAGGAAAGCAAATACAGTCTTCTAGACTCGAAAATGTAGATACCGTGGTCGTTAAAACCAGAAGTCAGTCGCCGCATGGTGGAGTGAGTGTGCTAATTGGTTCCTCTGCAGCAAATTAAAAGTTTTTATGAGTAGTACAGTGCCACACACACACACAAACACACACATCTGGTAATAATTTTTAAAAATAAATTTAATAAATATTGAGCGAATCACTTGAGTTATTCGTAGTTCAAATTTGATCTCATTTGGACCTATAGAGCGCACTCTAAAGCCCTCTGAAGTGGGTAAATTTTATTCCTTGGTAACTCTGTATATTAATAAGGTCATTTTATTGTCAGTATTTAAGATTAGATATTAAAAAAAATTACATTAGTGCTAATAAAAGTAAGCATTTGAGTATCTGAAAATTTTAATTCTATATTTATCATATATTTATCTTTAGAAATAGAGGTCGAATGGCTTGAACTGTATTGGTCAATTATGGAAAAAATACTTAGATGGAAAGAACTGAAAATGAAAGTTTGTCATACAATTCAAATAAGAAGCTAGATTATTTTTAGATGGTTAGAAAAATAACGTCTGAAAATGAAGGTGATTTAAATACTGTAAAAAAAATAGGTTTCTAGTATTTCTTTTTGTGAAATACTTTAACTACTTAACTAAAGTATTATTTAAATAAAATTATTTTTTTGATTAACTATACACTTGGGTTTTTAACACATTTTTTTTTATAAATTACTAAAACATGACAGTATTTTAAATTTAAGATATGTGTCGCATGAGATTTTTTTATACAACTCGTAGTTTTTGTCATCTGCTTTGTTAAAAAAAATCTGTTCTCCAGACTATGTTTGGCAGAACCTTGGAGTAATTCTTTTACTTTAAATTCGTAATTTTTTTCTTGCTTTGCAAATATATTTGAGTATAAGAAAAATCTCCTTTTAAATGTTAGAAAACGTAAGTTCTGTCTGCTGCACTATTGTTTTCCTGTTTTGTAAATAAAGTTGACGTACAAAAGAGAAAAATCTTTTTCAGAAGAGAGAGACATGGGAGAAACTTCGCAAAAACTAAATACTCTCTTTTATGCATCTATTTGCCATTAAAAATAGAGTGGTTTCGTGAGATAATAATGTTTGTGCCGAATACTATTCTAGATTGGGTCTATGTATGTTCATACTCAGGAAAGAGAATTAGACAGTATATTCCGAGACAGTATAGAACGGGAGAATTTGTAAAAGCTGATATACTCGTCAATTTCCCAGTTTTAACTTTAAATTATTCATACAAAAGAGAAAATTTCGAGGACAAGCTTTACTAGAAATAAAACCCTGCTGAATTAATTACGAGGGTTGCTCGAAAAGTAAGGTAACAAATCTTTTAGTCAAAAAGTTTATTCACGAAATAAAAAGATATACCCACATACCAAGGAATTTGGTACACATTAACATCCACATTATAACATCCATGGGCAAAAAAGCATTTGCATTTTTTGTTTCATGTCCCCCGGCCCAAGAACACCTAGAAGAGGTCCATGACACCATGTCGCTCCATGTAGCAACGCCACAAGGGTTTTCTTCCCCACTTCACAGCACCATCGCAGAGGCGCCAATAAAATTATTGACACCAGCAGAATAAGAAGGACAGGAACAATGGCAAGATGAGAAAGGGTCTTTTCTTTATCGACAAATTTCAAAACTTTGATGTGGCCGCTTCGTAGCCTGGACAAAGCAATTTGTGCAGATCGTATGCCTTGAAAGCATTTGTTCCATCTTTAAACCAATCTATCGACTAACCCAGGGCCTCGGTCGCTGAGCTATTTAACGACGGCGTCCTGAAATGAGGCATTGGTTTGAAGACCGCGCTTAGCGATGTGCTTTCTCAATGGCTCGAAGAGATGGAAATTACTTGATGTGAGATCTGGGCTCTAGGGTGAAAGTTCCAAATGTATCTTCTGTCTGAAATGTCGAAGCTTTGCGGTGTTACCACTTCCATCTACTGGCATTTGATTGCTGTGATCGTCTGTTGTACGTAGACACTGAATTTCATTCACTCAAGGAATATGTGCACTGGGAAAGTTCTATTTATCTTATTTTTTGTTTTATGTTGTATGTCTATGGGGATGCATTGTAAAAGGTTTTTGATACATAGCATAATAACGATAATTCTAAGGTTTTACGTTTCAGTAACGCTTAAAGTAAGAAGAATGAAGTTTGGGATTTAAGTAACATAACGGACACTTTTGGATTCGTGTAAAATATAAAACGTTCTCTCTAGACAACAATAATCGCATTTTGGTGGTTTGCTAGAATTTACTAAACAAATATGTGTTACTTAAGTTCAGAAATATTGGAAATAAATGTCATTCTTCCTAAGATAAAGGAAATTTAGACTAGAAAAGCGATCCAGCTCTCTAGCAAGAGTTGAAGCTATTTCATGCTTGAGGGAAGAGAATATCGTACCACAGAAATGTCTAGACTGAGATAAAAGTCATAAAAGTGGAAGCTGGCAAAATTGTGTTCATAAATCGTTTGAAGATGTAGCTTGCAGGAGAAATAACACGCCGTTCGCTTCCTCCGAGACAGCAAGCGCAGGGTAAGAAATCCGTTATTTGATGTAGTGAGATACTTAGACTTACTTAAAATATAAGAGGAAGTCTGTTATTTGATTGAATTGTTTTCATTTAAGTAATATGTGCAGGTTTTGTTATGTAATTTTATTTCGTAAGTTAGAACTCAGCCAGTTTTTTTTTATTCTGTTAAAAAAAGCCTTCCATTTTGGTGGAAAAGAATTCTCCATTTGGAGGACTCAACACTTACGTATTCATTTCTATTAAGAATGTTGTGCAATGATTTCAATAATTGGCATTTAAATAATGCGATGTATAGTTCTGGTGACAAAGCTTTTCTAAAACTGTTTTTTTAAATTTTTTTTCTACAATTGCGATATAAATTTACTCGAAAAAAGATATCTTTTGCATTTCATTCAAGATGTTACAGTTTTAAGCATAATCAATATATTTACTCGATTCAATGTGTCGGTCCGGAAAAGTAAAATTTTAAAGTCCACATAGAAAAAACTTGATTGAAGATCTCATAAATAATGAGAACAGTGGTTAAATCAATAATGGCCCAATTTGGTTAATATTGATGTACTATGAGATGCCTTTGATCTTTACCCAAAAGTCACAGTAAATGGTTTTTATCCTTTAAAGCTCTTACTGCAAACTTTCAAAATTCTTAATCTATACATTTTTCTATTGCATGGAATTGGTGAGCGAGTCTGTGCAAACTAGTTAAAGTAAGGCGGAAAGTGAAAGCTAAGTAGGTATTTGTATCCCCTCCACCCCATAAAGCAGTACAAGAGAGATCTGTGAAAATTATGGCCTTTCAAAAAGCTGCTCTTGGAAAATACAGAACGAAATAGGGTCTTAGACGCACTGGCAAATTATCGAGCAAGCCCTACAGAAAGAAATACTTTACTACTTTTGTACTACTTTTGTATTTGTAACTTTATTTTGAACAAATAAGAAGTGAAGCCAGTGTTTCTGGAAAGCTTAACTTTGACTGGACGTATCAAGTACATTTTTCACAGAATTAGATGCACAACTGAGAAATCGGTCGTTACTGAGCGTATAAAAATTCCGTCTCCCAAAATGTTTCACTACATTTCGGATTTGATAATCAAAAAATATCTCATTCACTACGAGCTTAAACGTGAAAACCAATAGAGCTCTTATTTTGATCTCTTTCGAACCGGAACAAATATGATACTCCTTACACATTTGCAAGTTACCTACTTGCAGATTCAATGGCGGATACACTTTTTTTTTTTTGGACGGGTTACTTTGAAAAAAGAGCTTATTTAAGCTAAGAAAACTGTACATTAGAGTAAAATGTTACCCTAAAGCGAATTATTTTTGTGATGGCTAATTCAGTGGGAGAGAGAGAAAACTTTTTTGGGATGAGCTAAGTTTTAAGAAAAACTTCAAAAACTTGACTTGAAAATGTTGAATTGAATTGACTTGAAAATGTTCAATAAAGCAAAATGCTCCTCTACAGCAATGTAAAAAGTTTTAGGAGGGGCTAATGTATAAAAAAATGCATACTTGACTTTAAAAAAGTGCACAGTGAAACAAAGTTACCTTAAGCAATGTTTTTCCTTGCGGGGTTGAAACTCCTAGCCCCTCCCCTGGATCCGCCACTGGTCTAATTTATAAAAAAGCGTTTTTTTTTTTTTTTACCTAAACAGAATGAAAAATAAAACAAAACGTTACCATTAAGCAATATTTTTTATCTTTTGGGGAAGGTGAAACCCCATAATACTTTCCTTCGATCCGCCACTATACGTATTCGCATATTTTCGTACGATTTGCACATTAGACACGAGTTGATGCGTCTTGAGAGACGAGTTTGTACAGTCGGGGACAGTACAGAGTAGAGATGATTTCGGGCTCATTTTTTGAAGCCCGAGCCCGAGGACTTTTAATCCGAGCCCGCCCGAGCCCGAGCAATATTATTAAAGTTGGATCCCGAGCCCGAAATTTCAGCTAAAGACAATTAAAATTAACTACTACATTAATAGGATACAATATATTTTGGAGCTTCACACACCTTCTAGTCCTCCGTGCCGCTATTTTTTTTAAATAAGTACGTCTATTTATCCCACGAATCACTTTTTAAAATCTGTTTCAAGGAGTATGTTCAACAAAGGAGAAATTTCTCCCGAGCCCGAGCCCGAGTCGGGCCCGGGCTCGCGCTCGGGCTTTCGGGCTCGGTTTGAGCCCGTCTCATCTCTAGTACAGAGGTCGGTTCCTAAATGCACCTAATATAAAGCATGCTGTTTCGGTTGAAACCATTGTTCATTTGAACGTTAATCACGCGTTCTACTCATAGCTATACCATTATGTACCATTGGGAAACGGCGTCGGCTGCTGCTTATTCGAATAAGGGATCTGTTTTTCCCGTGATTTGCACGTTTTGTTGCGTACGGTTATCATGCAGAGAGTGTCTTTCCTTACTAAATGGAAAACGCTCTGCAACTTTGTAACTGACTTTTTCTACGTAGTGACTCTTAAGTCGATCTCGTCACATAGCACATAGCTACTTTACCTTGATATTTAGTTCAAGGCCGCCTTTGCCGCCGTTTTAAAGTCAAAAGTCAAAGATGGGGGGGGGATGGGATGCACTTTAGTGAACATCCTGTATTCAGTTGCAAGGAAGTATATTGTATGTTTCTGCAAAGAGCGCTAAAGTTTTAGTAAAGGGTTTCTGATATTATTAGACCTCTAAAGTTCTATTAGTTTATGTTTTGAAAATTCCCGTTTCATTCATGTAAATCTGTCTACGATTATAATAAAGCATTACTTAAAAAGTTAAATTGAAAAGGTCACAAAAAGTTCGAAAATAAAATAAAATTTGAAACAATCGAAATAAATTCGTAAATTTAAGGTAACAACATGGAAGTAAAATGCACTTTCAAATTAGATTTTCAAATCGCAATTGTAAATGCAAATGACTAATGGAAATATTCATAGCTTTTGACTGAATGATTTAATCAAATTTCATGAATTTAGGATGATTTGATGAGGTTCTCAAAATGGTGAAGCATAACAAGGAATACAATTTTAGATATTGAGAAGACCCCTATCGAGAAGGCAGAATCATTTCTGACATCCTGTAGAAACTTGCTTTCATCTGCGAAAATTGAATAAGAGGAAACCGACTGATAAACAATTCTCAGGACATATTTAGAATATGAATCCAGTTAAATGGTGGAAGAATTGATGCTTATCGTTTGATCTGCTAAACAACTTGTGTCTCTGAGCAATTAGAAATGCACAAATCAAATTAATACAAAGTTTCTTGAATAGTAATGAAAGCGTCACCAGAGTTGTGTCTTGATTAGATTTTGCGTGAGTTTGATAAGGTTGTGGTACTTACTTTTGTATTTATAAATATTTGAATAATTTACTTTGATATACACTTTTATTTATTTCTATAATTATCTACAATTATCCACAAAAAACAACAACACTGAAACTTTCGCTTATTTCATACATCGGGCTTTTTATTAATGATTTTAAAAGTATTCCGATGATGAAAAATTCGCTATGCATGCAGGTATTAGAATTTCAATTCTGTTTTTAACTTTAAACTAATTTAATATTTGGTTTCGGGGGTGTTTTTTTTTTAACTTTTTTCACGGGCTGAGATTTGTCAATCAAAATATTTTCCCCAATAAGAAGTTTTGTGCCTCCCAATCCCCTAGTGGCAAGTTGTGGAAAGTGTCGCCGCGTACAATCGAGGATCAACCAGCGAAAAGTTTTTCTGACTTAGCTAAATTGCTAAAGAGACCTTGAATACAATGTCCATCTTTGGGCTCCGGCTGACCATTGTGATAGACGAAAGCCCTTGAAAAAATTTAACCCTTTGAGGCGCAACCCTTTCCCAATGCTGAAAAAAGGGCAGCCGTTGCCATCGCTCGACTTAACTACCAGCAAGATGGCGGACGATTGAAACGTTCATCGCGTGCCTCAGATCTAGAGACCTTTTTTTTGACGCAGCTGGCTGTGCAGCACAGCACGGCAACGGCTGCCTTTTTCCAGCATTGTCTAATCTATCCAGCTGTTCTCGCATTCTTCCATTTTTCAGCAGATGTCAGCGCTGTTAAAAATAATCGTGACAATTTTTTTACGGGCAATGACGTGCTAAAAAGTAATGGATTATCGTGGAGCTATTTCACCAGCAACTATTTTTATAGAAATCAAATCTATTCTTCGTGACTGGCAACAGTCAAAACGTCAGTTTGGTGTTCCCAGAGCGGGAACACCGCGCGTTAAAGGGTTAATGAGTTCATAGGATCGACTTTTTAATTCTTCCGTAGAATACCACAATTACATTTTTCATCCGCCTCTAAAAGATCTTCTAACATCATCATAATATTTTCAAAAGTGATCTTAAGTACATGCGGTGATCCATTTAAAAGAGTACCCGCAAGTTTTTTTATTACTCTTAAAACTGACGGATGTGACAACTGTTCTAACACACAAGTATAATAAACTTTGTTAAAGTGTGGGAGACCATTTCCAACAGTGCTAGACTATTACAACTTAGGTAAAACAAAAATGGAGATGCACAATGTCACTTAATCATGTGATAATTTTATTTTTGAACACCATAATTTAATTCAAATTTTTTACATTAGTATTCCTTACATCAAATGTTGAAAATGTTTCCCACCCTTTCGATTTATGGATAAATTAAATATAAATTATAACTGAAGAAATCCCGTCACTAACACCAACAATATTGCAAAATGTGTCAAAAAACTTCGTCGTTCAAGTTTGCATTCAAAATGGTGGCGAACCTTTTCAACCTTTGCTGTAAGGAATGATAATTTAAAAAATTTGAATTAAATTATGTTTTTCAAAAATAAAATTATCACGTGATTTAGTTACATTGTGAGTCTCCATTTCTGTTTTACCTCACACATAAAGTTGTATCAGTCCAACAGAGTGTTGTAAATTGTCTCTTATACTAAACAAAATTCAAACAGTTATACTTCAGTGTTAGAACAGTTGCCCCGTCCATCAGATTTAAGGGTTAAAAATAAAAAAAAAACAATTGGTACTCTTTTAAATTGATCACCCTGTGTTACAACAATTGAGCTTTGGAAGCTATGGCACAATCGAGTTATTGACAATGTCTGGCGCCTAAAAGAATATTTATGGCAGAGCTTGGTATTATATCGGATCGCGGTTTCAAGGGGAAAAATGACTTGAGTGTGCATTTCGGATCGACCAGGTTCGAACTTCGAATACAAGACTGCCGGAGGGAGAAAATGAATTTCGGCATTTGAGTAATAGTATGTTCCGTTCCGTTACTAGATACCGGAAGTATTATGGATTCGCGCTGTTTGAAGGGAAAAATCAGTTTCGGTATTTGAGGAGTAGTATGTGTCTGTTGCAATTCGTTTGTGCCGAGCCGAATGGTATCGTTTTGATAAGGTTTGGAAGAATCCGTATGTTTCGTTACAGTTATGGAGATGGATATACTATCTGCTGCTCTATTGATATGGGTCGTACAATGGGGGGATAGGATCCGGTGTATAGTGCGTTCTTATGCGCAGTTGAACTTTTTTTTGCAGGGGGGAAGGGGGTGTTCTTATAATTGTAGAGGAGCAATACATATAAGAGAAGCATGTTAGTAAGGGGTGCTAATTTCGGGCTTTCTAACATTTTAGTACTAAATAGTGGTGCAATCAGAATTATTTCTTTCAGGGTGGTTCCGAAGCAGGATTGCGAACTTAACTTTTTCTTTTTTTTTAGCTAGAATCGAAATATGAGTAATAAATAACAAATTATTTAAATACACCTTTAAAAAAAATATTTTTTTATAAAGTAAACGAATTCACACATTTTTATTATTTAAAATATTATTTGGAACTAAAAAAAATATTTAGCATGGAAACGTAAACACATTTTTTAAGTAATTGTTTAAAAAATATATAAAAAATTGGGAGCTACCCGGGATTTCTGTGCCCACTCCTGCGTAAGCCACTGGTATTAAAATAATTCAATAAAGTTCAGTATGTTTCTAAAATGTCGGCGTTTAGGGGGCCATCTGCCCTATTTTATGGTACATTTTATTCCATGAACTCATGGAATACGCATAGTCCGGTGCAACCATTCTTTCTGTATGAAAGGAGTGATAATTTTTGTTTAAAGAATGCTCTCATATATGCACCCACAGAAGGGGCTAACCCCTTTCATCCCAAAAGTGCAGAAATAGAACTGGAAATATCTTAAAAATAGATAATTCTCACTGAATTAAACAATTTTAATTTAAAATATGGTAATTTTTAATTTACTTCGAAAAATCGTCCAGCAAAAGAAGTTTTTGATATGAAATAAGAACTCACAAATAATAAAGATATTATGCTTGTAGAGACGCAAAGTAGTTGATATCATACTGAGATCCCCTGCCCTGTGAATTTAATATATATGGCCCAATCCCTGGATCTCAGTATTCGAGAACCCGCTCCCAGAAAAAAACACGAGTCACAAGCTTTCCTTTACACTTTTTATGATAAGAGTGAACAGGTTAAACCAGCGTTCAGAATTTAAAAAAGGGGGGGTTGAGAAAAAAAAGAATGGCATATGTCTTTGGAAGATTTCTATGTGTACTCAGTAATTCGGATAATTTAGCATTGTATAAAACCATAAATGTGTATAAAAACAATCTGTAAATCAGAGAGTTTATTATCAGTGCTAATTTGCATGGTTTTCAATTTCATTTCAAGAAATTTCAATTATCACTATCACAAGGGACCCTGGACCCTTTACTGAGAAAAGAAAACTGTGAGGTGAAGGGTAAAATAAAAAATTGCAATATTTTGTTATTGCCCCATATTAAAATAATAATTAACATAAATATATATGTCAAAACCCGACTTTTTCGTGCGCAATCAGTTTTAATGTGAATAGATATATTTGAAAGAAAAAAATGAATTCCTTTGTTAAATATTCTGCTAAAGCATAAAACGTTTTTGAAGAAAAGAATTTCTAAGCTGCAATTTACAAAAGAATCACATGAGCTAAAGGAAAAAATTCCTAAGAGGCCCGAAAAAATACCAGGAATGTTTGCGTTTTGAATCAGAGTCCCCTGGGCACTGGATATTGAATGCTTTATTTGGGAAATCTTGAGATTTGGCATGATACAAAATAGCCCCGGACGTTGTTGGCTTTGATTTAGTTTACAGTTCTTCAGATGGGGTATTATTGGGATGAAGATGAAGTGTTTGTCAATACATTTGTAAAGTAAGTCTCGTTGGAAATTTATTTTAATAATCACAAAGAGGGGGGAAAATGTTCTGTTTCTAAATCACACAAAACTGTTTAAATCCTGATTAAATTACTGTTAACAAATTTTGAATTGAAACAAAGTAATTCGGGGGAAAGATGCGAGTTGGGCGAGATGAAGACGTAGGATTGCTGCTAGTATTTTTATGTGTAACAGAAATAATACCGACCTTCTTGTGTGAGGAGTCTTGTCTCCCTGTGCCCGTGGGGTTTGAATTTATCGCCTTTAATCCTATATTATAAATCTCGTGAGCATTTCACCTGGTGAGTAAGGCCTTTACAACATTCCGCTGACCATATTTAAACAAAAATATACATTTTAATGAATAAGTAAAATAATTACATGTGCCTTAGAAAATTTCGACGAACTGAATAAACTTCCGATCGATTAGTAAGTCATGTATTAGATATCATTCTAAATTCAGTGTATCAATAAAATGGAAGTAACAAACTCTTCTTGTAAAATTTCATCTTTCACCCCATCTCCCCGCCTATGATACATGCGAAAATTGGCTTAAATAGATTTTCGTTGGTTTTGAATTAAAAAAAAAAAAAAAAAAAAAAAAAAAAAAAAAACGTTTTGTTAATTCAAAAAGGTATTTTGTTGAATCAAAGAAATTTTTTTTCAAATCAACAAAGCAAACCTCCAAAATTATTTAACCAAATTTTTGTTAAATTTAACAAAACACTTTTTAGCGTATAAATATTATACAGGAATGTAAATTTTTGAAACGCAACTATATTACATATATGACGTCACGTGGTGAAATACATGGAAGTCGAAATTACATTGTGACATCACATGCTCGTCACACAGTGACGTCCCTAACTCTGCAACGCCACACATTTCACAAAAAAGTAAGTCACAGATTCATTTACATCATACATGAAGTGACACATCCTGTAACTTACTTTAAGCGCATTTGCATCAAGTGTAATGTGAAGGACGTGACAAAATGTAAAGTCGGCAAAACTCCACTGACAACAGGATTGATACATAGATAATGATTCATCCAAAGACAGCTATTCAATCCCGGTAGTGAGAAACTTTCTTGACGAAAGTGAGCGAGTGTGTGTGTGCTGGTTGTAATAAACTTATCGAAAACTCCTCTAGCTCTGCGGCAGCAGGTGGGCTATTCGATCGACCGCTATCTTGTTGGTAGTTAAATGGGTCGATGGCATGGGCTGCACTTTTTCAGGATTGGAACCATTTAACTATATATTTTTTGCGACTAGTAGTGAAAGCGCTCAAAGAACGTGGTTTCACAGAGTAACCACCCAGCATCAAAGGATTAAAGTATTTTCGGAATAAAATAGATAACTTCTAAACACTGTATACTACTTAATCACTTTACTGAAACTTCATGAGCAATATAAACTACATAAATAAGTTTTAGACAGTCTTTTAGTTTTTATAAATAAGTACTTTATTCTTTTATTTTCTAACGAAAAGTTGCAATTTTTTTTCTCAAGCGTATAAAGTGGATTCAAGCAAAATCAATTGTTGAAAGAGAAGGATAACGGGATTATATTTCATCTCTGAAACTTTAAAAGCATTCAACTCAGTTCCATTAAAGCTGTTTCTTTATTTACTGTGAAATAGAAGAAAAGAGAGTTCTAAAATGGCATTGTTATTTGTTTTGATTTTAACGAGATAATTAGATGCTGAGGAAGTTTTAAATGGAATGAAATCCCTAACATTTGTATCTTACCACTGAGAAATATTTTAGCTTCTTATCTTATCTAAAAACAAAAACGGTTGGATAGAATGAATTTTTAAAATCTTATTGAAAACAAAATATGTTGAAATTAAACAGGAACTAGAAATTAAGAGAACCGAGAATTAATTTTCCTAAGTAAAGTTACCAACTCTAAAGTTACTCTAAACTTCATGTAATAGACAGATTTTTGGAGTTGTTTTGCCAGCATCATTTTTCAAAAGGAAAATGGAGCTTGATACCATTTCCACGCTACAATTTTGTACGGATTTATATGCTGACTTATAGGGAAGCATGAATTAAATTTCGTGAGAAACATTTTTAAATTTCATTCGACTCTTCTCCTGTCTCTCCGGTAAAACGATCGACACAACTTGGGAAAAAAAACTACCTTTATCAGTTCAGTTTTAGAATAAACTATTGACTTATCTTAAATCATTCTTATTTCCTATTATTCTGAAAACATTTATCCAATAATTTAAAGATACAAAATTTATCAAGTGCAATTAGAAGGACAGTAATTTAATTACGATACATAATTTCTCTAATGCAGTAGAACAATTATTCCATTATAATTAAGATTTTATTAGAGAAATTTCTCAATGTAAAATAATTAGATGAGGGCCTTTAGAATAAAGGGAAAAAAGAATGGTTGAAAAATATTCAGTTGTTCGATCCAAAGCCTACAATTTTTAAACTTTAGCAGCTTTCTACTAGAAAAGCATTGCAGTGATGAAATGAGAAGGGAGAAGTCTTAAGAAATTGTTTCCCAGGACTATAAATCATAAAATGTTTAGGTTCCTTGTTGTTTATACAAATGGAGCTTTTATGAAGATCTCACAAAAACATCTAGAATTTTGGAGTTTTCTAAATTAAATCAACATTCTCCGTACCCGCAACTTCTTCACAAATTACCTCAGAGATGGTATTTTTCTAATGGACATGGTAGTAGTAAACCTTATTGAAGAGAAATCAAACATGTTATTAAGCCTCTGAAAGGCAAGCCTTTTCACATACATATAGATGACCAACTGGATAGACTGCCCAACGCTGAAAAAGTTCAACCATTGCCATTGATCCATTTAACTACCAAGAACATGGCGGTCGATCGAGCTTTTTCAGAAAAGTTCTTTAGCTCTGTGGCGCCAGAAGGGCAATTTAATCGACCATCATGTTGATGGTAGTTAAATGTATCGATAGGAATGACTGCACGTTTTCAGCTTTGGAACTATGTAACCATTTTTTAAAATTTATTTATTATTTATTTATTTATTTATTTATTTTTTTTTTGGCGCTCAGCAGAGAAAGCGCTGAAATAATGTGGTTTCACGGCACAACAACCGCATGTGAAAGGATTAAATGATTAATATTTGCTGACATCAAATGAATTTTAGAAACATTATTAAAAAAAAATGAATCACTTGCGATTTAAATGTATACTGCAAAAAGTATTTACCTAGATAACAACACAACGTGTGGGTAAACGTAACGTCTACACGTTGTAATGTTAAGACTGTGTCAATTTGCTGTACAAGGTTCTTCGTGAGTGGCTTATCAACGTCATTTCGTGAGTGGATTTGCAACACAGAGTGCTGTATTCCAAAGGTGCAGCGCTGTGTTATTTTACAGAAATATGTGTGACTAGCTGACCCGTGCGAAAATTTCGCACAATATCGTATTTAATACTACAGCTGTAAATATTATAGAGTGAAAATGAATAAATGTGTCTATAAGTACATAATATTCTGTTAAATATTTTCACGGGTCAGTTAGATGTTTGATTTGAAATCATTCAAAAAGTAGACATTTATTTTAACAGAAATAAATTTATTTTAACTGTTTTATTTTATAAAACCTCTTTAAAAACAATATTAGCAGTTATTATGTGACAGGGGCGTAGCCAGAAAATGTTCATGGGGGGGTTATGACTACTACAACTCATATATATGTATACGTGTGTGTGATAATGTAGTGAAGAATATACATTTTTGACGATATGTTTCTTTAATACAAACATGAATATTACTGAATTTACGAACTCGTGAAAAAGCCACATATAATTGTCCTTGTGAAAATACAGGTTCTGGTAAAAGCAATCCTGCCCTTTGAAGCGTCTGGCCTTGAGCTTTATTAATGGTCATAGCAAAGGCTACATTTTTGGGAATTGTTTTCTCATTATCGGAAGGGTACGGTTGGATCGGAAGGTGTGAGATTAATACGGGGAATAAGTACAGTTTTATTGGAGCTGGCCACCCGGGGGCGCCAGAAAAATGTCGCCAAACCTTCAAGAAAATGGGATAGAACAAAACATTCTGCCAGCGACTGATGAATACAACTCACTGAATTATCAAAATGAGACGGCTCGATTGAAAAGACAAAATAAGAAGTTCTTTTAACCTCATTTAAATATTTATTTTACAAACTATTTACAAAAAAACCTGTATTTCTAGTTATCTTCAATCATCCATCCAATCTATACAATAAAGATAATAACAACTCTGAGTTGTTCTATTTTTCTTGCACTTTTTATCCGTCGTTGCCACTCATTTTTAAAGAAAGTATATTCAATTCATCTGACTCCATGGCAACCTGGAACAATGGAGTCTGTTACATTTTTTTTGGTCACGTATTTAATGAAATCTAGCCGCGCCAGAAAAGGAAAACACCTTTGAGAAATAATCAGATATGATTTGTTTTTTATTAACAAAAAGATTTTTTTCCGAATTTTTGCATATTTTTCGTCAAAAGTAGAAACTATAAGCTTTAACTGGGTATTTTTTATATATTTTTTGGTCAAGTATTTAATGAGATCTAGCCGCGCCAGAAAAAAAAAAACACACTTGAGAAATAATATACATGATAAAATTACAGGCATTTCGTACAATGTAATGGCTTGAAAACAAGATCAGATGCTATAAAAGCTTTCTTTTAGGTAAATTTTCTGTTTATAAGAATTTAAACCTTTGAAATTAACCTTATGATGATGAAATTCTTTTATTAGGAAATGTAGTCAAGAAAAGAAAGTTCACAAATCTCGTTTCTTTCAATTTTTTATTGCATACGAAAAGGCTCGACATCTCAAAGTGACGTCATTAGCCTTAATTTGACAATTCAATTTCATGAAATATTCACTAAAATATCAGTATATTTTCAGAAAATAAATTAGTAATTTTTTTTCACTGTTTTACGGGCTGCAGAATAAACCTCTTATTTTAGAACGCTGATGGTATATTATCCTTGAATATAATATTTAATGCTTTTGGGATGGTTCCATAATTCAAATATGCTTAATTTCTTATAAATATCCCAACCCACCTAAAAGTATAAATGCATAATTTTGACTTGTTACTCGAAGGCCGTTCAGAATGTGCAAGTGTTCGAAATGAGAACTTAAATTTCATGAAATATCAATGAGTATGAGAATAGTAATTTGAGTTATTCTCATCAATATGAAATTTCAAAAGTTGGTTATTTATCTCACATTTAATCTAATGTTTTACTGTAATGCGTTACTGTAATCTAAGTAACTGATGCACTAAGGCTTTAATTATTTATAATTTTAAATTTGTGACATGAAAAGATCTAAAACGTACAGAAAATAGAATATCAATTTATCTCACATAATATTATGTCAAATTTATGAGTTTGATTTGAAATATAAGTTAAAATGATTGAGATTAGTAAGACCCTTTTCAAAATTTTTTGATTATATTAATATCAGTTTAAACGATAACTAGTTAATAATCTGTTGATGATAAATAATATCTTGAAAATTGTTTTTGGAAATTATAACTACCATGGAATTTGTATATTTTATTCTAATGAAAAAAATTAAATATAACTAGTCAATAAAAATTAAAAAGAACTAGTCTATCTTTCTATAAAGTATTTTTTTTAAATAAAAGTTAAAAATTAACATTTTTTCTCTCAAGTATAGGCAAACTTTCAGTATTGTGATCAGCCTCGATACTGAAAAGACGTTCTTTATAATCTCTTTTTTCTCTATAGAAAACGTTCTCGGAGACAAAATTCTCAAAAAATTTCTAAAGATATCGGTAGCTTTTCAAATTTTTACTATAATTTTTTCTTCTGACTATGTTTGAAGATCTGTAAAAATTTTGAAATAATTTGGTATAACGGGGTAGATTGGCCTACAGCATAAACAATCAAACTAATAAAAACGGACAAATGTATTCTTTTAATATATAAAATACACTGTAGATAACATAGATAAAAAGAAAGAAAAGCATTTTTCTATGTATATGCTGAATTAATTTTTTTTATAATTTCATAATTTCTTAAATCCTATTTCATTACCAAAGTAAGCAAAATTTTCACTAAAATTTAATTTTTGCTTCACAAGAAAATAAGATATAAACACTTTCAAAGTAAACTCATTAATCTGTAAGAAACTAGACGTATTTATTATTTTATCGATAATTTTATGCAATCGATAAGCCAATAAATCATTTATGGAAGCCTTTTTTCCAGAACCATTTTATACTTCGTTATTTTCTTTTACATTTTAAAATATGAGAAAAGTAGCATAGATCAATATATTTTTTATGCGATGCAATTTCTAAAGAGAAAAGTAAAATTACAGGATCTTGCATGATTAAATTTGTATACGGTGAGAAACATATCACTAGTGGAAAGTTTTTTGAAGAACATAACCAGTAATTGATGCATCCTTAGAATAAGCAATAAAATTTAAAATTTAGATTTTAATTTTGATAACGTTTATATGAAAAAGTCGTATAAGCACTGAATAATTCCTCAACGATGCAGTTCATTACGTCACCTAAATTCTGAATTGAAGGGTTTGTTGTAAAAAAGAAGATAGCTCCATGCTACGGGCTTTTAGAATTACATGTACAAGTCGCAGAAAAAAATTTAGTACTAAGAATGCAGCTCCAAACGTTATTTTTTGTGCTACTCAATAGTTGAAGCTGCCTGTTTCTTTAGTTTTTGTTGAATACCCAAAATTTTTTTACAGTTTTCCTCAAACTTGAACAGTTAGAACTGTCTCCTTTTAGCAGCAAACATTTCAATTTTCTTTCCATGACCGCAAAACCGTCGAAAGCTATAAAAAAATTCACAAACAAAAGTCTGCTACCCCCACCCCCGTTCCATAAATAACTATTTTTTAAATTAAATTTTACAATTTTTAGTTAGTGCGCCATATATTATGTTGCTTATTACATTAATAAAATCATAAAAGTCTGTTGTCCTCTTTTTTTGTCTTTTTATTTATTTATTGCCTTTTATAAAAATCGCACCTTTAGACTGGTCTTTGATAATTTTTGCAAATACTTTTTAAAAAATCGCAGAAAACATTTTACTTAACTACTGGGGTCGTAAACTGGGGTCACTTTGTGACGCATGGTCACTTTTACTCATTTTGAATCTTTCGTCTGGAACACAAGGCAAAACAGCAAATGGTCACCGCCATGAGTTGGTGTCACCTGTGCTGGTGACTAGCGGTCCCCTGTCGAGCTCTGTGTGCCTGATTTGCACAGCGAAATACAGAAGAGGACATAGTTTAACAGGTAACTGTTATTGAATATTAATATATTACATTGAACATATTCTAAAATAATGTTAATTGGACGAGTTTTCAATGAATTATTAACCATTATGCAAAAATCAAACATTGGGCAATATGACTTCATGACATTGTCCGTTTGTTACAACTTTATCCTGCGATTGCTTTTCTGCGTTTTAATCTATATATTTTTCTTGCACTGTACACAGCTTGAAATTCTAAGGACATAAAAAAAGTTGGAACTCGAAGATGATGAGATTCCTATTCGAGCTTCACCCACTCCGCCTAGGAAAACAGAATATGATCAAGGAGATCATATTCTGTTAACTTTGAAGGAGAGATTTCTCCAGGAAAGCTGGTAGGGAATAGACTACCCAGCAAACACACACAGGTTCTCTAAACGTCTATTAACGTTCAGAAAACGTCTTCTGAACGTTAATAGACGTTCAGAGAACCTGTGTGTGTTTGCTGGGTAGACAGTGTAATTGTCAGTGCAATGGAAAAGAGTGAAAACAGTTGAAAAGGGACCTCGAAACCGGATTAAATTTTGTATCAAAAAGAAGAAGTTTTGTTTCGTACTGATACTCCAAATAACTTAATAATAGAGGGCTCTTTAAAGTTGTCCAGTTTGACTAATTTAAGATGTAAACATTCAAACTGATTCGGTTAAGAAGTAGAAAAAAAGAGTTCCTATTTCAAGATATATCCAGTTTGCTTTTCCCAACCTAAACATGTAATTTACTTTGTTTAAATCTTTTAGCTCTTTCATTTAGAACTGTAAAAATGGTTTTAAATACATAGCTTGTGGTGTAACTTCGAGATATTTCTTTCTCTCGTGCATTTCTAATACAAAAGGAGCTTGTCACAAAGCTATCCCGAGGTAGGGGTGTGAGTTTGTGACAGATTTTAACACGGATAATTAAAAACGGTTAAAGCAACGAGATTTATGTACGTACAGTTTTGTAGAGGAAGAATGGAGTATCCCAAATCATCCGGCTATAAAGTGAGGGTAACGAAAAATATTAATGTTACTGCATGGAAATCTCGAATTGTCACAAAGTGACTCCGGTTTACGGTATTCGAAAGCCTCAAGATTTATTCGAATTCGTAATATTTAACGAATTTTTCAAATTGTTAACTTTGTAAACGTTTTAGACACTTTTAGACTATTTGTCTCGAAACTTTTCACGTATATACCGAAAAAAGGATTATGTCAGTTTTTTAGTAAAATAAAAAAAATCTATGCATTATCTGATTTTGTGAGTTTTTATAAAAATTTTCACATCCAAAGGGAATTATTTCCGGCGTCGTTTGAAAAATTTCGACCTGTTTAAAAATTTTGAATAAACATGCAGATATTATAGAAAAAAAAAAACACTTAGCTTATATCCCAGCATATAACACGTTCTGGAATATACCACACATCAGTAAGTTTAGGATAGGTCAAGAAATTTATTTTATGCTATGTTATGCATTTTATATTCGGTGCATAACAGGCACGCGAAAAAATGAAGTAATTTTTGAAGTTGAAAGTGCGTGTTATATGCCGAAATATACAGTACTTATTTTTAGAAATTAAAAAATTTAACAGTTTATCAATTTCTCATTACCGTTTGAAAGAGGAATAGTCATACTACGAAATATTTTTACATTACGTTAAAATTATTTTCGTATCATTATTTGGGGGAGAAATAAATCCCGAATTGTTTTTTTTATCTTTTATACGGTTATCTTTAAGAACCTTTAATTCGATGTTTATTCTTTAATTTAAGTAAAACTGCAGTTTTAACCATAATTTCATGAATCACAATAAAATGCTAGCATTAAAATTACATTTTTCAAATCTTTTAAGTCGAAATTCCGACGAGGCAGAAACTACTGGTGGAAAAGTTAAGCTTAATTAATTTGACAAAATTAAATATTTATTTTTATAACTTTGCAACTTGCGTCTACTTAAAGTAGACCAGTTTCTGTAGTTAATTATTCATCTCCTTAAAAATCTTAAAACTATCAATAATTTTACATTAAAATCCTTGGAGCTGTGTCTCTGCAAATATTGCTGGAGGGAAATCTCAAGTTGGTTCAGCTCATAATAAGGAATTTACAATTTAAAGTTCCCATTTCGTTTAATTACCTATATGAAAATGGTTATTTCAGGGCAAATTTTAGTCCCTTTGTATATTTTAGCACTTATTTTTATATAGGGTAATTCTGGTAGACTCACCGCATCAGGTACAGATGCCGCACCCTTTGTATGTCTTGAAATTGCCGATAAATAGCAGTCAAACCGCAGTATAGGTATGCAATGAGATTTCTTAACCAGTGTATAGTTTGAATCCTTTTTAATGTTTTACCTGTAATTATGCAAGCCTTGATTTCACTAAAACTTTTAAACACGCTAGTACTTTTTTTTTACGCTAATTACTGAATCCATGCATGATTTGGAAGTCAAAACTAAGTGTAGCACCTGTATAGAGTACTGCGTATATGGATACTTCATTTTCCGTTGCGAGGACAGGCAACTGTGATATGTTACGTGTGTACCGTACAAAATGGAATAGATGCCGCACTACCATTCCGCAATACATGCCACAGTTTATTTAGTACGGGGCGCCACAATTAACAAAATTTTAATTTCTGTCTATGTCTTATTTTTTATATTACTGAATTTATATTACTGGAGTATATTTGATTGATTTGATTAAGTGTTATTAATATTTTTTTTCTTTTCATTTTACACAAACGGATCAAGTTGGACATGTTATTACTAGTTAATTGTAATTGTAATAATTCTGAATTTTGACGTTCAGTCTTAAATGAAATATTGTTCTTAAAAACCGGATAAATTGTTAATTTGTTTGCAGATTTTATTAGAAATGCCCACATTGATAAAATAAAACAATGTAAATACTATTTTACTCTTTTTTCGCCTCACAAATACACTGATGTTACGTTGTTAATGAAACAACAATTAAGATTCAATTAAAAAAAACATAAGAGTTTAATTTTAGTGGTGCACTAAGTAGGCAGAGTAATATTATTTTAAACCTGCTAGTACGTCTCTTTATACTAATTTACAATCCTTTTGTTATAAAATAGGTAATTATAGTCCAGATATGAATATTTTTTCCAGTATTTTTTACTTATTATTTCATTCCATTATTGTGAATGGCGCGGCGTAACTCCCACCCAAGAGCGGCGTCTCATCCGCAATGCAATGTTTAAAAAAAAATTGTTAAAAAATATTAATTATTTGTTTTAGATTTTTTTTGTCACAGTACACATGTTCTGTATTCTACTATAAATAGCACAGCATCATTTTACTATATGTGCAGCCTGGGATGTTTTTCACAAATTCAAAAAAATATGCTGTATAAGTCCCGGAATTACACAATTTTCTACTAAAGCGGAAAATTCATCTTAGAGTATTTTCTTTAAACAACATTTACCCCTTCAAAATAAGCAAAGGAATATTTCAACCAAGGAAAGAATGTAGCAATGTTCTATATACGGCACCGGGTGTTTGAACTTATTTGGTATCTGAGCTATATTTTACCCTATTGACATTAGTACCAAACTTCCGACTATTAAAACCGACCGAAGTTTTTTTATGACACGAAGTTATTATTATTTCGGACCACAGTTATTTTGTTGTCGTATACTAACATAATAGAAAAAACAACATTTTAGGATGATCATATGCATAAGGTATTTAAATTAGAAGATGGACTATTTTTGAAAATTAGTATAGTGACTTTACTCACATTAACACAGGTGAAAATTCGCACATGCATTAATGTGAATTATTCGAATTTAAAGTTTTGAGCAGTTGTTGCTTATGATTAAGTGTTTATTCTTAAGTAAATGTAAATTAAACATAAAGGGAAAAGAAAATATTTACAGTGAATTTCCACTGATATTTGACTCGAGCATCAAATTGAGATCGAGTAGCATAAGCAAGCACTTAGACAAAGGTAATCGAATTCTCACTTCTAAAAAAGGAATAATATGTGGATAAATAAGTACATTTTTTATCGTTAAAAATTGTTATAAATTTTATATTTAAAAATGACTCTTTAATACTGTTTATATAATTATATTTTGAAAAACGATTTTTTCCCATCAATGAATTCTCAAAGAATTTTATTAGGTTTAAAGATATGGTTTAAAACTTACATAGATTTATACAGAAATACTCAATTGTTTTCGTTTTTTAAGATAAATATATGGCACCTTAAAGATGCATGCTATAAAAAGTAACTAGATGTCAAATATTTTGTTTCTGGAAATATAAATAAAATGTTAAAAGCGTAAAAGATAGCACGGTGACGAAACAAATTGAAATGCGTGTTCCAAGTGTTTCTATTATGATAAAAATCATTGAAAAATGCAGCTGTATTTAAAATCAAGCAGTAACTTCTAATAACACATAAACGTTAATATGTACTATATTACGTTGCTGAACACTCAACAAGTTCATATGAATATCAATATTAATGTCGCCATAAAGAAATTCTATATTTCGGTACATATATATATCATCAGCCTACATCCTTTTAATACTTGGCTCAGACTTGTCTCTTCGCGTTTATGAGATGAAGATCCAAAAGAAAAATGACATCTTAAGATGACGGTCAAATGCGTACCTTACTTACCTGTCACAGGCGATTTTCTTATGCTGCTCAAAGATTGTGGGAGAGATGGAGAATTCTGACTCTTTAGATAACATCTTTAAAAATTTATTTGATGATCGCAGTGCAACTGATAACAATTAATGCAGAATTTTCTCATTCTGAATTTTTAATTTCTATAGGATTTTCTTATGGCATTCATGTAAGTAGTGGAAGATACAAAAAAATTTAAAAGGATATGCGATATACGAAGCATATTATCAAATATGATGTTTCTTTTTGTTTTTTCATTTTTAACACTGAGCTGATGTTTAAGCGATTCGCTCTCACCATTTAAAAACGCTCATCATTTAACGCTCCACTGCGGCCCAGTGTTGCACTTGCGCAGTCTGTGTGTTCTGGTGGCGAATTCAAAGAACCATTCTGAGAAGCAACATTGGTCAAAAAGGAGAGTGTTCTCCTTTGAGTTTTTCTGAATGATGAAAGCGAACATGTTACACATAGGTTTTAGTAGTGACTTTAAGTGCACTCATGTAGGGTTGCAATCGCCTTATTTCTACCTCCCCTATTCTCCATTACGTATAAAAGATGTTGATCTGATTTTCTAAAATTCTTTTTTTTAAAAAGGTAAACATTAAGTATTTTGTAAAGTTTTCTGCATTTCTTGAGTTTTGGCTTCCTTCCTCGATCACAGAAATTTCCTTACTTTTGAAGAGACACCAAACTTAGTTTACGAAGTTCACAATGTAAATATTGCAACTACTTCGAAATATTACGGTGAAAATGTATAGTTTTTTTTTTTAAACTCAAAAACGCTTGTGCAATTTTGAATATTTCGTCGAAGAAAGAAAATAAAAATCTATAGTCATGTTAAAAATATCCAACTCACTATATACTAAAATAAAATTAGAAATATTCCGTGAATTAAAAAAAAGAAATAATAGAAAAAAAATCTGAAACATTTTCATATTTTAAATACGTAATAAAGTGGTATATATTAAAAACGTATCATAATCCACGCTTCGTCCTTATTTTGATTCCTTGTTTCATGACAGGGTTTCTACAGATTTCACAGCTTTTGCTTCCCTGACTTTGCCTGACATCTATCACGCTCTTCCCTGACTTTATCTAGCGTGCTTTCCCGAATTTTGCGTTTCTATTTTTAACATTACATCCTTTAATTAATAATATTTTGTACATTTGCCCCTTTTTTCACAAATAATAATAATAATAAAATTAACATATACAAGAATCTTATTTGACATCACTGGATTCAAACAAAAACCATGTTTGATAATAATTTAGGATAAAATTAAGCATATTTCAACTGCACAAGATATGCTCATAAAAAACACATTTTAAAATTATTTATAAGGTTGAATGAGAAAATGAAAATAAAGCAATTTCTATACTTAGGTTCAAACAGCAAATATTTTCTTGATTTTACCGCAAAATTCAATTTTTCTTGCATTTCCTTGACCTTTCTTCAATTTCTGCTAATTTCCCTGACTTTCCAGGTCTGTAGAAACCCTGCATGGTATACTTCTTTCAAATGTAAATTTATATTAATTTAGCTGCGCACCCGTTCTTCACGCGGAAAGAATGTTTTTCTTACCCACACAATTGAAATCAGTTCATGATTGCAGAATCTCAAAAACTACAAAATGTTTTCACTTACGACATAACCGAAGCTGATTTAAGATTGCGGAACTACAAAATAATGACACAAAATCTAATTCCAGCGTTAAATCCGATCTAAAAGAAAGAATGTAAAAATGAGTTTTGCAAACAAGTCTGCTCACTTTTAAAATCAACTCATTTCTACAGAAAAAAATTTTGCATTTAGTTTAGACTTCCTCTTTGATTGGTGCCATGTCTTTTGACCTCTATATCTTGAAATCCAATCCCTACCACCCAAAACGAAAGTGTTGTTATACACTTCCATAATAAATATGAATTTAAGTTTTGTCCTACTACTATCACCAATAGATCGGAAAAGATCGGAAAGATAAGGAATATTTTATGTGTCCCTGTACATTAATGATAAGTTTACCATTTTCAATGAGGACCATGTAGGTATGCATTTCAGCAGTAAATATAACATGCAACTCCATTGAAGAATGCAACGAAAACTTGTCGACGAAAATTACGTCCACAAAAATCAGTACACAGAAATATGTCCACAAAAATATTTCCACAAATTCTGCCCACAAAATTCGGTCTACAAAAATATGTCGACAGAAAACCCCAGAGTGAAAGAAATAGCACTTCAGTACTAAAACAAAAAAGTAAGTCTCAGCATAACTGAACATTTTAAAGCTCATTACTAACGAGTTTTGAAGAACACAATTGTACGGCTAAATACACTAAATGGCTAAATGCATAGAATGCAATCATTAGCGGTCTGATGACAAATGAAAACTGTTAAGACAGAATGCGCCCAGAAGCTCACAAAAAAAGTGAAATAAATTAAGTGTTTTAAAAGCATTCAAACATATTTGTTTCAAATGCCTCCTTCAATGAAAAGAAAGAAAAAAAGGCTGATGTTGAACTAGTAGGGTTGTTATAGTTTCATTCTTATGAATTATTTTGAGATATTAAGTAGTAATTGCCTTCAGACGGCAAAAGATAATCAAATGTCTTAAGTCACATCACGAACCATATCACAGCAGATTCAGTCTGTAACGCATCATCCAGTGTCTGCGCGTACCATTCGACGTCGTTTACAGCAGAATGGTCTGTCCGCAAGACGTCCGTTGCTTTGTCTACCTCTGACGCGGAACCACAGACGTCTCCGCCGCCAATGGTGCGATGAAAGAAGGATGTGGACGACAGAATGGAATGAAATTCTCTTTACTGACGAGTCACGCTTCTGTATGCAACACCACGACGGTCGGATTCGAGTCTGGAGACACCGTGGAGAGAGGATGCTGAACAGCTGCATTATGCACCGTCACACTGGTCCTGCACCGGGTATTATGGTATGGGGCGGTATCGGATATCTCTCTCGCACTCCTCTAGTACGCATTGCCGGTACTTTAAACAGCCAGCGCTACATCTCCGAGGTGTTGGAGCCAGTTGTCCTTTCTTACCTTCAGGGCTTGCCAACAGCCATATTTCAGCAGGATAATGCACGGCCACACGTGGCACGCATTGTCCAAGGGTTCTTCGTCAATCACCAGATTGAATTGCTTCCCTGGCCGGCGCGCTCTCCGGATCTTTCGCCGATAGAAAACATGTGGTCCATGGTTGCTCAACGACTGACCCAGAGTTCATCCCCAGCTGTCACACCAGATCAACTTTGGCAACGTGTGGAAGCTGCTTGGTCTGCTGTACCCCAAGAACACATTCAAAGTCTCTTTGAATCAATGCCGAGGCGTGTGGCAGCTGTGATCTCCAACAACGGCGGCTACTCTGGGTACTGATTTTGGCAGGAACCACGCTTCATAGAATGCTGTAAATTTAATCATTTGTTACTTGGTCAACATGTTATCTACACAATAAATTTTGTTGTGATATCTCTTGTTTTTCTTGGTGTTGCAATTTGGGTGGCCAGCAGTGTATAATACGAAAACTTGTCGACGCAAATAATAAGACGAAATAAGACGAAAATAAAACTTTTGTCCCGAATGCAAAGAGATTGAGCTAATAAAGAAGGTTGAAATAATACGAAAAAGGCACAATTCAAATTCCAAACATTTTGAAAGGTAATCTTTTGAGGAAAGAAAAAATGTTTTGAGGAAAAGGGGTATCTAATATTAGCTTTTAAAAAATCTATGATGATTTCGGGATAATATTTCAGCTAAGACGCATCTGTGGTGGAAAATTAATAAACACAATGAATTTGTATTGAATATATAAGCGGTATATATATATAAATATATTACAATACCATAAAATGTAATTACGATAGATTTGGGTGTTACGAGAGGCCGAGCCTTTTTAAGTTGCAAAAAAAAGCTTCATCATCCACACGAGCAAAAAATATAGAACCTTCTCTTGGTGTTGAAGAAAGTTAAGAAAGGTGCTCTTGTAGATAAATACATTTTATAATGTTATTTTTCAAAGTTTTAAATTATTTTTTACATTTTATGGTGCTTTTGTTAGTAACAATGAATAACTATGAATACATTCCTTCTTTTGTGATTTTACTCTATCGTATTTAAATTTATGTGAAAATTCTTCATTGTAATTTTTTTTTAAATTTGGAGTACATGCAAATATATACACATAATGTACCGCACCATACTTTTACTTCTTTTTTTTTTAACATATCACTAAATAAAACAGAAAATGGTTTCTTTCACATAACACCAAAGACGACGCAATATGTTTTTCGAATTTTATACCTTGAAGACAACTTTTCTTAAAAAACTACTTATTTTTACTTTCACAGTTTACGCTAATTTGTTCTTTTCTATCAAGAACATACTACTTTTTACTTCTCATTGCAGTTGATTTTCATTCTGGATAATCTATTGGATGGATTTGTACAAACTTGCGCCACTGGATCATTTTCTTAAAATTATGCCCATATCATGTAAAATATCTACATCATGCTCTTTTAAGCCAGTTTCGACTCCGAATTAATTTTTTATTTGAAGATTACGGGCTTTAAAATTTAGTTGTCACCTCACAACTTCACAGTTCTTTATAGAAGCTTTTTAATGAAATTGCATTTTGCCTTTCTGTCCTCGTGTCACGCTTATAAAACAAGGCGTCTCCATTTCATAGAAGCTAGAAGTACTGAAAGTCCCATTTTGGTCTATTGGTTAGGATACCAGGCTCTTGCCCAGAGGACCCGGGTTCGATTTCCGGCAGAGGAAGAGGGGTTCCACGGTGTAATGGTCGAGTGTTATGATGTTTATAAGATTAGAAACTTTCACAAAGTAATGAAAATTTTCTTTTTAGCTACAAATAAAACTTTGCTTTAGTTACAAATGAGGGGGTTACAACCATAGAGATCTAAATTGAAGAACTGAAGATTTGAAGTTACACACTATAGTATATCGGCATTATATTGCCAAGTAATAGATACCATCTCTGGGAGAGAAAACGTATTAATCACTTGATTCATCATGGCAGTGAAATAGAACATGTTTTTAGGATGAACTTTCTCCATTTTTAAAAAATACGGACTTGGTGCGTATGGTTGTGAACCCCTCAAATCCAAACTGAACAAAAAACTTTAATTACGAAGAGGAACATCTAATGAAAAACTATATTTCTTTACTTATACATTGAAACTTTAGTTACAAATAGAATGTTCTTTTGCTTTTTAGTTACAAATAAAACTTGTGTTTTATTCGTAACTAAAAAGCAAAAAATAAAAATTAAGTAAAAATACAATTTTTAAAAGTAGAAGCTTTTTCTTATGGAACCCTAAAAGGCATAAAAAATAATTCTTGAAAAGATGTGCTATAAATGAATGAAAATTTCATAACTAAGAAAACTTTTGAGAAAAATATAGATATTTCACTTTTGCAAGAGATGAAAATATTTAAATGTTCAAAATATTTTTAAAAGCATTTGAGACCAATATTCCACTTCAACATGTATTTGCTTGTAAGACATTGATTTAGTCATTAATATCTATACTGTGAAGGTCTCGTATTGTAAAAATTGTATTTTTACTTAATTTTTATTGTCTTTTTCGCAGTCAAATCATCTATAGTCTATGTCTATGGCCATAAAATATCACTGTAACTTGTAGGTGGGCTGCAGCAATGCAACCTATGCTGAGATCTACTTGAAGTATGAATATAGAATAACATTCACCTTTCGCTCTCACACACACACATATATACACTCTAAATTACGATACATGATGGTATACCTAAAATAAAACAAATGTTTCACTGTAAAGACAACTTAATCACAACATTTTCACAATTTATGCAATAGATAGTAATAAATATTTTTCTACAAATAGAAAAACAGGATGAACTCATCCGTATATATTGTTTATTGGAATTTTCTTGTAATTTCCTTGATATGTAAACTACATATAAAGGAGTTTGCTTTCGTTATTCTAAAAAAAACTATTCATAGATAAAGATTTCTCTCAGTTAGATTGTTTTTTTTTTTCTTTTTCTTTTTTTTTTTTTTAGATTTAGCATGACACGAATAATTGAAGACGTACTAGTGCAGCTCAACAAAACAAAATTGCGGCAATCCTCTTTCAAACAGAGAAATAAAAAAGCATTTAATCAGGCTTCCATTCCTGGGAAAAAGTTTTTTTCAGTTGCTAAAAGAAGGTTTCTTGAATAATAGTTCGTTAGTGAATACAGATACGATTGATTTTCGGCCTGCAATTTTTCCTCAACTTCTATACTTCTTTTTGGATATATGGGATTGATTCATTATGATAAATTCTCAAAATATTATGAAACCATTTTTTGAAACAGGCAGGTTAATTAACCGTTATAATTCTGTTAGATTGTCCATAACTTAATATATTTTATTTCATCGGCATATCTTCTTAAAAGTTTTTATTTATATAACACTAGCTACAGAATTTTTACAGTTGATTTTTGTAATAAAGCGTTGTTCTAACCTAAGTATCTATTATTTCATTTAAAAGAAACTAAACAAACTTCTCAGAAAATAGACAACTGCCGTGTTAATTTTTCCAAAAAGAATAATTATTTGTTAAAGTTATGTATGTATAAATGTATATATACTAGACGACTTATACAATATAATATTGAATCTATTTATACATAGTAATAATAATATAACCCTGCCTTCTTACATAGATACTATGTATTTCGAAAATCTTTTAAAGTTCATAATCTATAATAACTACATTCTACATAATAATAAATTATATAAGCAAGTTATAGGAATTCCACAAGGTGGTTCCAATTCCAGTTACTTAGCAGACCTATATTTATATAATTATGAAAAAAATTACAATAATCCTTCTCTTATAATATATAGGTACATAGATGACATAATAACAATAGCTACTGACAATACTTATAGTGATACTGACCACCTACCCATAGCCTACCATTCAGCCCTAGAACTAATAAAAAATCCTAATAATAATAGAATAATTAATTTTTTAGACTTACAAATTAGAATCAATGACGATAAGAGTCTATCCTTTAATATATATAATAAAAGAAATGACTTTAATTTTCAGGTTAATACCTTCACTCATTTCAATTCGTGTATGCACACTTCTGTATTTAGAAATATTATCTCTAATCATAAGTATAGAATAGAGTCTCTATGTACCAATAGTTTTAAGGCTAATAACTTAACTGACCTATATAAAAATGCTATAAAATATAATTATCCCAGTAAATTTCTAACTTCCATTTTATATCCTCTATGTAATCAAAAAAACTGTATGTCCTAATCAGAATATTGGTTGGTGAGGATGGGGTTGGTTGTTGGTTCTTTCTAAATTTAAAAAAAAAAAAAAAAAAAAAAAAAAAAAAAAAAACCATAAAATATATATCTATATATATTTTATTTAAAAAAAAAAAAAAAAAAAAAAAAAAAAATCTATTCTTAAGAATGGTTGATTACTGGTACTTTTTCCTTTTTATGTGAGTCTGTAACCAATGAAGCCAAACAGAGTACTGTTCTAACTAAACATTTTACAATTATATTAGCATAAATAGCAATAATAAATGAATATAATTATTATCAATATCATTATTGTTAATATTATTGCTACAGTTTTTCTCCATTTCCACAACCTCAACTAAGTACTTCTTAGCTACTGCAGCTAGTACTACGTAAAACATAGGCTAGATATACTAGTGTAATATTTATTTTATTATTTATTCATTTAATTATTACCAGTTTTATTCTTTTTATTTATTCATTTAATTATTACTTTTTTTATTTATTTATTCTTTTCCTTTCCATACTTCCAAAGTATTATTAATATATCATTTTTTATTCACACTCCATGGCATTACTTGTCTATTGATTGCAGTAAGCCTTCTCTGATGGCAACATGCACTAATACTGCCTCCATTACTGAGCTTTGATCTTCGTGTCGGTCCACTTCCTCGTTGTTTTTTTCTAATAGCTACGGTCGCGCCCCCAAGTTACAAAAGGACCCTAATTTTGGTCAGGTAACTTGCAGAAACCTAGCTATTATTGTTTTTTTCGATCAAATTGAAATGTGTGTGCGGTGGCGCCTGATGATAGAGCACACCATTTCAATATTAATTCCCTTTTCGGACTATTTCTGATTACATGTGATTAGGCTTAAATGCACACCAGCTCTAATTTGGCGCTCTATATTCAATTTTTCCACTCTTTCATTGCCTTAAAAGGCTATATTTAAACACTTATCCGGAATAAGCTCGTTAATTGGCACCATGTGCTATATATATATATATATGGTAAGGTGGCCCAAAATGATCCTTGTGGGCAAAACGACCCGCCTATGTTTTCTTTCGCACACACAATGGTATCTACTAGGTGACGCAAAAGTTAGCTGTGCCAAGTCAAGAAGAAGCAAAGGCGATATTTAAGCGATCGGTGTATTACGTGTCTGAGTAGAATTTTCCAAAAAACTACGTTTTATCATATCTCATATACTTGAACACTTGATTCAAGCTTGCATTAAGCATACACGCTTGAAATTTTCAAGCCTAATTCAAGTTTATTGACTTGATAATTGACTTGTTATAAGGTAAGCACTGACTTTTCCATTTATTTAGAAATACTTTTTAATACACAGGAATATGACTTGGTTTACTGAAGAGAGTATGTTTTCAGATGGGAATTACACTAGTTTTGTTTGTTAAGTTTCTCGTCGTGTTCCAGTAATATGACCTAAAGTGGGCAGCCATACTGCCAGGTAAAATGATCCATCGACTGAAGAAACTCCAGTTCCGGGTTCTAGTCATCATGACAGCCCTTCAGACGTTCTCAAAATGCGTGACTCCCCATTACATTATTTAATTTATTTCTGCATTTATTGTAAGCCATAATTTTTGAATTATAAATTTGAAATATTTTATTTTACTGTTTGTGACTCTTTTTTATTTTAAAATGTTCACAAAATAAGTTATTTATAGTGTATGATTGTAAAACTTACTTTATTTCACTATCCCAGCCAGCACAGCAAATTGCATCAAACTTGCAGTAAGCTTGATTTATCAAGTCAATAAACTTGAATTAGGCTTGAAAATTTCAAGCGTGTATGCTTATTGCAAGCTTGAATCAAGTGTTCAAGTTTACACTTGCCCAACTTTCATTAAGCTTGACATAGCAAACTTGAATCAAGCTTGACATAGCAAGCTTAATTCAAACTTAAAAAAAAATTCCTTAAAAAAATTTTCCTAAATACACGGGCGCCCCATATACTTTATTTTTCCACACATTTCCTCTTCTACGCTGAAATTTTAAGCTATTTTAACCTGTTTCTGCCAGCGGCTGGGATCGATCTCGGGACCTAAGGTGTGCGAAGCCAGCGTCTAACCACTCAGCGAATCTGACTCGCTGTGGTATGACTAAAGTTTGAAGTGACTGTTATGGTTGTCACGCCGTTTTCTGGCGAGATTGATCAGTGGCCGATGCCGATCTGCTTATTTTATTTTTCCATGGGATGAATCAAAATTAAAATAATGTTACGTGTGATTTATAGACTCTACTAATATGGAAATAAGCATAATATAAACTTAAAAGCGGCACACGTTTTAAAACTTTCAATATCGCAACGCTCATGTTGGGCAATATTGGCCAAAATCGAGACAAACGACTGATTTTAAAATCAATTTCGTAGTATATTTGTATTTTATTTTTAAGAATTTCAATATTTGGAAATATGAATCTTTTTTTTTTCAAAATTCTATGGTCAAGTACATTTATGACTGATGATAAATTATTTGTTATGTGGATGTGGCTTTCCAAATCAAGCAGTAATCAAGTTGTATTCACGCTTGACAGTTCAAATGACTTAAATTCGGAGGGAAAATATTTGCTGACTCATTTTTTTGTGATCTCCAAGCTTGCTGCAAGCTTAAAATGAATTGAACTGTCAAGCTTGTATTAATACGTCAAATACAAAGAAATGTCAAGCTTGATTTAAGCTTATGTGCTGTCTGGGATGTACACTCACAATTATTTTTACATCTTTTATTTTGCCGATAAAAAACAACTTACAATAATATTTAGATGAAGTATCGTTTTGTCCTTGGATGCTTCGGGTAAAATTATCCTTTTTTAAAATTATATATTTTTTATAACTTAGTGTGAGTTTAAAATATTATTAAAATATGTTCATGATGCAAAATATAGTGTAAAATATTGTGGCAAAGGGCAAAAGTTTTATTTACCATTTATGGTATTTTATGCAAGTTTCCTCATAAGGGGTTCTCATTTTGGGCCATCTTGACCTACATATGGCAGTGCTAAAGTACTGGGACGGCTGTCAATTTCGCATACATAGCTTAAAAAAATTTCTGGTAAAAAAAAAAAAAAAAAAAAAAAAAAAAAAAATGTTGAAAGCCTCTATTTTGCTGGGAAATTTCCAAATCACCATTCATCATAAAGAAACTGGACTGTTCATACTCCAGAGGAATGATATAACACCGGTAATACTTCGATTAAACAAATATTTAATCTGGTTTTGAAGGTTAGTCAAGAAAAAGAAAAAGATCTAGTTTTGAAAGTGGAAAGACACTGAGAAAGCACCCTTTGATGTAGTAAATAATACTATTTTATTAAAAAAATTATTTCATAGAAATATTGCCATTTAAGGAATTGAAACTCTTTCCTTTAAAATTTTTAATCTTTTATTCACTGGAAGTAACAGATCGTAAGAACAATAATTTAATTTTTCTTCGAATTCTGTAAATTCTTTCCAGATTTTAAATTGGTAGTAATCTTGTAAAGCATAATGAAGTTAGGTATGTATTTTAACAGCGATCCAAATGCTATTGCATAGAACTTGATTTGACGTTGGGTTGCGTAATTAGATTTCAGGGGCTTTAAAATGTCATCTTTCAGAAAGCTGCCTCGAGCGTAGAGATTTCTGAGATTCATTTTAAAAACAGTGTCACATTTATTTAAATGTACGATGCTCGATGCAATCCACATGCATTAGGTAGAATGCTGTATCAGAATGCATAGTAGAATTATGAGATTTCACGAACTATCATTTATTGATAAATACAAGAGTAGACGGCTGTTGATATCGTGCATTCATAATTTAAAGATACACGATAATGGCGGGATGGAGAATGACACTCTGGAGGATGAAGGGTTTCTCTTTCTAAGTTTCCTTTTTTATATAAATTAGCTTCGAAGTATAGACCTGTAGGCCTCTGTGTTAGGTTAGTGGGTAAATATATCATACTTACATCAGTGTCAGGAGACGAATGTTATGTTCACG
Organism: Cheiracanthium punctorium; assembly: GCA_038373885.1. Lineage (NCBI taxonomy): Eukaryota > Metazoa > Arthropoda > Arachnida > Araneae > Cheiracanthiidae > Cheiracanthium > Cheiracanthium punctorium. The sequence continues at coordinate 292,370 of JAWZYV010001487.1, forward strand.
CTGCAAAGAACTTTTGACGATTCGACGAATGAAAAATAATTGGAATTTGCGATATTGTTATGCTTAAAACTCCAGTTGAGACATTTCAAAGAACTAAACCCTAAAACAAGCATTTACAAATACCTTACTAGAAGTCATTGAGCGGTTTTGGCTGTGAAAATAATCTTGGAAAATATGAGTTTAAATCCTGAGAAATTTCTGCTTTACATTTTTGAGACACTTCGGCGTTAATGTTTGCCTTTTCACAAATCGATCAACAGTTTTGTCCATTTTATACGTTTTAAAGAAGTTCTTCAATGTATTATCTAAGATGGTATGGCAATTTGCAAAGTGCTTCTATCAGTATTTATCATTTACTAGCTGTTAAAAACGTCGCAACAGAAAAATAAGAGGAAATGATCATGCTTTCTTGTTATTATGCACTATCAGGCATTAACACGACTATTGCATTTGGCTTTTACCAAAATATATGTATAAATAAATCTGTACATACAATTATAAGTCGATATTTTTATTTGTCTGATTACTGTAAGATAAGAGTGAAGATCTCTGAAAAACATTCAACTAAATTTACGCTGAAGAGCCAAAACATAAAGACCACCTGTTAAATAATACATTGACCCTCCTTTGGCCTACAAAGCAGGTGCAACTTGCTTGTTGCATGAATTTGTAGCATGGATACCACAAGTTCTTCATAGATGGCCGGAGACAGGTTGTACCAACTGTCTAAGCAAATCACGCAAGATATTGCCACAGTGTGGTGTTTGAGCTCTGAGCTGTTTCATGACATCCCAGATGTGCTTTATTGGATTGAGATCAGGTGAGTTAAGTGGCCAGAATTCTAACTAGAATTCATCATTGTGCTCCTCGAACCACTTCATCACAATTCGAGGCTTGTGACATGGAGCGTTATCCTGTTGGAAGATTCTATTTCTAGTTTTAAAGACAGACGCCATGTATGCGTGCAACTGATCCTCAGTTATGTTGTGATAGTACGAAGATTTCAAGATTTGTTCTACCTTAATTAAGGTCCCACAAACAACCACGAGAATGTCCCACAAAGTGTGATAGCGCAGCCACCACTTTCTGTATGAACTGTTGAGAAGAAATTGGAGAATTGGAGAAGAAACTGTTCGCCTGGAAAACGACTTACCCTGACACGGCCGTCTGTGTGATGAATTATGAATCGTGATTTATCTGACCAAAAGACTCGCTCCCTCTGATCAATGGTCCAGTCACTATTCACGTTGTTGGGCCCAGTAAAGGCGTAGTTGGCGATGACTCTTGGTTAACAGAGGCACACGACGTCTGTGCGCAGTTCCTTTTCCAGTAATTTCCGCTGAACTGTGTGCTGCGAAACACTTCTACCTGGACCAACGTTAAATTGGGATGCTGATTTCACCGTAGTAAACAACCCACAAGTCGTGCAGTTTCGCAGATACTCGTTCCGATCTTCGGGACCTCTATCTGCTCTCTTTTAAAGTTGTTTAGATTAGCATCGTTCCCGTTGCACGCAGAAGTAATTAACAAAAATGATACTTTATTCATTCCAGAAACAACTAAACACCACTTCCACTTGATCACGTGTCCTCTACGTCATCGAGGCGAATTAATTGAAAAACGTGGAGACGGTCGTAATATTTTGTCTCTTCAGTGTATATGCTACTATGATGCAGAGCCGTAACTGGGCAAGGAACATCAAGTGGATACGCACAGGGGTCGCACAGAAAGGAGCCTCAACTAGAAGCGTTGTAACTAGGCAAGTTATAACTAGTACAGCTGCGGAAAAAAAATGTCCACTTGTACTTTATTCGGCCGTCGTTCGTAGTACACCAAACTTACATATACCAATCGTTCATGATTGACGTACACTTTAATTTGCTAGGCATAAAAATTGAATAAGGGGCCCTCTCCATATTAAAATTCGCACCAACTCTTTTTTTTCAATAGCAACCCCTAGCTTTCACATCATATTTAAAAAATTTAACTCATTTTCATTGTTGTAGTGCTAAAAAAGTTTTTCCCGGAACGCATGACTTCGTGGGAGAAGGAAGGGGGGGGCATTGGGAGGTGAGAACACAAGCTTATAATAACCTTTCATAAGAACGCCTCGGCCTTTTTTTGTCAGCAACTAATATAGGAGGTCATGTTTAATTTTGAAAAAGCTTAATTGACTCAAACAAAATGTACAATAATGAGCAAAATTTTAGTCTAAGCCAATGTCAATATATATGGAAGGGGATAATCTATTAAAAAAATGTTCCTTTTACCTATCCAAAGTGTATAATAAAGCAGATTGTTACCCTTTAATAATGTCTTGGGGAGGTTGAACCCCCCCTAGCCCCTCCCCTGGATCCGCCACTGGCTAGTCTGGTTGACAGTTCCAAATTTCATTTCCTGCATTGCTACTACCGCGTTTAACATCTGTGTTCCTTTTGTTGTCGACCTTAATTCTAAGACTCTCATGGTTCTACTTATTTTCTTATTTTCACCCATGATGGTGTTGTTTCTTTTCCTTAAAAGACTCAGATAGAACAAAAAGTTTAAATAAAACGTTGTGCAAGAGCGCCACATCTGTGAGAAAATGTTTTGATGAGAGTAGACCTCGGAAAATGAATGATTCTGTTTGTCCAATTTTGGTCTCAACTATTCGACTTGAACTAATTTTTAAAAAAACTTTATAGTTTTATCAGAGAGAGACTACAGAAACAATTTTTCGAAAAGAACTGGCAATTCCTCTTACTTTTCAAACTCGATTGATTTTCTGTTTCGAGGCTAGCTGCAAGATGCTTGAATTTCTACTTGGTTCTTAGGAAATCAACCGTACGGAGATTAAAGTTTGTCCATGAATATTTCAAAATATCTGACTCCATGGACATTGCTGATTGCTTCTAGAGCTTTAAGTTTCGGACGATGATTTAAACAATCTCAAACTACTGTGGAAATTTCTAAAACAAACGCTGCACAACACTCGGGCATAATACTTGCTCCATCTCTGGCAAGTCCGGCAAAATATTCTCCGAGATATTTATCATGAAATCAGTCAATCAGTGTTTCTCTAAGTATTTTTAGTATTTCTGTTATAGTCTAAGCGTCTTGACTTAGAAGTTCGGCTTTATGTAAGAAGGTGAGAATTGGTTCACAATCACATGATTGTCCATCTCACATTTTAAATATATAATGGAAGTAGTTTTGTTACTGAGAGTGGTCAATGCATCAATTAGTATTGAAATTTTACTATTGATTTCAATAATGCATGTTTAGGTTTTTTATTAATTGGAAGGGGCAAGGGATTGAATTCCTAGTCGAGTGTACTCTGCTGTCAGTTCATTGGGATGATTTCAACTTCTACGTTATCCATTGAATTGAAACTGGTACATTGTTAGTGCAAGATGACTATACAAGATTTTTTTCTCTTTTCAGAAAATAAGTTAAAATCTACAATATAATAATAATAATAATAATAATAATCTCATTTGAATTCCGGAAAGCTGTTCCGGCTCGCAAAAAAGTACCGGAACGTCGTTCCGGTGCGTTTCGGCCCCACTACACCCCTGCTCATTTTAACCCCAGATACTAATTTTCAAAAAATGAAATTGAATTTGAAGTGAAAATGAGTGAGTTATGAGCTTCGAAAATCCCTTTCACCTATGTTAAAATATTTTTTCATACTTTAATTCATATCTCATAAAATATTGATAGTAAGAATCTGATTTTTATTCATACTATTAGAACTAAACTACCAAAACACAATTTACTATTATTATAATTTTTAATAAATATTAATATGAATTAGGAATTATTAAATTAATATTCAAAAAGTTATGAATAGTGACCTAGCCAAATTTCGATGGAAATATAGGCAGAAAGTAATATTACATGGCTGTGCAAAATTTCAAATTTTTACATTCAGTAGTTTAATTTACATTAAATAAAATGTATTATTTTCATGAGTTAAGGGACCCTATATAAATGTATTAAGTGACATTTTTTTTTTTTGAAAATTGTGAAAATAAATGTAAATTAGACTTCTTTGCACAAAAATAGTAAATGTTTGCTGTATTAAAAAATAGCGAATTTTGAAGCTAATAAATTGGAGGTTTGTACAATTTGATCATGATCCTATATCCTATAAAGTGTCTATTGTTGCGTCCGATACTATTATGCAATATTTTTGCTATTTCAATTGACTACGAAGTTAAAATATTTAATTATGATGATATAATTAATGAGCTTGATGATACGAAAATTCAATTTAATGTGATATAGTTTGTTCTATTAGTTTCTCAATCCTAACTTATGATTGAATGGAAAGTTTAATACTTTTTGGGTACCCACTTATAGTGCTAGGTTATCTACTTTTCTAATTTCCTTATTTTACGTTTTAATTCTGATATATTAAATATACATGCATTACTTTTTAATTTATTGGTAATTTTTGTTCCTCTTGCGAGCCAAACAGATGTATCTGTAGGTTTTGGAAAACCTAGGTGTTCATCAGTTTTATTTAAATGTGCTATAGTTATTGTAACCACCTCATAAATTATATTGGAAATGATTCAACACTTCTTAAATTTAGATATTAGTGTTCTTTCGTTAAGAATAATAAACAATTTAATTTCTGCTTTGAGTTCAGCATAAGTTCAATGTGAAAGAAAAAAAAAGTTTTCTGAAACAGTTAGTTATATATTCAGTAGACAGGTAGTTCAGATGTATGTATTTTAATAAGTGAATAACGAAGTAATAGAAAAAACCTTTTTCATAGGAAAAGGAACTTAGTAAATTCTCTTTTGTATACACACACATGTGTAAACTTTAGTTTCAGAATAGTAAACGCATGAGTAATTATGTTCCTATGCATTTTATTGCTGGAATAAATGCTCCTCTATTTTTGCCAGAACCTTTTTACACACAAAGAAGATACATATATCTTCCTATTTTGTAATCGTTATTTTCATGCCGTAAGCGGATTTTCTTCTTAATTATGTTTATGAAAGATATGGATGAGCGATTTTTGTTTTATTTCTTAGAACAAGAGGAACATTTTATCTGTCTTAAAGAATGCGCTTTATGGCCTATCCCTACACGAAAAAGAGGATTATTTTTGTAGAATTGAATATCAGTATAAAGAAAAAAACATTCGTGATAAATGCTTGTATTTTATTCATTAGATTGTTATATAATTTGAAACGTGTACTTACTACTAATATTCTTATCATATTAGTAAGTATAAATAATGCTAAATAAGGCTGAAAACTTTCTTACTGACAAAAAGCCCATCTCAGTTTAACTTGAAACCTATTTTTGTTTTTTTTTAAAAGAAAGTTTGTGTCGAAACACAATGTTACACCACGACAAAAGCGCTCTTTATTATTCAAAAATATTCTCCATCTATGTAATTTATTTAAATCCATAATTTACATCTGAGTTTACCAGATTTTCTACGATGTTAATGAGCTTTTGTACATGTTCCATTATCAGATCTTTCCATTATCCGAAAATGTCACCTGCCCATTGTTGGTTGTGAAACAAAAAGCCACACACTAAACTATGAATTGGAAAGCATTTTAGGGTCTTTCTAACATAATGTTAAATTTTATGTCCTTGGCTAAAAAAGTATCAACTAAGTAAATCAGTCATAGATGTTTAATATTTTTCAACAATTCCTTATAAGCACTGCACTGGTCACTATTTTAAATATAAAAAAAAGTGAAATTTCAATATTTAAAAAAAAAGGTTGTAAATGTCATTACCAAGAGTTGTTCCAAATTTCAGACTTGATTATTTTAACCTTTGTATTGATGAATTGAAAACCTTTAAAATAAGGACAAGCAATTATCTAGGTAATTTCAGTTATCTATTTTCAGTATATGTGGAACTTTAGATATAAGTGGGGGAGATTTACTAAAATTTCTTATTTAGAATTTGTCCCTAGAGGTAACTGTCATTACCAAGGTGTGTAATATTTTTTTCTATAGTTGTCCCATAGAAGGCATCCATAGTTATTGAACTCTTAAAAGAACAGGACCACGTCCTTACAAGCAGACTATGTCTGCTTTAATTAAAGAAACATTGTTTTATCCGCCCCTCTCCCCCCCAAATTTATCGTAAATGTATTTATTATGTGTCATTACCAAGTTCATTATTACTGAAATACGTAATTAATAAATTTAAATTGGTTGTCAGATTTATAAAGAGATTTGAGACTACATTCAAAGTAAATATTGCATTGGCTTCTAATTGTTATAATTTAGCCTTAAATAGGCTTAACTTTTAAAAAATGTCCTTACCAAGGCGCCCTGAAAGCATGAAAATGACTTTTAAGGGCAGAATTTTAAAGTAAGGGATAGTTTATGGCTTAAAAGAAGGGCGGCACATTACTATTCCTTAGTTGATATTGTGAGAATTTTATTACATGGACTAATTTAGTCTTGTCTAATTAAGTTATTATTATGTTCATAAATGTCATTTCCATGCTTCAGAGAAAAATTGTATACTTAATTAAAACCAGTAATGTAGCCAGAAGTTTCTTTCGGTTGATAAGCTCAAAGGAAAAAAGGTAAAAAAAGAAGAAAATCCTTCTTTTTTTTTGTGTGTGTGTGTCCGTCACTCTAACTTTGGGTAATCTGGACCCTTAACCCCCACCCCTTGGCTACCCCACTTATTGAAGCTATAATTAAGGCAGACGATCTCTGATGGTAATTTTCTTCATGATACCAGACATAGATAGTTGCATTAACATAAAGCAACTGGGAATTAAAACAAAAAAAAATTTTTTTAATCAAAATTGCATATTTTATGAGAATGGCTCTTTATTGCTAATCTTTGAACTTAAAAACGACTGTCATTTTGTTAAGATGAAATGTCGGCTGTAGATGGTCAAAAGCTTGGTCGAGATTTTTTCGTAGTCTTTCTTTCGTATCTTAAGTTTTAACAGGGTTCAGAATAAGAAATCTCTTTTATGATGCTTGAAAATGAACCAATGTGAAAGATGCTGCTTTACAAGTTCATCCAACTACTTTTTGGCAAAGTTGTTTTGTTTTATTTTATTGCCTGGATCTGGAAATGCATGTGCCTGAAAACTGCAAAATATGTTCGTATTACTATTGACAGGTAGGAAATTTTTGATATGAGATAGTTAACTTGCACGTTTGCCACATGTCTATCGCTTTGTTCTAATTTGAAGAACGGTGTCTTACTAGCTGAGCTAACGCCTAGTAAATCGAAACATACTACTGACATGGTAAGATCCCAAGCCATCTTCAGAATCTTAAATTTTGGAATTTTGTTTATTTGATGCAATTTCATGTGTTTTTTTTGCTTACCTTTGCTATATTAGCTGTAGATACGAAACAGGTATATAAGAAAATTTGTGCGCAATCTGAAAACGAATTATTTGCAGTAGTCAGTTAAAGGAACTTAATTTTGCTTTTAGCTTTCAGCTGAAAATTTTAATAGCACTTCATAGTACCGTCCTCCACACAGTTATTCTACCCACTAAATCGAAGTCTGGTCTTTACTGGTGTCCTTGATTTATTTCTATAAGTAAAAAAAAATATTGTATCATTAGTTCTCTTTTGATACAATTACTATTTTACAATGAAACGTAAAAGAATTATTGAAGCACCCACTTTATATAAAAGTAGTTCATCAACTCGATTATAAACATGAGGATTTGTGATCTTTCTTAGAGAAGAATTGGCATGCGCGAATACCTGTATTTTGCAAATTGATGTTATCAATAATACTCCTTCATTTAATTATCTTCAATAAGCCGTTAATTGGAATTTATGTTACTCGCTTAGCGCAACCAGTCCTAAACGCCAGAAGAATCATAACCTGAAATAAGTTCGAAAAATTATCGGTAAACCATCCTTTACCTAAACCATGTTTATGGTTCTTCAATCGAAACAGAAACAGTATTTATCGATCCCAGTAAATCAGGACGGTTTGAGAAAGATTCCTCTCTACATTCTGTCTTCTCCTAAAAGCAGAATATGACATGTTCTCTTCTGAAGCTCTTGGTTGTCACTAACACGCAAGCTTCATAACCTTCCCGCAAAAGAAGAGGAGTGACCGGAAAGAATATAGAACGAATTCCTTTCGTTCCTGGTAAAGATTATGCGCCCTTACGCATCGTTAAGAACAAAGCATATATCGACCGCGAGCTTTGTTATCTTCGTTTCTTATTTTTTAACCAATACACGTCAGTTTACCGTCTTGATTTCAGTGATTTACGAGCACGATGAACGAAAACCACAAATTTGATCTATCGTCTTTAGATACGGAGAATTATTTTTTGATGAGGAAGTAAATCTGAGAAGATACTCTTCTTTTACGAAGACGGTTTGTGCACAACAGTGGATTTTCAGATAAATCATATTTCGTTATTTTTAAAAACTTTTATCGGGGGAACTTTGAATAATTTAACAAAGAGTCAGTTAAATGACATCAAGATAAAGATATCTGGAGTGCTTAAAAAAATACGAAGGGGAATACTAACAGTACGGGGAATGCGTTTAGTGTTAAAAATCGGAAATTATCATTGGTGTGAATAGAAGATTGAAAATAATCTGTTACAATTATGAAATAGTTTGTCATTTGTTGTGCCAGTTGGAAATGTCCAAGTTACGCATAACGAAGTTATTTTGGAATATAATTAGCAACTGATTCTGAGAAATGGGACAACAAATTACAAATTTTAGAGTTGTTAGAAACCACAAATTTCCGCAGCAGTGTATACGTGTTACGAATTTTTGTGTTGATCTGCACTTAGGAGTTTATTGTAGGCTAATACTGTTTTTCACAGAACGACTATAAATAAAATTCAGGTGCCGAAGTGTCTGAAGTATTGACAGTTTGGCACAGGAGAAAGTGTCAAGGAGAAAAAAATATTTATATCCCATAAAATTAAGCAGGGGCAGAAGCAATCGACCCCAGGAGGGGGGCGAACTAGCCATCCAAACATGAATAGTCGACTGAGGGTGCAGAAGATATCCAATGGAATCCTCCAGGAGGTGCCCAAGAGGGGCATATGATTAGGAACTCCTTCTCGCGCCCAGGAGAGAAAAAAGAGATGAGAGCAGTTACATCAAAAAAGGTGAGAGCAGATGCATCTTTGCTCGCTTAAGAAAAAAGGAGGAAGAAAAACTTCCTAACCGAGTTCGAGAAGAGTTCGAAGTGCTGAGAGACTCAACGGAATATGTGACGATGCAATCATCAGGCTGGATCCGAGCCGATGTTATATTCGAATAATGATCAAAGTAAAGAGGGACTTCACCACCTATCCGGACCTGGTTCACTGATGACAAGAGGTACCCATGTCCAAATCCCACACCCCTGTACTATTGACGACCAAGCTGCGACAGCCTAATGACATGGAGCACGGCTTTCAGATTTAGCGTCGATTGGTGAATATGCAATATTTTCTTTTGTTCATTTCCCGTGCACTTGCCCCTATGTGTGTAAATTCATATTTGCTAATTTCAAATCTTCACAGACCATTATATTTTAAGAAACTTTGTATTCAGCAATTGTGTAAAAAATAACTAAACAAAATTTGAAAAGATTCTCAATAAAATTAGGTTAGTCTTGCATTTCGAGTTTAGCAAATCATTTCAGCATATTGTGTTTCATTTTAATATTTGTTTTCTGTTATTTTTAAGAGTACGGGCCACGTAGGGTTTTTTTCGGTATTCACAACGCACTATGTTCGATTTTCCACTACACGATTAAAAATTTAAGCTTACCACGGGCCATCACCACAGTTTCCATGACCCTTACTCGAATGTTCTGAAAGCTCTAGAAATTATCCGATAAATCTGACATAAGAAAAAGGTAACTGTACATTGTATATGTCAAAAATCATGCCAATCAGTCTCTGACTTTTGAAGGAATAACGCCAAGATTGGTGCCAAAACAAGTCCTCAAAACTAACTTGGCGATTGTCGCGTATATTTGATGATTGTCAAACTCTATAACTCGTACTCTAACTAGCTGATTTACATGAAAAAAATCTCCGACTGTTTAACGCTTAGAACAGTATTTTTAATCTGAGAAGCAACTTTAGAGAAGCAGATTATCCGGCAAATACGAAACAAAACGCACATCTGTAGAGGTTAGTTAACTTTTCAATCCTTTAAACTTTGAGTCTAGCTAAAAAAAAAAAAACAACTGCCCTAATTTGCACTTCAAATCGACAACTTTGTTGTTGACAACTGAATTCACCAATAAACTCAAAATCCGCTGTTTTTCGAAAATAATACGCATTTGACACAGGTGGGTATGTTACCAAAAATGCAGAGTTGTGAGCAACACAAGTTACAATACAAGTACAAAAGTTGTTATGTGAAAAAAACTTATTTTTCGATTAATTCAAGGACTTTTTATGTGACATTAGTATAAAAAGTATAAAAACTGGAAAAACGGAATAATGAAATAAATTCAAATTAATAGTTTCAAAAGCGGAAGGGGTTAGGGGCACAAAAACTAAATACCATATTCAATCAGCATATTAAAAATTATTCGGACATCTGAATTACAGATCAGCACTTTTACTAGACGGAGAAAAGTACCATAAAAATAATTTTGTATGCAGTTACTATCTGTCTCTGAAGATTGTACAGCATTTCTCGTCAGCATATTTTTCTCCAAAGCTTCATATACTGGTATCGATTTTCGAAAGAAAGTTTTTACTCAGCATGTGAAAGGGATTTGAGAACATTTTACAAGGAAGGAATAAAAGGCAAACAAAGCTAAGGAAAAAGATAAATAAAAAGTATTTCAAACTCCACCTCTCCGTGTAAAACTTAATTTATTTATTCTAAGCATGCACAATGTACACAATATATTTATATAAGTCCAGAATTGAAAAAGAACTAGTTGAGATAAAAAAAACTGATTTATTCAGTCTTTTTACACTTTTATATTTGAGCTTTATATATATATTTTAAATTCACCTTAAAAGACGAGTTAATTCTCTGAATGGTAAGCAAAACATTGAAAGTAGAAAGTTTCTTTTTACTGTACACGTTGACTGTACAAACATTTGGCAACAGACGAAACTGACAAAATTTTCAAAATAAAGATGTTAGTTTATGCAAATTTTCTTATAATGTTTTTGTATAATAATGCATTGTTAGCAAAACATTTTATAGGTTTATGATGATCGAGTTTAATTTATAGATTCTTATACCGATTTGTGAGGGAAGGAAGTTGGTCATGCAAATATCAATAAATAAAAAATGCTATTTTTATTAATATGTTATATGAAATATCTCCAACGTACAGATTTGACATCTTATACAAGAGAAACAAAATGCAGTAAGTGTTTCATTAAACCGTAATGTTTGCGATTCTGCATTTGAAGAAGAATTTATTAAATCATATGTCTTGTATATTTTTAAGGTAAACTGTAATTAATATATGATAAAAATACACTGGCAATATTACTTTTGAAAGAATTTCTTGGAATTCCCAGTATTCCTAAAAATCCTCAAAGATAGAAATGTGTGAGGAGAGCAGAACAAACTTTGAGTGATTCTCTATTTGTTTGGAGTAAAGAAGAAAGATTCGATTGCTCTCTTTTTTTTACGTCAGTTATTATCTTTCTGTCTCAATAATTAGCTGATATTAATAAAATTTAAGTTAACGAATCTTATTGTTATATGCACCTACTTGTGGCATACTTTTGTTGAATTTCTATCAAACGTATTATAAAATGCAATTTACAGTTACTTTTTAAAAATATGCTGTAACGAATCTTATCTATTTCTGTCATGAAATGTATAAACTTAACAGAAAAAATATTTCTCAAGGTATACGTATCAAATTTTTGTAATCATGCTTGACATAAAGAAGGCATCTATTTCATTAAGTAGACCACCTTACTAAATTCAAAGGATAAATAAAGATCTAAAATAATTACAATCTATAAAACCTTGATGTAATTATATGAATATAATTCAGATATCACAAAACACTCAGATCCTGAAATGGTTTAGATTTATCGAATGAATTTCCTATGAGCATCCTACTTTTATCAAGAAAAAAAGTAACAAATTCAAAATGATACAGGATAAAGCTGGCTCAATGAGCTCGAAAACATAATTCATGTTACCTGAATGTCACATATACGGAAGATTTTTAAAACATGAAAGTATGTTTAAAAAGAGTCTATAATAAAAGAACGCTACTCGAAAAGATATTGAAACGCCAGGTACTTATTATGGATGCTGGTATAGCAACGAATCTGTTGTAAATAAGCAAACTCGGCATCAAAACAACGTTGTTTAAAATATGCTAATATCATTCTTAACCCCCTTTGTTAACCCCCAGACCTACTTGAAGAAATTCTTGCGATTGGAGCGGATATCATGGCCAGATCTAGCCACAAAGTAGCTAAACTGGCAACCCTGACTGGAAGAAAAGTCTTCCTACAACAGTTACGAATCCCCCTGGCCATGAACAAGAATGTGCATGCTTAATTTTGTACTAGTTTGAATGAAGAAACATACGTCATCCGAAGTGCATGAGTATCACGCAACGGAGTCGGCAACAAATGTACCCAAAGGGTTAATTGACGAACAGAACAGGGAATTTGAAGCAAAATTGAACTTAAATCGTGGGAAGCTACTCCAGAAACCACCGAAAACAGATGAATCAGATGAATCAATTAATTTAAATATAAAAGTTGCAATATTACGTAAATTATTATTAGCTTAAGAAGAATATTTAGTGAAGAGATTCGCATGATAATGATCCACAACGCACACACACACACATAATATGCAAACATTTTTTTAGTCATTCAAACATTTGACGTACTCATTGAGAGCAACTTCAGTAAAACGCAGATTTAAATTCGGCGTCATACACTAGATTTCTAATTTTGTAACTAGAGTGCTTGAAACTAATTGCGTGATTTAATCAAGATGTCCATCAAAAAGATGCTAAAGTCTGATTCTTTAATGAAACCTGTCGTAAGAGCTTCACTGCATCACTTATTTTTTAAGAGAGCAAAATGTAAGAAGCTTCTTAAAACCATAGGCTTAAAAAGCTTACATAAAATTTATTTTTATGGATTTGGACTATGAGTCAGCTAATGAACATTTCGTATTTAATTAGGAAAAGTCAATGGAGTTACGAATTCATTATTTTCAATTTATTTTATAAATAATGCAAATCAGTCTAGATTATGCAGTAATGCAATACTTTCAAGTCTATTTTCACATAGTTGTAATTTTGAACAATCTTAACTCGCGCAAGCATTTTCACATTAACATTCTAGAAGACCAACTGGATAGAGAGCTGGATAGACTGCACTTTTTTCAGCATTGGGACCATTTACCGATATTGTTTTGCAACTAGCTGTGAAACCGTTGAAATAAGATGGCAACCACCGCGCGTCAAAGGGTTAAAATAAAGAATCAGCCGATAAAAATGCTTGCATCCATTCCTTTTGCACTCTGTACACTAAACTGGCTATTTTGGGGAATGCTTGTTCCTTAATCCCTTTTTCCTTTATTTAACAAGACAATGTCCTTCCTTAGTTCTCCAGTTGTCTGTCTATCATTTGCACGCAACGCTTTTTGTTTTCTCACTCGGATAAGTCAATAACTGGGTAAATCGACTGGGGAGAAAAGATTACCTGATGGGTCGCACACCGTGCAGAATAATGCAGCATTTAAGTGCATCAAATGTTTAACCCAGATCAATCACGCGCATAAGGGGAGGTTGTTCTTTCACGGATTTCTTCAAAGGATGATGAATGTTTTTCATAGACATTTCCGTCTTCTGCCGTATTGAGGAGTAAAGTACAGGTTAAGGCTGTTTCTTTTAAAAGTAGATTAGCGTCACGTGACTTTTGAATGGCTTTGATAACAAACCAGTAATTTTAAACACTCGAAATCCTTAATCACCAAATGCATTTTGCACTTAATTTATCAGCAAACCTATATGCCTGGGGCTGTGGTAGCGCAGTGATTAAGACGCTGGAATGGCAACCGTCGGGTTGCGCCAATTCAATTTTGACGTACCCTTGAGACCACCGTAGGTGGTGCACGTGCACGTTAAATCTGGGGTTCCGAAAGTTCCCATGACAATATAGCTAAGATTTTCCAAGAGGTGACAGTATTCAGAAGTCACATCCTTCTGAGGAAAATCCAAACCATTGTGGGAACTCCAGGAATGTGGTTCTAAATAATTCATTCGTTGAAGCAAGCAAGCATTTTTATATGTCTCGTGCGACTTTCAGAAAAAATTCTTCACAAAAATTTCCATAAAAAATGGTCCGAACCAGTATCAGATTAGAGAAATACTGCAAAATTTCCTATGTTTAATATTTTTTTTTCAGAATGTTTAGCGACTATTAAAGGTTTTCGTCTAGTAATCTTACACAGTACAGATTCTAAAGAGACATTCTGAATTTTTTGAGTATCTAGCACAAAGTACAATTTTAGTCTTTAAAAAAACTATTGAACGTTTCATGATTTCTTGGAAAAACAATTTTAAATTTCTAACATGCGCGTAGGCACACATTTTACATCAAATGGGTTATTTTTCACTCCTCACGCCGTTAATGCACGGTAAATTGTATTGTGTATTAGGGCAAAGCTACACAGGGACTATTTGCCTAAGGAGGACATTTTAGGGGGTTCTAACGCGTATTCGCGTTATATCTGGAGAAACCGCCCAAAACTCCAGACCGTTAGATCGATGGCTGTGTGATAGGCCCGAAATCGGAACCTTCTCGAGTCTCAGCCATCCACCATGTTCAGTATCTCAATCCACTCGTCCATGGTGAAGCTTATGATACAAATAGCACAAAAGGTAATTCCTATTATGTATTAAAACTCTTCTGGTTTTTCTCCATATGGTAAAAAATCCATAAAATATTTTACATTTACGAAAGCTTAACTGATGTAGAATATAGTTTCGTATAAGGTACGAAGCATGAATACTGATGCAAAACATTACACCATGTTCTACGTAAAGTTCTGTAAATGCGTCGATGACAAAACAATACCTCGTCGGGCAGAACGATAGCTATGCTGAAATTTATTTATTTTTCAACGAAAAGCGATTACGTTCAAGCTTTTCGGTTCATTTTAAGATTCTTGTCCGTCTTTAGTTAAACGACACTGGAGCGAAAATTACAAAGCTTCTATACAGAAATGCAGGCAGTTTCATTAAGCTCTGAGTCATGTACCATGTTACAAAATGCATGAACATTAAGGAAACAGTATCTTAATATCTGAATAGACTGGCGGCGGCGGTGCATGGTGAAGGCATATAAAATCTTACAAAATGATAATAGTCTGGGAGCCAGCCAGCTGGCACTTTTAATGACCAATAGGGAAAAAAGCTGAAATCTTGTCCTATAGTTCATTTAGTTATACATATAATCGAAGTGAACGTCAACTGGCACATTTGCGGTGAATGTAGGCCCACCGGCCACCCAAACATGTAAAATAATTAAAAAAAAAATAATTATAATAAAAAAGTTATCTTTGTACATACGTATAGCGGTGGATCATACGTCAGCATGTAAAGAATATCCGTTAAGTAAAATGATAATAAAAAAGCTGAAATTTGGTGAATTTGGCTGAAATTTGGTCTGAAAATTCAACGGCCAAATTCGTTCTGATAACTTTTCATGAAGAACTATTTTACAAGTTTTAAGCTTTCTTGGTTTCTGGATATCTATCAATTGTTAATGTTACGTAGTGCATCTCATAGTGAGTCTATGAATCAGCTAAAGGTACCTAAATTTTCTTTCATTACTCTCAATTATATATTTAAAATACATAACAATGAGAAAAATATATATGTAAACATCGAAGAAAATTTCGCTTAAATTCTCATCTATTTCGTAAAAACGAAAATTTCGTTCCTCAAGTTGTGCGTAATATATTTTTTTCTCAGCTGCTGAACACGAGTTACCTGAAAGAAGTTGATTGCTGAATTTTTCGCAGTGTAAAAGTGATCAGCTGATGCAGTGAAATGCACAAGGCGCCTGTGCGTATAGCAATACGCTGTAACTTTTAATCGCTACCTGAGCACTCTCCCCCACGGAAAACTCAACTAACTATTTTTTTCATAAAGCCGATAAAGTTAACTATCACTTCAACAAATTTCAGTTTTTTTATAGTTATTTTACTCAACGGGTATTCTTTACATGTTGACGTATAATCCACCGCTACAAAGTCAGCTGACTATTTTTTTTTTTCCATTTGTATGCAACGTGATAAACACATGCACAAAGTATCAACTTTTTTATTATAGTAATTAGTTTTTACTTATTTTACATGTTAGGGTGGCCGAGGGGGCTACACCCTCCGCTACTCTATCAGCTGACGAACGTTCATTTTCTTTACTAACGATATAAAATGAACCAGGTTATAGAATCTCAGCTTTTTTTTTTTGGATGATGACCCCGAAATGGCAGCTGACTCCCGGACTAAAAGTAGGCAAATGTACAAGGTGACAATGTGGCAAAACAGATTAATACATGTAAATGTAAAAAATAAAAAGGTTGTTACGCAATCGTTATATTATTGGTTAATTTTTAATTATTAAACGGGTGCTGTACTTTCTGGAATCCCCTCGTATAGTCATTGATAAAGAATAGCTTTAATCTACGGGAATGTCGGTTGTGATATTTTTTCCTGTAAAGTAATGGGTCAATTAATAACATATTTTACAATTACATCTTTTACGTATAATTTTATACACGACTACTGAAAAAGAATTCTAAGGTGTATCCAGCAGAAGAATTTTAAAAGTGTCTGCTACCCACTTTTATGCTAGTTATATTATTCTGTTAAATAAAAATACCAGGCTAGAAAATGCTATTGCACTATCAAGATTGAAAATTCTACTTTCAAACTAAATAAGTTAGACACTAAAAGTAATGCTTTCCATATTTTATCTGCAACTGATGTTGAGTAGAAACACTTTTCACTGAATAGGAACATGAAGACTATTAGATAAAATAATACTCCGACTTGTTTTCCAATTCGAGACGAAATTCAGTTGTCAATTTGCTTCTGATCGTCTGACCAGTAAACTCAGTTTTGCAGGATTTTTTACGGGGGACTGTTTTTGGATAAATTGGTTAAGTTACTCTGTTGCTTATGTAGATTAAATCAAATTTATTTAAATAGTTTTCCAGATTTTTTAGTAGCTCTATGCTTTTATAAGCTTTTGAAATGATTTTTAAAGTATCAAACTTTACTTAATCTTTAAAAGACGCTTACTGCCAATCACTCGAAAGCCACGAGTGTAAGCTAAATTTCCTACATCACTTTTGTGAATAACTAAATAATTTTTCAAAAAACCCGCAGTTTGAAAGAACTATGTGAACTTTTTTTTTATTCACGATATGAATCATTTATTATCAGAAACTATATTTTATTTGTGAAATTGATGTAAGAAATTTAGCTTCTTACTCTAATCCGACAGTGAAAGTGTTTTAAAAATACGATGCAGATGCGCACTGCTACGCACTTAAGGATTAATAACTATAATTAACTTTAAAATATATAAACTTAGGTACGTAGTGCAAAACTAGTAATATAAATTGAAATTTCGTTCGAACATTTTTTATTGTGCTCATAATAATAATATTGCACATTTTAAACAATATGTTTTTGGATAGGTGCTATAGTCAAGGCCGTACCCAGGGGGGTGGTCCTATGGGTCCGGACGCCCCCCCCCCCGAAATTGTCAGATTATATATGTATTTATATGTATATGGAGTATATTTATATATAATATGGAGATATTCAATAAGTCGGACCCCCCCCCCCCCCCGAAATTATTTTCTGGGTTCGGCCCTGGCTATAGTCAAAATATTTATTTAATACTTAACGAAACAATTTTCTTACATTTAAAGTTTGTACATTTCTGTTACATTTAAAGCACCCATAAACTTTGATAGCTGATTTTGAAAATTAGGAATAGGTGCTTAGTCATGAACCCTTTATAAGGCCGTGGTAAGAATACTTACCATCTACGGTCCATTAAATACAGAAATCAATTCAATAATTTTTTGTTCAGTTATATTGGATGTATATATTTTTTCAAGGCATCTAGATTCTAAATTATAGTTGGCTTATGAACTTTTCTTTCACACGTAATTTTAAAGAAATCTCGAATAATTACTCAAAAATTGAGCATAAGAATCATCGCTTTTAATTATATATTTTTGAGTTTCATTCCGTGTACAAGCAGCGGGTAGTTTTCAGACTTTGATTTTCTAAATAATTAATGCATTCGCCTGCAAAATTTCTATGTTTGCTTAATACTTGTTTCTCCAATTTTAATGTGGGATATTACAGTAGAGGGAAAATATATGAATTAATGCTAAAAAATGGGCCAGAAAAATCCCAAGTACTTTCGACTCTCTGTACATAATATCGCCTTATAAAGGGTTAAAACACTTTCGGAGGACAAGCCAGGTGCGAGATAAGATTCGACCTTCACGCTGTCAGTTACTAATAGTCTCTCATAATTTAATGCCAATGATCTATACTGAAAATGTTTATTATTATTATTATTTATTTACTAATTTTTTGGAGATTCCAAAGCTATTTATAAAATGTTTTAAGAGGTCTCCTGCTGTACGAGTTGTTTATCTGAATAATTGGTTCGATGATAAGAAGCCCGGATATTGAAATTACTGGGTTCTGAAGACTGCAGTTCAGTGAACTTTTTTTTTCCTTTTTAGAAATCAAATTTTAATGGTAATTTCCGTAAGGCAACTTTAACAATCTAAGTTTTTTTCTGAATAATGATGCGACAAAATCACTCTTCAGTATCTCCTTTGTCTTCAAAAGGGCTTTTCTTTCTGAGCTCGATATTTGAGGATTTTCCTGCCTCTAAAGTATGCGATGTTTGTTCTTTTTCCCTCCTATCATCAAACTCTACATTAGGAAGTCCTACTATTACTTTCAGCGAAAACATAACTTAGTGCTTAAATTTATATCAAACATAACTCAAATGAATTTAATTAAAATACTGCTAAAACACAGAAACACGAATTTAGATGAAATGAAACCAATAATATGGTTACCTTAATGGCTAATTTTAAAGGCATCCATTTCGTTAGAAAAATTTAAAATGGACACTAAAATCTCACCCGAACATTTTTCAGAGAACAGGAACACAAATTGCCTTAATTTAAATCCGGTTACTTTCACAGCTGCGGATTTTAATTTTGAATTTGAATATTTAATTTCCTACAGCCAGGCTATCACCCAATTTCACTCTAGGATTAGGGTGTTTGTGCTCACTTACATGAGTAAATGAGGAAAGGAATCCGAAATCCTCAACTTAATCAAGAATTCTCTAAATTAACTAACTAACCAATCTTCCGAGGCATCGCTTTCCCTTGCAACAAAGCACATCACTCATTCTTGAAAATGCGAGAAGAGGATTCCCTTGCACGCGGAATTTTCGCAGGAAAGTGGTAAAAGGATGTTATTAGGTTGCATATTTAGGACACAGAGTGTTATTTCATTTTGAGTTGTAAATTTGACCCTCGAAATAATTTTTTCGGGAATTTTTGCAATGATTAATGAGAGATAGGAAATATTTGAATTCATGCTTAATACGTCATGACGGCAAATTTTTTTCTTAAGCAAAATTAATTTTGATTTTTTGTATTTTTCATTAGAAAGTTGTCTCTCAAATTCAAAAGAATCAGCTTGGTTAAATAAACGTGAGAATTGATTTATGCATTCAATCCAAGTTATGATTGAGATTGTAGTATCCAGGTTTGAGTCTGCTACAGACGTTCGGTCTGGCAAGCTGTCCAGATTTTGGGGACATTCTTAAAGTAAATATGAACAATAAAACTTTCAAGATGAATAGCATTTTAGGAAAAAGGCGATTTTTGATATAAAACAATATGTCCATGTTGATTGAGCTCTTTACAGGCCTGAACTGGACCAGGATGACTTTTGTTTCTTGCCTAAAAAGGCTCATTTTGAGACAGAAAGCGAAGTCCCAGCAAATTTCCAAATGTTATTCCGATTGCAGTCTATTGAGAGTTGCAAGAGTTGCATAATCAACTGCAATGTGTGTGTACATTTAAGAAACCTACTTTGCAGATTTTTAGTATTTGTAGAAGTACGCTGAAAGCAGTTTATTTCCGGTATATAATCACATTATGTTTTGGACACACTCTGCAGTACCAGATTATTAAATTCATCTTAAGCATTTCTTAGAAGCTTAAAAGTAAGGCTTCTCTCAACATTTTATTGAATAAACAAGAACAAAATCCACTAATCTTATTTGAACTTCAAAAGGGAGCAAGTTTTATTTCATTTGCTGCATTAAAATGGAATTTATGTCATAGTTTAAGAGTTTATTTCAACACTTTTTACTGTTTTTCTATCCCAAGAAAAATATTTCGGAAAGCAAAGTTCACATGCGCATGCTTATCAGATTTTTAAAATCCAAAGAAAGTTTTTGTTTCTAGTGTTATTTCCTAAAATCTTTACAGCTAGCAGATAAAAAAAAGAATTTCTTTTTCATGAAGCCCGAGTCTGATAATCCAGCCAGCATTTACTGGATTACATTAGTTTTTATTCCTGATACTAAAAAATGTTCTATGGCTTCATCTCGAAAAGTTCTAAAGCATTACGAAACGAAACACCAAAACATTATAACTGTGGCATATCCAGAAAAGTTAGATTGGGCTGATAAGCAGAAAGAAGCATATTATCAGACATGGGTTAAACTCTCTTCCCTTTTTTTTAAAGTATATACCATTTTAACCTGTTCCTTTTAAAACCCTGATCCCACGTTTAATGCGTTCGTTCTCATCATTAAAACGATGTAATGGAGAACACACTCCTTCTTTGATCGATGCTGTCTTCTCTGTTGCGACTTTTCCTGAGAGTGAACAAGTTAACCCTTTAACGCGCGGTGTCCTCACCGTGAGGACACAAAAATCTGACGTTTTGACTGTTGTCAGTCACAAAGAATAAATTTGATTTCTATAAAAATACTTGAGGGTGACATAGTTACACGACAATCCTTTACTTTTTAGCACATCATTTCCGTAAAAATTATCGATTATTTGTAAAATTGTCAGGATTATTTTTAACAGCATTGGCATCTGCTGAAAACTGGAGAATACGATGGAAATTCATCGATATAGAAGAACAAATGGATCGACTGCCCAGTGCTGAAAAAAAGGGCAATCGTTGTCATCGCTCGATTTAGCTACCAGCTGTGTCAAAAGAAATGCTCTCTAGACTTGTGGCACGCGATGAACGAAGGATCTACCGCCATCTTGTTGGCAGTTAAATTGAGCGATGGCAACGGCCGCCCTTTCAGCATTGGGGAATGGTTGCTCTTCAAAGGGTTAGACATGGTCTTAGTTGTGGTTTAAGTCAATGAAAGGGGGTTTTAGTCCCTACCCACCGCTACATTAAGGGAGATGTTGCATGAATGGGACAGGTTATCAATAGAAATTAGACACAAATACTTAAGTATATACCATTTTAGAAACAAATTAAGTATATGTAGCTAAATGTCACCACCTTTTCATACAAAAGAAAAGCAAAGCGATTGCTAGACAGATGACAAAAAGTGCCATTTTGTGATTTCAAGATTAAAAAGTAAATAATTCGCAACGTTTAAAAATTGAAATATTTATATTTAAGTGTTTGTTCGGATAAATATCTGCTAGTAATTTATGTCAGACCCTATATATTTAACTTTTTAAATGGAAGATTTAAATTAGATACAAAGTCATCATACTTTTGAATTTGATTTTATCATTAAGAAAATAACGAATGGGACACAAAATTGAGTGGTAAATGGGATTTTTTCATTCCTTACTTAGAATAATTTTAGATGACAGAAACCAAGAACGTTTATTTACATCTCACACACATGCTTTTTTAAAAGCATGTGTGTTAGATGTAAATAAACGTAAAACTGAGTGATATTTTAATTATAACTTCTAATAATAACTTATTAGAACAAAGTACATAATTTTATAAAAGCGTATGGTATCTGTATAAAGTTATGTAAAGATATAAATATAATGCTGTGATATTTTAAATAATTCGTTACATCTTATATTGTCTTAATACTTTAAGCAAAAAAATTCATTTTAGCGGAACGCCCTAACAGGAAAATTCTACTACATAGTAAAACATCTACGTAAGAAATCAAACTTGTTAGGAAAAAAACTAGTCGACATTTGAAACCTCTGGTAATTAATAATATAAATTTAAATCATTTGTATAAAAATTATTTTCTTTTCTATTAAAAAAAATAATTTATTGTTCTTAAAAATTAATTTCTTCTAAATTCATTTTGCTGCACAGATTTTATGAGTGGTCAATTGTCATCCGAAGCAAAGAGCTGATTTTATTAATATTAGTGTGTATATGGTAAAGAATATCAAAAAAAATTTTTTTTTAAAGCTATGCATTCATTTATCTGAAATATTGATTTCTTTGAAAGAAACAACCTTAATATTTTTAATTGTAGCATTTTACTGTCAGTTGAGCTAAAGAAAGTAAAATGAATGCCAGGACTTAACGAGCATTTAAGCTGAAAATGAGAGGTATTCAACTCCCTTAATTTATCATAATTAAGATCAGGTGCGCTCTCGATTATATTAGAACATGTCAGAAAATAACACGGAAAACATTTTTACTGGGATAAAAAAATACTCGACTTTCGCAAAAGAAAGTATGGGAAGGGAAATAAGAACAGACGTTATTCTAAAGGAAATGGCAACTCTTAAGATTTTTATATTTTTAAAGTGATTAATTCCCAGGCGCTCTTTTGTCAGCACTTCAAAGGAGCACAACTCTTTTTAAAATCAGAACTGGCTTTTTCTTCAAAAGAATATAGTAAAATTTACAAGCAAATATTTTTATTAGTCACATAATTTCAACTACTGTTAAGCACACCCTTTGATTGAAAAATCTATAAATGATAATATATCAAACATAGGAAGATTTTCATGTGTCATTCAATAATTTAAATACTTGAAAGCCTGAAATTAATAAACATTGTTTAGTATCCAGGCTCGTAGGAATGATAGTGTGAACTATGAATCAGAAATTAAAACGCCATCAAAATTGGAAAATCGTTTTTGACACAGATGTTACCCGAAACTTAAAGTCTTAACAGGTGTTAAAAGTCTTTTCTGCGATAATTAGAACTCAAAATAACAACAACAAAAGAACAATCAACTGAAACTGGCATTTAAAAGATGAAATAATTAAAACTTTGTAAAATTACAAGTTCTCACTCTTGTGTGGTTACAGGCAGTGGAACTTTAGCTGAAGAAGGGCGAACATTTTTCGCTTGAAACGTGTGTCCTGATAGGTAAGTACCTTTTATGTGTGTTATTTTACAAAGTTTTAATTACTTAATGGAATTCAAGGTGTTGCCCAGCTTCAATTTTTTTAAGGCAATAAACGTCAGAAAAAATCATATCTCCGATTATTTGGAGTTTAATCAGTTAAAGAAGTATATTTAACAAATTACATTTTTAATTTTTATATGCCTTAAAAGTACGCTTTACTTATTCGATATAAACCATTTTTGAGTTTCGGTAATTTAAATTTAATATTTATTGAATGTAAGCTTGTGAAAACAACGTTTAACAGCAACGAAAGGTAGAATTTTAACGTTCTCCTGTGTAGGGAGGGATATTACATTTCTAGATCTCAATCTAATAATTCTGCGATAAAAAAGAAGGCTAAGAGCTGTCGCCTTCATCCAATTATGTCAGTGTTAATAACCACTGTGTTATTTCTATTGTGTATTATTTCGGGTAATATTATGTATTAAAATCCTTTTGATTTTGTTTTGTTTAATAATGCAATAGATGAATGAAAAATATTGATTTTGTTTCAGTTTCATGGTGTTTTTGCCATTTGTAAGCTAATTATCATTTGAAATAAAATAGCAAATAAAACAATGAATGTAAGATTAAACTGTTTGTTTATTGGGAATCGTTGTAAATAACCGAGATTTAGCAAAGTTAAAGACTAAGATAAGATTTTATTGTAACATTTTTTCCCTTGAGTTGCTAAAAGCGAGATAAATGTCAAGGCTTAGAGAGCATTTCAGCTGTAAGTGAGATGCATTGAATTTATTTTATTTGAGAGCACAGAAAAAAACCCTTTTTTGAATCCGAACATTGAATCTTCGCATTTATTGTATACCAGCACTAGCAACTGCGATCGAAACATGCCCACCTTATTCTACTATACAGAGTGTCCCCAAAACATTGATCTCTGTTTTATTTCTTAAGTATTGATCATAGACAAACTGTATAATAAACTTCAAAATTTCGAGAAAAAAGTACAGAATTTTATGAAATTGCTAAATATTTTCAGTGGATGAAATTTGAGTAAATACAAAAATAAAATTTTTGTACGACCGTCTTGCTAAAAAATGCCTAATCTTTAAGATGTGTACAATAAACGTATGAGGTGATGCGCAAAATTTAGGAATTTTATTCCCAGAAATATGAAAATAAAAATATGCTGACTTAAACCACTTTTCAATGGCTCTCGAAAGAAAAAAGAAAGTCATGTTACGTGATTGCGTTTCAAGGGTAGTACAGAAATTACGAAAGTAAACAAGTTATTTGCACTCCAGTTATGCACGTTTACATTTAAATTTATGTATAGCTCCTGACTAGCTTTGTTTAAAGATATCTCTGATAATTATAATGGAAAAAAGTTTAAATTTTGTGCATGATCTAATGGGACACATTTTAATGTTTGGGGAATTTTTGTAAGGGAGAGTGAAAAAATTAAAATTTTATATTTACTCAAATTTAATAACTTGAAAATTTTAATATATTTTATAAAAATCTATATCTTTTTCATGTAACTTTGTAATTTATTACATCTGTCTATGATCGATATTTAATTATTAAAAATGAAGAGCAATATTTTGGGAACACCCTGTATACCCTGAAGGACTATTTTAGGAAGTTTTGATACTATGATTAATGAAAAAATAATAATATAACTTTAAAAAAACTGAAATTTCATATTTTAAATAACACTGAAGTGCTATATATTGAAAGCGTATTATAATCAATGAGTCATACTTTATTTCATTAAGTTGGAAAGTGTGTCATTATTCATGAATGCACCGTTTTTTTCTTCCTTGTTTCATAAAACCCTTTATGGAATCGAAATCTATACTGAAATCGTCTACTAAAACTGTTTAACAACCTTCACCAGGCATATTCTAACTGTACTTCACCTTTATAAATACTGTTTAGAAAGTGTATCATAATCGATAAATGTACCGTATTTATCTCCCTTGATCAGTAAAAGACTTCGTTGGTATTTAAATCTGTACTAAAATCACCTACTTAAAAGTTTTACAATCTTCGTCAGGAATTTTCTAACTATATTTCTCGTTTGTAATAAACTGTAGCGTTTTTCGGTTTCTCGCCAAATATGAACGATATTGCCAAGCTAGTTCCAGTTTTGGGGACTTATTAATTGGCACCAAAATTTAGCGATAAATCATCGAAAACTGCAAACCTGAACGTTTTTCAACATTTTATCCCCCCCCCCCACGACTACAAATCGTGGTCGACAACGGTCGACGACGCAAATCGATCCATGAAAATGTGTCCACAACAGTATGTCCACAAATTATGTCAACAGAATATACCGAAGTGAACGAAATAGCACTCTTGTTCTAATAATAAATACCGTTTTTGATTGTAAATTACGTAATGACGAAATAAATTTATAATTTCTTTATCGTAATTAAAAAAAAATATTTATCTAGTGTTAAAGAAGCCTGCTGTTCGGATAAATATAACGGTCACTAGCCGCTTTAGAATTTTGGCCTTCTAATTCAAGCTAAAATCAAAAATAATAAAGAGAATTTTTGAAAGAATTTGCTCTTCTAAAATTTAATTTAGTCTAAAATTAATATTCTTTCAGTTAAATATTCCAAGTCTGCATTTTGTTGCATGTAAATCTGTTAATTTGATCGTAAGTTACGAATTCTGAAAATTCTGATTGGATAACATATGTGGAGATTTCTCGCCAAATATAGCAGATATTGCCCAGCTGGGTTCAGTTGAAGGGACTTAATCCTAGGACTAAAATTTAGCGATGTTTCGCCAAATGACTTTGGCAGATGCATACGACAGTTGACCGTTGTCGTCAGACCATTAGCGAATTATATTCGCCATTAGCGATTATAGTCACTATTAGTCAGACCATTCTGTATTTTTGACACAGCTGGCTGTGCGGTTGCACAGTCAGGCAGTCCTTGCAGAGAATTTGTCCACTGGACTTAGTATTACAAAAGGAGAGTAAATTTGCATTGGTTTCTAGATTAGACACTCCAGTCATTATAAAGGATCAGGAATTTAAGCCAGATGAAAGAATGAAAAAAGTCTCAAGATGGACCTTGAGTCTATCATTGTCACCAATCACAGAACCCACTATAAATTACTCTTCTGAGGATATAAGAATCTACACAGATCGTTCCAGACTTCCGTCTGGGACAGAAACTGCCTTTTGTGCTTTCCACAAAGGAAAATTGATTAAAACTTGGAGAGGAAAACTAAATGAAAATAACTCTGTCTTCCAGGCGGCTCTGTCCAATGGGCTTTGAATTGGTTCATCTCAACCATTTATAGATCAGTAATAATCTATATAGGGATAGTCAATCAGTAACAAAATTGCTTCTTAATGTTCAAAACAAAAATCCAATAGCTCAAAAAATCCTAAGTGTGAGGTACGACTCTGGAAAACTAATATTCATAAAATGGATCAAATCCCACATAGGTATATTTGGTAATGAGTTGTGGACACTCTTGCAAAATTGGCAGCCTTAAATATAACAGAAACACAATATCAAACAACGACACCATTCCTACTTCCCTAATTTCATTTCTTTCCAAAGGTATCGAGGACAAGACTTCTAAAACACAGAAATCTATACCCATTCTTTACTAATCATGGCCCATTATTTGTACACTTAGAAAAATTAGGAAGAGTGTCCTCGAACCTCTGTGTATGTTTCTCATTGTCAGACTCGACATGAGACTACACACTACGTAAGAGACCAAAAATATGCCATGTTAAGATTTCTTCTAGTGACTTTATCATCTTTGGCGGAATATGTCCAAGAATGTCCACTATTACTACAGAAAATAGCTGTAAGTTAAAGTAGCTGTAGTTAAAAAAAGCTGTAAGTTATGTTGACATTCATCCATTATTTTTACCGAATCCTTCGGCAGCATCATCTTCTTAATTTCTGGGTTACTCTAAGTATATATAATCAAGAATAATATTTAGTATATGCAGTTTAATTTAAAAAAAAGTATTTTGAGGAAACACATTAAAACAAGCGGGTCTGCCCTGTTTCACCGTAAAAAGAATTTCAAAAGGAAAAAAAATCTTTTCGGTAAAATTAAAAGTGTAAATAGTATATAACTTGATGAATGTGAAATGTTAAAAAAATTGTAGACTGTACAAAGAATCTAAAAATGAAACCAGATGTAATGTAGAAAAGGCAGCAGCAAAGATGGCATGTTAAAAAAATTCGACACTTCAAAAATGTGTGTCTTCTTCCTGCAGGTGGTCGAGCGAGCCCGCGTCTTTGGCGTGGTCTCACAGGTAGCTGTTTGGAAGCAGGCATATTTACACCGTAAACCAAAATAAGGTCGGTGGCCTGTTTCCATCTGATTCTGAGTAATCTGGTAGCTAAATCGAGCGATGGCAACGGCTGCCCTTTTTTCAGCATTGGGAAGTGGTTTTGCTTCAGGGGGTTAAATAACTTATTTGCATCTAATCCTTGGGGGATTTACAGCCCAGCTTCCCAAAGTTGAAGGTGGGTAAATCCTTCTCTTATTCTTGACAAGCCAAGACGCGACGCAGTTGCAGCCTTTCGTCTGTCTATCGGACACGATTGTTTGACTGTCCATCTGCACCGCTTAGCTATCATCCAAGCAAGAGCCTATCTGCCTTTTATGAGATTCTGGAGATATAATGGACAGGGATTACTTGCTCCGTTGTGGAGCTGTCTGTGGATCGACAGAGGTGTCCGGTTATTGGGAAGCAAGAATGCTCCTCCAAGCACTCTGCCTGCGGTCATTGTTCTCTTTGTTTATTATTTTCTTTTTCTTTCTTTTTTGTAACACCTTTGGAAAGAAAAAAGTTCAGGTAGTCTCTTCTGTGGAAACTCTCACGGGATATAGTAACGTAGGCTTACTTATCGTTTAGTTAGTCGTAAAGCAGCCGTTGGAAAAATCATCAATCGAGCAAGTACTTCTAATTTCACGAAATATTTCTTAATACGGTATATTGTGTTTCAATCAATGGTATCGTAACATATCTACTGATACTATTACTTCCACTAATATTACTTACCTTCGTTCCTCTCCCTGAAACGCTCAACTTTACAACTTTTCAATTGTATTGAAAACAATACAATTATTTAAATCCTCCATTATATATATCAGACGAAAATATTAAACTGCGTAATCTTGAAGAGCTATAACGAATCA
This sequence comes from Cheiracanthium punctorium, assembly GCA_038373885.1. Lineage (NCBI taxonomy): Eukaryota > Metazoa > Arthropoda > Arachnida > Araneae > Cheiracanthiidae > Cheiracanthium > Cheiracanthium punctorium. The sequence continues at coordinate 320,913 of JAWZYV010001487.1, forward strand.
CATAAATTGCGAATATGACGTAAATTGTGTGGCAGAGTTTATGAATCTGGCATATTTTTTAAAATTTATGATGCTATGTTTTTGACTGCCTTAAAAACGTACCAGTGGATGAACTTCGTCGGTGCGAGATCGCCTCCGCGCGTGCTTCAACTCGGCAATTGAAGGCCGGGCAGTTGGGTACCTTTTGCCTGGTCGGTTTAAAAAATCTACCTTAATCTACCACGCGAAATTCGCGGTATCAAAAGCCTCCTTCCACCGAGCAACCTACTAACTTAGTTTGCCTAGTTAGTTTTCTAAGTTATCGAGTTAGTTTTAATTGTAAAACTTGCGAGGTTGGAAAAAAATTCTTTACACTGGTTAGTAATGGAGGAATATATTCCTACGTTAAAGAAATAATTTCATACGAAAGAAATAAAAACTTTGTGTAAAAAACACACATAAAATGACACTTATAACACGATCGTTTCGACTGAAAATTTATTCAGTTTCATCAGTCATAACCTTTCCCACTAAACAGCAGGAATTGTAAAAGATAAACACAAATAAGAATGTTGCCACTTGGGAAAAAGAAATAACGAGAAACCACTGAGTTTAAAAAAAGGGGCGAAGGGGGTTGTTTAAAAAAGAAAGAAAACAAAAAATATGGACAAACGAAAATACATAATTAAACAAAAGAAAGCAAAAAAGGACACACAAATGCAAAAAAAAAAAAAAAAAAAAAAAAAAAACCAAAAAAACATAAAATACAAATAATAGTAGTGGTCGCCGCTTATTCCGGTCACATGGATTGAGATTGATCGGAATAACCGAAATCCGAAATAAACAGCAGAATAAAAAAAAAAATAAAAGTGAGAAATTTAAAAAAAAAAAAAAAATCTCGAAATATAGGAACTACATTTTTCAACAGTTTACGTATGTACGTATTTATTTTAGAATAAAGAAAAAAATACAACTGTAAAAATACATATGTACATTTATTTAAAAGAAAAACTTCTGGGGGGGGGGATCCGAAATTAAATACTGTTTTAGAGGCATAGTTTCATGTAGCGCAAATCAGTCATAAAATGTTCGCCAAGTTTTTGTTTCTTTTTTTTCCTTGGCATACGGAAAAAAAAAATTTAGTTTTTCATTTCTTGAAAATCATGTTTTAGAAGAGCGCAGATTATGGCTGGATAATAAAAAAATACTTTGACGTAAAATGTTATATTATAACTATTCTTGGGGGCGTTTAGCGTTCTTCGCCAAGCACAATGAATGAATAAATGTAGGAAAAATTCGCCAATATGCTTCGTCGCCACACAATTACTTTATTCATAAGAATATCCGCAAAACTATTAACTAGAAGTTGAGTGTAAATGGCAGCTATTTTATTTATAGCCCAATTCATCTATAAAAGTTTATGCTGTAAAAGACGTCATTTATTAACCGTGTTTCTCTCGGTTTTTATGCCCGAGGAGGAGTAGAGCATTTATGAGTCGTTTTTTTCTTTATTCTTTGATAACATCATCCAGCCTTCCTAACTTCTTTTTTTATGGTAACTGGAAATCTTTTCATGGAGATTATTTGAGGCGTCAAAATTATTTCGCAAATTCTTGTTCACGAAGTACTTTTTGGATATTTTCCCCAGCGGTCAGAAAGGCCCTTTTGTAACAGCAAAATTGTTGCAACACTTTTGTTTCTCTCAACCAATCTCTAAATTTTGAAAACAATTCAAGGTGTTCACTGAAAAAAAAAAAATGATTACGGCACAACGTGTGGGTAAACGTAACATCAACACCTTGTGATATTGGTGTTATGTTTATCCACTCGTTGTGTTGTAGACTGTGCCAATTTGCTATACAAAGTTCTTCGTGATTGGCTTATTAACGTCATTACGTCAATTTAAGAGTGGATTTACAACACACAGTGCTGCATTATTTTACAGCACAACGTGTGGGTAAACTTAACGCCAACACGTTGTGATGTAGACTGTGTCAGTTGCTATACAATCATTTTGTCATAGATTCTTCGTGATTTGCTGATCATGTCATTACTCCATTTTTGAGTGGATTTACAACACACAAACAGTGCTGTATTACTTTACAGGAGTATGTGTGGTAAAATTAAAGGTATTTATTACAGTGTATTATACTCGATTGGAATATGTATTTAGTGCACTTGCCATCTAAATATCGTACAGTCGAAATACACCCAATTTAAAAGCAGTTGCGGCTTAAAAGAACGATGATGTAATTATTTTAGTTAAAAATACATTATTCCGGCACTTATAGATCTCACATGCAACGCACGAAACCGTTACCAGACATTAAAGTAACGTGTAGTAAGTGAATTAAATGCTAAGAAGCGTTATTCTGTTTTCTTCATTCATTCGCTACGCAGTAGTAACGCACAAATGCAGAAGAAAGGTACTCCAGTGAGCTATTCGAATAGTATTTTTGTACTCTGGAATCTAGTGCAGTGGTGGGCAATCTTTTGTATATCATGCGCCAATTTTTTTTTTTTTTTTTCATGTTAGAGTTCAGATTTGCTGTACAACTGAATCATCTCTTTTACTTCCTAATGTTCACGGGTAAAATTCAAAAATGTGAATAAGAGTAGAGTTTAGTTAATTGAAGGAAAAGTAATAACGATTTAAAATAAGATGGAAATTTTTGTTCTTGGGGAAGATGATTCAGAATGACATCGTTTGGATATTTCGTATTGGATCAGAGATCCATTCGATTTTGGATGACAATGCTAACAAGTATCGCTCGATTGCAATAAGCTCGATTTTGGATGACAATGTATTTAGAACTGTACAAATGCTTCCTTTTGATATAGCATGATAAATTATAAAAAGTACAGCATTTTCGGGCGCGAAATAATTAAAAAAATCTTCAATCTATCTAAAAACAATACGTAGGTACAAGGATGCGCGCCACTTGAAATTACTCAATGCGTGACGTTTTGGCCACTCCTGGTGTAAGGGGTGGCCAAAACGTGACGCATTGAGTGATTTCCTGGCCTGGTTTGCCCTTAGGGTGTTATGTTGTGTGATTAAGGCAACGCTACACTCTTGGGTATTATGCATTCACATTTTAAATTACAGATCATCTAAAACTATTAAAGAATTGCTAAAATGGAGTAAAACCTCTTATATGGTCACGTTGATAGCTTGCTAAGATTAATTAGAATTTGCTTTGGTAGCAGTGAGTAAAAGTCGATTTATGAAATTACAACTAAAATATTAATAATAGAAGTGAATATTTTTTACCGTGATGCCAGGCACATTTCTTTTATATTTGCTCGTAAAGGACATTTAAAATACATTTTAAAACCGAATCGTAAATTTCACACAAACGTAAAATAGAAAGCTGCACACGTTTCAAATTTCCCCAGTAATCCACGATATTTGTTAAACGCCGGCTCTTTAGGGTTGGCAACTATAAGTAATGGCTAAAAAGTAGACAAATAATGGTTTCATATTACTGGAGGAGTTTTATGTTACATGCTTTTATGGGCGATCGTTATTTCTGCATTCCATGTCGTGTTAAACTAACTGTCGTCCCGGAGAGGTGAGTTGTTTCCAGGGGAATTTCCATTAAGGAATAAACCAGATGCTTAGATATATATTTCCGCCATGATATTAATTCACGTTTATTGCTCGAGAAAATAAAAACAGTGGATGAAAAATGAACATTTTTAGTTTCTTATTATTAAAATTTGCGATTTTTTTTTTTTTTTTTTTTTTTTTTTTTTTTTTTGATGTAACAGAGAACGGCATTTTTTGTACTTTCCGAATCAGACAATTTTGAAAATTTATATCCAGATATAATCTCTTCTCTACTTATTATAAAAGAAGGTGTCTGTGTGTGTGTGTGTGTGTGTGTGTGGATGTGTGTGTGTGTCTGCAGCGTTACGGACAAACGGCTACACCTAGCAACACCAAATTTGGTATTCGGGAAGATGTAAATATGTAGTTGTGCACCTCGAAGCGATTTTTTCAGAATTCGACCTAGATTTTTTTTTATTTTATGTTTTATGCGATTTTTGGCATTTTTTCTCACCTAATTCGTAATAACGGCGGAAATTACGCTCGCAGCAAAACGGCATTTGTATCATCGGATAGAGGAGAAAATTTTCTTTTAAAAACAGTTTGTTCTGAATACTTAACCTGATTTACCGATTTTTAGGAATTTTTTTACTAAACATCTGCTTCGCGATTTTTTTTCGTAAAATAATTTTAAAACTGTCGCATCTTGAATTCTATCCGTCATAACTTTTAGATATTTTGACAAATCGTGAAACATTCTTTTCTCCCTCTTTTAAAATAAAAACGAAAAAATTATGTAAATTAGATGATTTTTTACGAATTTTAATGCAGCCTAATGTTTAGAATTTAATAGCATCAACGCGATCTTACGCCATTCATTACATTGCGATCACGGCACGAGAATTTATGTTCGGCTGTTGCCACAGAAAGGATTAGAAAAAAGGGTTTTTTCAACCAATCGAGTTTTTAAATGGGATATCAGAATTTCAATTCGCAAGTGAGGATCTATGACGTCAAATGCTTTAAGATGCCTAAAAATTACGCCATAATTTTAACTCATTTATTCCAGCTCTATTTTCAACACAGGGAGACGATATTTTGATTAAAATTTACTGTAGAAATAAACTAAGAAATTCACGATTATTATTATTAGAAGTGGTATTTTAATCCGGTGCTTATTTAAAAATTGAAATGTTTTCACGGCGCTGAAAATGTTCATTTTAAAAGTTACAAAGTTCGTTTCAAAGCGCGATATATTAAAATTTTTCTATTTATTATTTTTATTTTTGGCATTTAATTTAGCGCAGGCGTTGCCTAACATACGCATGCAGGTTGCGAGTATAGTTTTATTTTAACGTTGAATTACGTTCCTCCATAAAGGTCACGCAAAGTTTTAATGATACCGTTTGAAAACAATTATGCGAAATATCGAAAGTAACTCCGAAATTAATCTACCGGGGTATCCTTTACGGCAGTCAAACAGTGACGTCATAAATAAAAAAAAATGTGTGAAATTTGTAAACTCTGCAACTCTAACGCCCTGTCACAATTAAAATGGGAATAAGTAGCTCCTCGAGATTACACAGTTTGATGTTTTTCAGGAGACAGGACTATGGAGGATATAAAAGATATCGCTATTGGATATTTAAAATGGCACCCTTGGATATTTTCTCCCCACAGTAAGATGAAATGGTTTACGGCGCTAAATACGCCAATCTTATAAAACTATGTATAAATTAAATATATATGGAGAGTTTCCTTAATGGCAACCATTATGTGAAATGATTATTATTTATGCTAATGCGTAAATTGCAAAGAATCGCCACAGAATCAAAAGATCCCATTGAGACCAAATAATCTAAGCTGTTTCTTTTAAGGGAGCCTTGAAGAGGGAGAAGCGAGTATAGATAGTATTAATGTACGTAATAGGTAGTATTATTAGATTTGTAAAGATAGTATGAATAAATCGCAATGTACCACGTTAATAAATATTTCATGAAATTAAAAGTGTTTATCCGTTTTCAACGGTTGTCTTACAACCAACTAAACGAAAAGTAATTCTAATTTGCGTTAATATATCCCGCAGTCATTTCAACAGAGGGGATTACTTGAACTTTTTTAAAAATGAAATTCTGTTTTGTCACATGCAGATATGATTTTAGTAGTAAAATATTCCTTTCTTCCCGTATGAAGAGCCGGTGCGCAGCTATTTTAAAAACATCTCTTGAAAATAGCATAAATGAATTCAGAAGACCTCAAAACGTGTAAATACACCAAAATCTCGAAGTCGAATTTTTTTCATGATTGCAATACTTTCCTTATATGGTACATTTTCGGAAAGAAATAAATGGTGCTCCATTTCATGTAGTGTCTTAGGTATTTAATGCTACAACTTGAGCCTAAAAAACAGTATGATGTAGAAATAAGACATTTTGAAAGCCAGGAGTTCTCTGCAAACTATTAAGCTTTCCACTTTTTTAATAGTGAATGACACTGACGTAGTTTTTTGAGTCATTATACTGCAATGATCAGGTTAGTACTCATGACACAAACTTTACATTAAGAGTCAAATAATTTTGCTCTTTTTTTTTTTAAATTCCACATCACGAATAATTTCGAATTACACATGTAAGGAAAATTTTCGTTTCCTACTGTGCGAAGAACGGGCACGCAGCTAGTCAGTTCATAAGTTTACCTTTGAAAGCGATAGTATCTAAGTACAAACACACACACACACACACACACACACACACACACACATAGACCCGCATAGAAGTTATACAGAGAGTGCATTACACTTACCTGATTATTTAATTTCTGATGACTTATTGGTGATTAAAGTTTGCAATGTTTTTTATGTGAACCCACTGCATCTTACGTACAGTTTTCGAATCACAAATATGATGAAATAGTAAATTTATCTTTAAATGTGGTGGCAAAATAATATTGTACATTTCTGATTGCTTATATGTTGCTAAATATTGTGAATGTCATAAAAAGTTTTTGATAGTAATCTAATGATAGACTTTTTTTTTTCTTTTTGCATAAACTGTTACTTTTAATATGGTATTACTATTAAATCTTTATATAGAAAAACCACTATGGCTCATCTCGAAATCTGAATTCGAAAGCCCAAAAATTTGAAAAAGGTCGTGTTTATTTTTATTAACTTTTCTAGACACTCTCTAGGTAAAATATTTTGTAATTGGAATTACAGAGCGTTGCATGGTTGCTGAAAACTTATCAACATTTACGCCTAGCACTTAAAAAAGCTAGACTCATGAAATTTGAAAGGAATACTACTCACCAGAAAAAAAATAAGTCATCCTCTGCGACTTCTGAAATGCAAACCAAAAGAAAATGTGAAATGGGTTTCCTCTCCATTCTACAACAATGCCCTGAATCTCAAGGTCAAGATCAGGGGACACAAGATCTATGCTTTTGTAGTTGATACCTCTGATCAAAAACGCCAAACCCCCTCCTCTTCCGGAGGGTCTATCAAGCCGATAAATGTCGTAACCCCTAATTTTCAAGTTGGAAGTCATATTTAATTTTGTTTCTTGGATTGCAATAATTTGGACATCATGGGCTTCTGCCATATCAAGAATTTGGTCAAGTTTAACTCTGGTAGCTCTGGTAGAGAGACCATTTATGTTGCACTGAAGGATTTTCAGAGTTTTTAGTTTAAATGGAGACTGTAATCCACTTTTCGAACGGGGCCCTCTGCCTAAACCACGAACGCGTCCCTGATTATTCTGCGCGACGGACGATGCAGAATGAATTTCATTGGTCAACAAAGTCATATGGAGGAGGGAATGAGCAGCTTCAGTTGGACCGCTGGTCAGTCCTGGAGCACCCTGGACAAGTCCAAGGGTTGAAGTCTGTCTTTGCTCCTGTGCCTGCAGGCCTTAGCTGAGCATAATGGAACGGCCTTCACGCCTTGGGTGGCCCTACCAGGAGATTACTCTCCCGACGTACTTCGCCCGTTCCGCCCAGGTACACCTCCTCGCCGGCTAAAAAGCCCACTTTGAGGGCAAACAAGCAAACTCATCATGACGACCATCTTCGGCAACTGGCCCTGGAAATCATTAGTCACATTCCTAAAGATGCAGTGCAGGTCTATACTGATGGTAGCCGTACAGAAAATCGTACTGGCAGCGGTATTTACATTAGAACTCCTCATCTTGAGACTTCATTAAAACAACGAAACCCTGATACTTGTTCTGTCTTCAGGAGCGAATTAATTGCAATAAATGTTGGACTTGACGCTATCTTACCTATTGATTATGAATTTGGTGAACTTTGGATCTTATCGGACAGCCGCAGTGCACTTCAACATCTTAGTGACTGGTCCTCTGCAGGCGATGAAACCAGTATATCTATCCTGCTCAAACTAAAGAAACTTTCTCAGAACCACGACATCCATCTCCAATGGATCCCATCACATGTAAACATTAGTGGTAATGAGGTTGCAGATAGATTAGCAAAAGAAGGCAGTGAGGACGAAACGACCACTGGTGTTTCGCTTACTCACCAAGAACTGTACTCAAATGAAAAATCTAAATTAAATTCAATTTGGCGCATTCCACCTGCGCACCAATGGTACACCGGAACATCCCCTGGCTTTCTACTGGAAATTAAATGTGATCGTGGCTCCCAGACTGCACTTGCTAGACTTAAAAGTGGCCACCTTAAGTGTCTTTCGTACGAACATGGCAAGAAATTCCACCCCACTTGCAAGAAATGCTGTGATCATCCAGCCTCTCCAGAGCACATACTGATTTGCGTCGGACTTTCTAAGGAGGACTTAACATCTGCTCCCCTTTTAGTTATAGACTTTCTGTCGGTCAACAATCTATTGGAGTTGATCTGACTTATGTCAGATCTTTGAAGAGGATAAGCAACAACAACAACAACAACAAACCAAAAGAAGCGGAAATTGGAAATAACCAAAAAAATATTCAGGGGAAAGGGTCTTTTGTTAAAATCCATTTTTAAATGAAAGAAAGCAATTTTAAAATAGTTCTAATAATTTATAATCTGAAATCTTTTTGTTAAGCTACGAATTATCTCTGTATAAATATGTACAAAAACGCCCTATACACAGGCTCGTCGAGAGACAAACACGGGCCGGGGGGGTGTGAATATCTGCCGGGCCCTCCCCCCCCATTAAAAATAAGTTATTCACATTGTAAAATACAACTAAACTGCTTTTTTTCACTACCTGGCATTTTCAAATTTTAGTTTAAAAATTTTTTAGTTTAAATCCAGTTTCGTTTAGGACCTCGTCTAGTCTTTACTTTGAGAAGGTTTACTTTCCACTCGGTGTTGGTTTTCGCGAATTCTATTTCTGTCTATACACAGGGATGAGATTGACAGAAAAGGAAAAAGTCTGAAAGAATATGAGAACAACATTTGAGCAATAATATTTAAGAATTTCAAGTTCAATAAATATTGTAATTGCTACTGATATTAAATCTATCCTACTTATATACAATTTTGCCTTAATAAAAAATTTAAAAATTCAGAACATTTTTGAAAAATTGAGAAAAATGAATTTTTATGAAACATTGAGAGTCTGAAAATCAGACAAAAGTCTGAAGAATCTCATCCCTGTATACAGAAATATTTTTGTAAGTTTAGCCTTGACACTCAGAAAACACGGGCCCGGGGGGAATCCCCCTCTCCCCCCCCCTCTCGACAGGCCTGCGTATAAACACTCATACTTTTTATTTTGTCGTACAATCTCAAGAGTGTTCAGGATGTACATCCCTAAATCTTCTATCCTTTACATATATCGAACTATTTGCAAACCAAAAGAGTTATTCCCTTATATGTTTCAAGTGGTGGATTCTTTGGAAATATTTAAGAATGTAATTTTGAAATAGTTATGAGCACAATTTACTCGTTGTTTGATGTATCCCCACAGAAAGAAGTCCAGTAGGTTCAGGTCAAGTGAACGTGCAGGCTATTTTACGCAACCACCACACCCGATGATTTGTCGCTAGAATGTGTCCCACATGTACTGTTGGACACTTGATACGGAGGTGCACCGTGATGTTGAAACCATACATTCCAGCGATCACTCAACGGCAAATCTTTTAAAGAATTGTGTAAAGTTAAAAGTATCGAAATCACGTAAACGTGTCCTCGTAATACCGGTCCAAACAGTGTGTTTTTGAATATTCTGCCCCAGACATTAAGTTCGTTAAAGTCTTAGGAAAAGAACTTTTTTTGCAAAATTAATCTTAAAAACTGTGTACCATGTCTTTTTTAATAACTATGATTAAAATAATCTGTTTCCAGACTGTAATATATATACCTATAGATTTTTTTTTACAATATCTTAAGTTTTCTTAGGTACATAGTGCATTTAAACTTTTTTAAAAATTTACAGTGCAAGGCTTTTCCTTCAAACATTTTCAAAGATATTTATTGATTTAATTCTTGGATATTTGCTTTCCATTTTCGGGTGAGTTATAAATAAAATCCAGACACAGAAAGTATTGGAGAACTACGTGAGATAAAAAAGAGGAAAATAATCTAAGAAATCCGAATATTTTTTATCGGATATTCATACATATGTACATACATGTATGCATGCATATATGTATACATATATGTATACATACATACATACATACATATAATATATATATATATATATATATATATACATACATACATATGTATATATATATATATATATATACATATATATATATATATATATATATATATACATATATATATATATATATATATACATATATATACATATATATATATATATATACATATATATATATATATATATATATACATATATATACATATATATATATATATATACATATATATATATATATATACATATATATATATATATATATATATATATATATATATATATATATATATATATATATATATTACTACAAAAAAAAGTATTTCGAAACTATACTCGCGTTTCATCCTTAATCAATAAAATGCATGTAAAGAAATTATTTTTAACAGTGTTTTAAGAGAAGAGCCTAAAGTTTAAAATTTGCTTAAACAAAAAGTTTTCATATTTTGCAAAAGTGCAAAGGACATGGTATTATGCAACGTAAAAGAAATAAATGAGATTTAAACTAAATTTAGTCGTTTGGAATGAAATGTCTAAAGTACATTTCCGCAGTTTCAATTTCTTATATTCCGTGCTCTCTTAAAAGTAGGGGGGGGGGAATTGTATTTTTTTCTTAAACTTTATGTCTTTGAATGATACTATTGATACATTATTTAAGAAATAATTTATTTTAACCTGATAAATGATGTCATTTTTTAAACTATTAAAATCTCAATAATGTATAATGCAACACACTATAATGTACTGGCCTTTTGGTATTTTTATTGTACAATGAACACATCTTCATGAGGAAGATATTCATACCATATACTCAATCAATATTCTTTTTACGAATTCTTTTGAGAAAATATATCAAAATGAAACGGAACATGCTACGACGACGTTGAAATACTTTTTTCCCTCTACATAGGACCATTATAAAGAGAATCCATACCATCGTACGAAGTAAAATATATTAATGCATCCGCAACTTAAGACAAATTTTTATTGTACAATTCTTCATCACCATAGAGCTTAAAAGACTTTTTTTCTTATGATATGACTCGTACCTTATATGATTCAGCGATTTATGTAGCCTGCTTTTTCTTTCATGTAATATCAGAATTGCCTTAATAAGGGAATTCCAATGAGACCAATAAATCAACATAATCTCATATTTTTCCTTAATACATACCTAACTTGCTAATATAGTTATGCATCAGTCACTCATTTCTGCATTTAAAGAATTTGGCTGATAGAATATAGCTGTTTGAAAGTTATGTCGCTAAGAAAGATGCTAGTCGCTGATTTTGCCTTTTGGAGAGTTCATAATTATAGAGAAATCAAAGGTAATAACATATGATTAAAAATTAAGTTAAAAAATTCTATATGATAAAATATAGTTTAAGTAAAGATTAATACGAGAATATGTAAATATGTTGAATACTTGAATATGTTGAAGATTAAGTCGTGTTCTGAAATACGTGAATAAAGAAAAGTCGTGTTCTGAACGTGAAGTCGTGTTCTGAAATACGTCTTAATACGTGAATATGTTGAAGATTAAGTCGTGTTCTGAATGTACCTTGCCACCTTTTGAGTTTTGATTCTCACAGAAAAATATTCTGTGAAACCCATGTCTATGTAAAATTAATAAAATCTTTGTATAACAACGTATTTCCCTTTCTCCACTCTTTTACTTTTTATCGGGTCGTATACAAACCTGTTTCATACTTATTGTTGAAATATTAATTTAAAGTACAAGCGGTAGTCCTGGGGTTCGATCCCCAGTTCCGTAATTTTTTGCATAGTTGGTAAATTAATCAACCTAAACACCCCAGATTCCTTATTTATGATAAAATTTGTGAGGTTTCTCACTTTCTAAAAATTTGTATAATCTCCGTCGCGTGTCGGAGTTGGCGCGAAGTAATTGTTTCATCTGTTCAGTCTGTGGCTTGCAGATGATAAGTGCCAGCGGTAACTCAGCGGTGCGGTGACCGTATCTTAAACGGCAGTACTGGGTTCGATCCCCAGCTCTGGAATTTTTCGCATAGTTGGTAAATTAATCATCCTACAATCTTCAACTTCCTAATTTACTTTTCATTTGTTTAATCAATGTTTAAACTCTCCTTTCCACCAAAGAGGAAATCTTTCTAAATGAAAATTATGTAAGTTAGCGATATCGTATTTTATCAGTATTTAGATGCACTACTAAAAGATACACATGATGTCTCCAGTGGATATATATTCTAGCATATGCTACCTTAAGGTTCGATTTCAAGTATATTAGTTCATATATTCAAAACGACTTCTAGCACTAGTTTTTGTGGAGTGTTCTGTTTAATAAATTAGGATTAATATGAAAATATTAATTGAAAGAGAAGCATTATTATTGTTTTTGTTCAGTTAAATGAAATTAAGTAATTTTTTTTTAGGGGGGGGGCAGGGAAAAAATCACTATAAATTATTTTCCAATAGTATAGCAATTTATCATTACTCTAGGAAAAGTAACTTGAAGCCTAATACTTCCCTTTAACAGTACAAGAACTATTTTTAATGCCTTAATGACTCATTAAATAGTCATTAAAAATTAATGAAAATGTGAAATTTATGGAATTAATAAATCATTTTTGGCGGTCAGAATTTAAAATATGAAGAAACAAGTTGTGATCACCATTTGGAAAGGAACAACAAAAACTAAGTTCTATGTTAATGTGCAGGGTGTTCCATAAATACCGCTCAAACTCTGCACAGCCAGATTCTTCGTTGGGAGTACATAAAAAATGCCCCGAGAACTGCACGTGTGCGTTCCACAGTTTTAGAGAAAAATACGAAAAACAAAGTATGGCATCACATCCGGTGCAAGAAAAAAACAATTTGACACATTTACAGCAGCATTTGCAAATTATGAAATGCCCGCCGTGTATATTGAGGCAGGCTTGAGCTCGCCGTGGAATGGATGATTGCGCTCATTGCAGGAGCGCGGTGTCCATCGAAGTACAAGTATGATGCAGACAAGCAACTAAGTCCGTTTGTGTAGTCACTATGTATCGATTCATCCTTTCTTTCAGGTAGCTCCGCAGGAAAAGATCCAATGGTGAGAGATCTGGCGGTTGTGGCGGCCGTAGAACTTGACTCCAAATGTGTCCAATGAAGTGTTTTCTCCTTACACCGGATGTGACGTCTTACTTCCTTTTTCGTATTTTTCTCGTGAAGTATGGGTCGTACAGGTACAGTTCTTTGGACATTTTTTATGTACTTCTAATGAGGAATCTGCGCAGCGTTTCGGCAGTATTCATGTGTCTGGTCGGTTCGACTATACATGTGTCCCCATATGTAGTCGAACCACACAAAGACAAAATTTACGATGTACAATTAAACAGAACATTTACCGGAATAAAATGATACAATTTTTTTTCGCTGTTCGTCCGTTACAGTCGAATATATCAGTTATTGAGTTCAGATTTGTTTTCCGGAGATAGGGAGGCCTCGCTAGACATTAATTTGCTCACTTTTGTCGAATTAGACTATAAAAATTTAACTTACAGTTTTAAAAACCTCATTGTCTTTTAATGAGAGAGTCACTTTAACTTCTTAAGTTTTTTGATCGATGCCTAGCTCTTTAGTTAGGAAAAGTCGATTACGCAAAAGAAAAAACACGATTTCTATTGATCACCAGTAATTGTTTTCACATTAGTTTGGTGGGTGGAAACTTACGTAACTCTTTCTATTCCTTTTACCTAAAATGTAGCTACTATTTATTTCCAGTTCGCTTGTATCGACTCGTATTAAAGTCAACCTCCCCCAGGGAAACATTCATTGCTCCTTTTGGGATCGCATTAATAAAAGAAAGGTGCTAACGGTATCTTCTTTCCCGTCTGAATATTACTATTCATTTGAAATTTGGTTTTCATGGCAACTTATTTTGTTTCAACTGAGCGACGCAATGATAAGATAATTTGATTGAATTGAGACAATGTTTGCTCGAAATTTCGTAAGGTATTTTAAAGTAATCGGATCTTGTGCTGCGTGAGTAAAATTTCAGACCGCAATAGTGAAACCTTAAACTGCTTTATTGAACTGAGCGTCATAATAGTATTTCACAAGTATAGTTGCGTTGCTTAAGTTTTCATATAACGAAGTTTGTTCAAATAACATTTAGCGGTTTTGAAATTGATTTGGTCAATATTTCTATATAAGTACATTTCTGTTAATGAACCAATTTAAATAAGCGCCTTTCATGAACAAGATTTTTTTTTTAATTTTGCTATTGTTTCTTAGCTTTCTTTGTTTATTTATTTATTTTTTAGTCTTTGAAACGGCCACATTCAAATATTTTCTCAAGTTCCAATTTTCATCCTTTACCTATCTTGATAAGAAGAGAACACTTACAGCAACACACTGAAGCAAGTTTTGAGCTGAAACTTTTAAATGTTTATTAGTATTTTAAGTTAAACATAGCTTTTTTATGCAGGGAATCGTTTAAATCAAACATTTTCAAAATGGTGATTTCCCCGCAATAGAAACCATAGTATATTGACTAATAAACAAATCTTACTTCATGCACCACAATAAAGATCTATACCATTATTAGCTAGAGTCGCCGTTCTGAGACACGTAATGTGTTTATATATTTTTTTTCAGCCGGAATCCTCAGATCTGTTGCAGTGGATTTTTTCTCTGAAGGTTTCTGAAGGACAAAAGACTCGTGCCTTCCTTTCCTCATAATTTACAACAATGTTGGGCTCTATAACACAGATTATCGTGTTACGAATATGGCAGGAACTGAAAATGTGCGCAGACAGTACGGGGCAACAGGAGGCGTGATCGTTAACTAGCTCAAACACTTATTGCAACTTACAAATCCATCCTAGTACTTAGAAAATTCATTAAATATTACTTTAAAAAAATTTGTAAAACAATATAAAATTTATAAAACATTGAAGAGCTTAACTACCTCCTAATATATGCAGTAAAAGAAGGGTTTAAATCTCAACCTTTTTATAAATTATACGTATTGCTCCAAGCTCAGGTAAATTGGCAACTTGATATTAGCAAAAAAGTCTGATAATTGTTTAGTTAATTTATTAAATATTTTGCACTTTTCTTTATTACTTAGAAATGCCGATGTTACTTCTCAAAATGACTAAAAAATTTATTAAAAGCTTGTTAAAAAAAAAGAAAAATAATAGTAGTTTACATTGGCGATGATTCCGATTTAAGTAAAATGCAGACAAGAATATTTTACCAGTAGTGGGAAAGATTCGAAGCTAAGCGGGAAAAAATAAAGTAATAAAGCCCGTTGTTTTAATCACACGAATACGAGTTGTTTTTTTTCTTCTTACTCTTTTTAATGTATAGCACGCTGCGATAATAACTCCATAATTTCTGTCTCTGAGACTGTAACACCGAGAAAAATCTCATTAAGCATGCTGTAAACAGAACGCGTGACATTTTAAATAAATATTAAAAAAAATTTCAATTATCATGGGTATTGAACCCAAATAGTAATAGAAATTAAACAAAAGTACTGAGTGTCATTGGAGTTATGCAAAGTTTCAAGTAGTTTAGACGAAAGGAGACTGATTAAAATTCCTATATAAAAATTTGAACTGGAATGGCATAATTACAGAATACATTAATAAAAATATTGAAAAATAAAATATCTGAACTATTTTCAGATTTTAAATACGCACTAAAATACTGTATATTAAAAGTTTATCATAATTCTTACGTCCCTCCCCCCATTTTTTTTTGTCATGAATAAAATTGTATCATAATCCATGCGTTATCGGAGATTTGCAATGCTTCTTCTGAAAAGAGTTCTTTTTTTTTAAATCCATAACTTGTACAAGAAAAATGGTCGGTTGGGATAAGTCTCCAACATCAGAGGTGTTCAATATGTCCTCTGACGGGTGGTTTTCAAAGTGTACTTCTTGAAGAGCGAAAGTCGGTTGCGAGAAGTGTTCTTAGGTTTTCACTGTGCCATAGTGTATTATAGTCCATGTGTTTGTCCTGTTTGTCTTATATTTCTGCTACATTATGATAAGTGGCAGAAAACGATATTGTAAGTTTTGAGGCTTTTAATAAATTGCGCTATAGCTCTAAATAGGGTTAAAAGAATCTGAATAAAACAAAGTCTTTCTTAAAGTAGAAATTTTAAAACAATCACGGTTTTCCACTAAAGATTCCGAAAATGCTTCTTAGATTTTCAAAACTTATTTTAATCGTCAGAAGTAATTACTATTATCTTCTAGCAAATATTTCAAAAATCAAGAGCAATTCAAGAGGTAATATCTTTCTTATTTATCTTAGAAGCGTTTCTCAGAGACATCAGCTCAAAGTCCGCTTTTAAATTGTTTGTTAGAACATTAAACACATTGGAGTTGCTATTACCCTGGAAAGATGAGCCGAATGTGCTTAAAAGTAATGAATAAATGTGGGTAATATTTCACTGATTGTTGAATAATTGATCGTTTGAATGGTTTAAACCCTCAACTGAGCAGTTTAATATGTTAGCGTATTTTAAATAAGAACCATGTAAGTTTTTTCATTGCACAGTTAGGAAATTAAAGAATAGGTATTTAATAATGCGTACGCTGTATAAAACTTTTCACTTTAGAATTTTAAAGAATTCTTAGTTTAGATTTATTAATACAACAATGTTGGGAAAATTATTGGTCTCATTCCAAGTAACATCATGTCGCTTAGTTTTAAAATTACTTCAATTAAGTATGTATAAAGAAACACATAAACTCGATCCCACGAAAACCTTTAACAGTCGTACAAGCCAAAGTCAGCCATATTAAGTACAAACATTGCAAAATGAATGAAAAAACTAATTTGGTAATTTCTATTCACTTAATGAATTTATTGGAGAATAACCTTATTTTCAGAGTGAGTTTATTAATATTGGACAATACTGTATACTAAGGTAATTTATTTCATTTTGCTTCTGCAAGAGATAAAAGCAATATCTGTTAGATAAAATTTTAAATCTGTGGCTCATGAATTTCAAATTGAAACAAACTCAGGATGTGGTGCTTATGGGACTGCGGCTAAAACGCGTTTTTTTTTTTTTTTAATTTCTAATGTGTTTCTCATAATCCAATATTTCATAATTATGAAAACTCGGATAAATTTGTCTGTTTATGAGGAATTTGCTCGTTCTAAAAGGTAAACAGTTTTCAAAACTATTCCTTTCCTTTCGAATGACAGAAAATCTGCTAGTTCAAACCAGAGTTCAAAAAATATGACTCACGATTAAGAGCTGAAAATGAACGATTAATATATTTAATTAAGATTGACGATTTAAAATTTTTTGTCGGTAATCACGACTAACAAAATCTAATCGGGATCACTGAGTAAAATTTTTAATTGTTAACAGTTCATTATGATTAAATCTTTTAGTAGTTTCAATCGTTAATCGTTTTTATTTTTTTTTCACCAAAACAATCTCTGAAACTATTAGATATATAAATGACAATAAGTGTAGGAGATGCACGTATAAAGAACGTATCAATTGCACTAGAAAAGTTATTGTCTGATGCATGTATTTATTTTTCACTTCTTTTTTTCCACCTCTTTTTTAAAAAGTTTAAAATAGTAGCTTATGATTTCACTTTTTCTGTACATTCCTCCATCCATGTTCAATAGCAGTGGATTGTAACCAAATTTAAATATGCTATTTCCTGTTTCTTTCACCATATGTTCTAAAGGAAACTGATGTGTATAGAATCAATAGTTGTTTCAAAGAGATACCTAAAGTTCCCTCAATACATTTAGCTTAAAAATTCGTCTCTCTTCCATGAATATGGTGAATTAAACTTTACCGAAACCTGTCTACAATTTTCACTATTTAGCTGGTGTAAATGATATGCTGTTACCGTTGTACTTTCCTGGTGACAAATAACGAGTTTATTGTTGATGTTTGATGTTGTTTCTAATCTCCCAACTAGTCTGACAAAATCGGACCAGATCCATGAATGGGCTGACTTTTGGAAAGTCGTGGACGAGATGAGGAGCACATTAAATTTCTTCACGAAGTAGACCCAAACCTTTAAAAATTTATGTTGGTGGCAATTTTGAGCAAAGAGGATAGTTCTTACTCCCAGAGAAAAGATATTTCAGGTTGCACGGGAAAGGCGCGATAGGCTAGTATAAGTGTTTCTGTCACATAAAGGGTTAAAGATAGACCCGGCTTACTAACAATACATCAGTAGGGAGTAGAGGATACCAGCGAATCCTTCTTAATTTGAGAATTATTTTCGAGAAAAAAGTTCAGGTTAGGTAAACGCTGAAAAAGATGAAAAGAGGTTGGGCGACTAGAACCCTCCTCAGCTAAATTATCTGCCATTTCATTTCCTTAAAGATCAATGGGAATGAATCCACTGGAAGCGGATATCATTTTGAAGTGAAAGTAAGGTAAAGATACTCTTTCTGTCCCCTACGGGGATCCAGTTACTGAGATCTTGCAGATAGCTGCGATTATCATTAAGTATCGAAAGGTAGTCATAATTATATTCGTTCAGAATAGTTTTCAGAGATACATCAATTGCATAGTCTGCTTCTGAAAACGGAACAGAAGTCTGGGTTACATATTAGTGTGAGTGTTGTTCATTATTAACACCAGTAACTAGCCTGACAGACGTTATAGTTTGCAGTATTGTGACTTTTTCACATGTGTATTGAGATTTTAAAGCTGCTTATTTAAAATATTGAGATGATTTAATGTTATTTATTACTTATTAATAGAGATTCTGTTGATATTTTAAGTATTCAAGATAGGTGAGTATTGACGTTAGTTTCTCAATGTTAGCCGTGTATTGGAATATTTCCAGCGTAATACCATTACGGGTGCAGTTTTGCGACTCCTTTAATCCCCACCCATTTCAATCAAATAATGGGATATTTGTTTTCGGGAAACATATCCTACTTTTAAGTTTTGCAAAAGCATTGGTATTCATAAATTTTTCCTTCGCTTTATAGAGTAAATAATTAAAAAATACCGACTACTGTGTTTAAAAAATTTATCCCTAGTCGGTCGAGACTTTTATGGCGAATTTACAACCCTTTACATTACATTAGTTATTGCCTAATGGTTTCTGTCTTTACAGACTGAAAATAAAAATTCTCAAAAATCCCATGAAATAGTTAGTAAATTTAAGTGTAGCTATAAACAGTAATTTAATGCTTGTACTACTGTAGCCACAAAATGTTGATTTGTCCCTAATGCATTTTATTTCCCGTATCTGAAAATAACTGAATCCTGCATTTTCTCATGCTCCAGTTGGCACATTTCCAGAAATATATCTACTTCCTCCCGTACTCTGCATAAATCTCACCGATTTTGAATCGCGAATTCGATATGTATATATACATGCATTGATGAGAACCGAGCTAAAGTCGAAACACGTGCGGAGGTCCTAAAATTTTCCGGGGCATTTTAGTTGAACAGCAACTTGTTTGAATTACGTGGAATTGAGATTGATTCAGAAGATTGTCATATATTTATGTAAATGTAAAGCCTGGAAAACTGGATAGAACAGCCTGATAGTAAAAACGTGCTGATTTAGTAGAGGTTTATAAGCTTTCAGAAACATTAAATTTTTTTTTTTGAAAACTATGAAGGTTTGCTTTCTACTAACACACCGAAGCCGTAAAAAAAAGTGAAATATTTTTCATTCCTCAACAAGCTCAGGCTGTCGCGTACTTAAAAGAAGAGGATAATGTTTTGAGGTTTAACACACTGCTAAATACAAGTTTAAACTTTCCATTCCCATAATTGCAAAGACTGAATTAAGGAGATTTCCACGCCTGTATCAAGTGTAACTGTCGATCATTGGTCTTTTGGATCGGATCATAGGACTCAGCTTTGTGCAAGCGTAACACTGAGCACGCAGAATATTCCATGGAGGTACCCAGCGTTCCGGAGGGCTCCGACGCCCCCTCCCCGGCCTAAAGGGGCCCCAGAGAGGCCGAAAAAAACCCAATATACTATATAATTAGAGTAATTTGATTATTTATTTCCCAGTAATCTTGCGCCTTTACGCAGTGGTGCAGTGAAGGACCCCAGAAACCCTGTGGCTCGAAAGGGTCCCCGAAGAGTCAGGGGTCTCAAAAGCTCTAAAATAGTTAAATATGGTTTTTAGGCATGTAAGCCTAATTTTCAAATATTGCATATTCTAATATTCTATTCCCTTTAAATTCCTCAATAAGGGGCCCCTTTTCAATCTCTAGCGGAGGGCCCCCAGAGGAGCCAGTCCGGGCCTGCCCATAACTCGGAAGCAGCACTGGTCACAGAATGAAAATCTTTGCGTCTCCCGGACGATAGAAGTGAACTAACTAAATCTGGGGGGTCAATTGGTGGAGGAGCTTCTCAACATCCTCATTCTTCCTTCTTACATTTGCGACAATTTGAATCTGTTTCGGAGTGAAATAATGATATACTTTTGTTCATTTCCTAGCTGCTCAGAGTGTTAAAATGTATATCTATTGAACGGACACGTCTGATTGTAGTGAGAAAAAGGTTAAACATCTTTTGATTCTGTTTAAGGCATTCTTTACAGTATTAGTGTATTTCCCTGTTGATTCCTAAATAACTTGGGAAATAGACACAAGTGTATTCCTTTACGGAGATTCTTTCACTGTGAAACATCACTAGAAAAACAAAATACATATTAACCCATAACAAATACTAAATACCTTGAATTTATTAATACTGAAATGTCGATTAAATCTGGTCATTGATGGAATTCTACTAATATGGATGGATTGTTAAAATTAAGAGCTTATAGAAAAATCTTCATATTTTAACGGGTTTTGGAACCTTAATTGGTTTAAAAGTAATGAGAATGAAGAACTGTTAAAAAATTTATGGGAAGGTGCCATTTAGAAACATAATAAACATGGCGGAATTACAGAGATGGACAACGACATAGTTTACGGGTACAGCTTTCAAAAGAATAAAATTAGGTAATTAAAATAGGCTAAACAAAATCAAAAAAATGTTTAAATAAAACTTCAGTAGTCAGTTCTGGCTGCGGTGCTGACATTTTAGTCACACCCTTTTGTCCTGTAAGAGCCACATGTGACCTAGTTGGTAGGGCCATCTTACTGTGGCTACCTCGGATTAAGATAGGCACACCCTGTAGACCACATGGCTCTTAGAGGGCAAAAGGGTGTGACCAAAATGTCAGCACCGCAGCCTGTCTTTTTCTTCAGCCACGTCTTGCTGCCTGTTGGCGGCATCGACGACACGTTCTCGAAATTTCTATGAATACCGCGAAACGCGTTTTCGCTGCTGTACAGTGCAAACACTCTTGTAGAAAACTTCCTCGTACCACGAATGTATAATCGCGGCCAGCTCCTCCGTACCGAAAGGGTTAAACTTAACTTTATTGTTTTAAAAATCGATCAGTATTTTTTTTTAAAGACTTCTTCGAAGTTTTTTAGTTATCTCTTTGTTTTCTTTCCTTTAGTCTTTCTTCTCTGTAGTCTTGATATCGTCTTACAAATGATTGATTTGCGATGCCTTCCTATAAACAGCTGCTGAAATGCTACTTCTTCAGAAATAAATTTATGGCTTGTAAGCGTAGAGTCGTCGAAATGAACTTTTGATCTTGATGGGTAAGATTACAGGAAGGTAGCTGTCATCCATTATTCGACGGCTTGTGAGCGGAATTAAATATACTTCAGAAATGTCCTATATTTCGGCAAATAATGAGCGGAAACAGCTCTGTTCCGTAAAAGCAGTTTTATTTATTTATTTTTTTTTCATAAAAGAAATGCACACTACAGATTAAAATCCATTTACAGTGATGCATAAAAGGACAAATTACATAAGACAAAATTAAAAAAGATAAAATACAGAGATAAAATAAATGCCAGTCATGACTGCAAAAGTTCAAAACACTTAACTCTAAAGACTTTAAATGACATGTTAAAAATATCCAAATCCAAAGAAAACGTATTATAAATTTTATAAAATTTATATAATGAAAAGTATATGTAATTATATTTTATAATTGGATCCACAAATAAATGGCTATTACGAAGAGACCTGTTCGGTAAAGCGCTACAGATCATATTCTGGACAGATATTCTATAGCAAAATCCAGTTTGCTGAGGCGCATCGCCTTTTTCTTAGGGACAAATTTCGATAACTTGACCAAAATCATAAAAGTGTCAAATTAGTAAGGATTTACATTGCATTTTTACCTTGATTCGATTGTTACATAGTTCGGAATAAAAGTTTTAAAAATAAAACTGGACAAAAACTGTAAAACGGCCAATTTTTTAAAAAATTGCAGTTTTATTATTACAAGTTAAAAAGTGGTTTGCTGAATTTAACATAATTTGCTTGGTCAAATAATTTAGTAGCTTTGCTTTGTTGATTTAACGAAAGTTTGTTTGATCCAAACAAATGGATTTAACATAATGCTTTTTTGACTTAAGAAAACGTTTTGTTGAATCTCAGTACCAACGATACTGGAAATTGTTCAGCATTCAAATTTCGCATGCGTCAAGGACATGCACAAGACAGTGGAATCCAAGGACAAAGGAGAAAATTCTTGAATACACGAGATCAAGGCATTTGCACTAATGTCTGCCATTACGTTAAAGTATGTGCGATATCAAAATCCAAAACTATTCAGTTGAGGATTTTCCGAGAGTGTCAGAGGTAAGTCTTACTCATTCATGAATGCATTAAAATTTACGTTTCCATTTTAATGTTTTGATATGTATCTACTAATTGAGTTAAAGACAATGATTGCTTTTTCCGCTGTCAAAAGCACTTATGTGTATCTGATAAAGAAAACACTTGTACGTGTTTTTACGAAAACTTTTATAGTGACTGTGTATTTGACTGTTAAATATTCGAAATGCTAAACATAAAACGGTAGGTTAGAGTATAAGTTGATTGGTCTTCCGCACTGGGACTGTATAAGCACTTCTTTCACGAAAATGAAGAGAGGCAGATGGGAGGACAAGAATTAAGAGAGAGGGGTGCTAAAGTTTTCGATTTACTCGATCGGGTAGGATAATCCAGCTTTTACTTGTAGAGTTAAATTTGAGACGGCACGCAGAAGCAAGTTGTAATATGAAGTACTATGTCCACACATGCAAGATAAACGAGACAGCTCTGTTAAAAAATATCATTAAGAAGCAAATTTGTTTAACACATTTTTTATTAATTTTTGACTTTGGGTATTATTAGGAATTAAAGATACACATTTATTTTATTTTATCACGAACGGAAGAGCGATTCTGACTGCTCCTGATGTATATATCTATATAAATAAACCCTAAAATAATCAATTGAAATTATACAATTGAAACTGTCTATACAGACATAAAAATGTACTTATCGTTAGTACACGTTTCGGATAAAAAATATTCACTCTTGGTTATCTGCAAAAAAGGACCTCGCACACTACAACATCTGTGTGAGAACTGAAAAACGGAAAGTACGTGTTGGAAAGTTAAATAATTTTTAAAAGTTTTGTCTGTTTATTTATTTATTCATTTATTGTGTGTACATGTTTTACTAGTAGTTCTTTTAAATATATATACGTATATATATATATATATATATATATATATATATATATATACGTATATATATATATATATATATATATATATATATATATATATATATATATATATATATATATATATATATATATATATATATATATATATATATATATATATATATATATATATATATATATATACATATTTCTGTGCTGTTTACGGGCTTTCTTAATGTTTATTTTACTATTTAATTTATCTAATTTGTTTTTATACTATTTTTACCTACCATCCTGTTTTTTTCTTTTTGCTTTAGCTTAATACTTTTCACTTTTGTATCTCAGGGGGATGCAAAATGAAATCGTACATTTTTTTCCTAAGCTTTATTTGCTTTTCTAGTGTTTGATAAATAAATAACTAAAATCTTAAGTGAAGTAAATAAATGACTAAAATCTTAACACTTATTTTTTTTCTTCTAAATGTCGACTAATATTCTACAGCAAGGTAAAAAATTCCCAGTTTATTTGACTCTCAAGCAAAGAATCCATTATCTGTATTTTTTATTGCTTTTTTGTTTGGAAGGTTGCCATCAATCTTTTATCTCTTGTGAGATAAAACGGCCGGATTCATGCACGCAAATCCGGCTGGGGATGCGGTCAGAAGATTTGAGTTGCTGGGTCACGTCTAGCTATCCAAATGGGGAATGCTGGGAATATTTTTAGCACTTCTTTGGCCTCGTTTAAATATGCTCCAAAATTAGATGTAGGTCTCGTTTTGGAAGTTTTGAACTATGCTTAAAATCGTGGTGATTATCAATAAAGTTGGGATAAAAAATAACAAAGTTTTCTTTATAAAAAGTTTTTAATTAAAGTAAAAGCTTGGCTAGGAAAGAAAGCACCACCTGATTTCAGATGTACGGAAGGGATCAAGTATTGCAAGATACTTAAATTATTATAACTTTCTCTAAAACATGCATAACTTTATAAAAATAGGTAAAATAGTATCTGTAAATATTTAAAGTACAAAAAAAAAAAAAAAAAAAAAAAAAATGGGTCGTCCCAGAGTTAGACAGGAGTCGCCAGAGTCTCTTAGGAATCGAAATACCCAAAGTTCGGCACAAAGCCAGCATAACAAAACGCCAGACACGGGACTAATCCCTCTATTGCCCCGATATTCGGCCGATAGTCTCGAGAACCCAAAGCAATTTTTCAGCGAATTTGAAAACGTAGCTGCTCTCACCGATTGGTCAAATGAGCAGAAAGGCATAATTTTAAAGACATGCCTCAAAGGTAAGGCAAAAGCATTTATACTAGGCCTAAAAGAGACGAAAGACGGAAACAATTACGAATACCTGAAAAAAGCGATTCTCCAAAGATTTAGGGAAATAAAATCAGCTTCGGAAGTGCACGCGGAATTTAATGCAATTAGGCAAACCCCGAAAACATCGATTATACAACTAAGGGACATAATCTCTGAAAAGACTGAAGCATTTTTAGGGATCGATAAGCCGTCAGAGGAAACAGATAAAATAAAGAACCACATCATGCTCGCGAAATTCACGGAAGCGGTACGTCCGGAAATTAGAAGAGAAATTTTAAAAGAAAACGTAAAACACTTTGACGAGGCGGTTGAGTTGGCAATCAGACTGGAGAGAATTTTTAATGAAGAAGAAGACATAAACAATATTGACGTACAAAAATCAGACGTTACTGGTCTATTGAAGGACTTAGAAATCGCGCAGTTAAAAGATAAAATAAAACAGTTTGAGGATAAAATTCAGGCACTCGAGATTTCTCAAGTGAATGAAAAATCCAATCCATTGAAATCATGCTCTTTTTGTAAAAAACAAAATCACACAGACACAGACTGCTGGTTCAATCCCCGAAATAGAAGACAACCAGTTAATCAACATAATAGTAGTTATACACAAGTTGCAATTATCTGCCAAATATGCGGAAAGTCGAACCACTCCGCTCAGACATGCTGGGAAAGAATTCCCGCGGACGGTCGACAGCAACCAAATGTCCGCAGAACGAACAACAATGGAAACAGGAACTATAAGAATTTAAACTCATACAGGGGTCCCAGAGGCAACAGATAAATAATAATCAGAGGTTGGGATCCCATAGAACGAAACTCGAGGCTACCAAAGTAAATATTGACCATAAAAACAAGAATAAAAATCAAATGATAGAGGCACAAAATAGTACGAAAGAAATAAATGATAATAAACGCAAACAACAAGAGAACCATAAGTATATAATGTCGGTGAGTGACAACGAGCAAAATGTAATTAAATTACCACTAGTAACGCTTAACATTGGGGATGAAGAATATGCTGCACTCATTGATTCAGGAGCAGGAATTAGTTTAATAAATAACGAAATATTTGAAGGAATAAAAAGTAAAATAAAAATAAACTTTATTTCCAGACAGGTAACAATAAAATCTGTGACACAACAAACTGTACCTTTTCTAAAAGCCGTGAAGTTTTCATTTAAAATAGGGCATAAAAAATGTAATAACACCTTTTTCGTGGCAAACTTCAAAATGAACCCACAATACCCAATCATACTAGGTTACGACTTCATGATTAATAATAAAGTAATTTTAAATACGAAACAAAATAGCATAACAATAAATAATGAAGAAATTCCAATTAATAAATCAGAGACCAAAAATACGGAGCTAAGGGAAGAAAATGATAAGACGGAGGAGATTAATAATTGCATTCGAATAGCACGGAAAGTACTGATTCCGCCCGCGGACACAAAAATAGTAAATTTAAAAACAGATCGACCTATTGAAAAGCAACAAAATGAAAGCAACATTCAAGTGATACCCAAATTCCAAAAGGAACAGATATGCATCATCCAACAAAAAACAGATAAGTCGTTACAAATGATTTTCGAAAATAACACCAACACCACGAAACATTTACAAAAAAACATGAAAGTCGCGAAAATCATAGAACCGCAGAACGTTCGGCAGATACGGGAGTCATCACAAGGTACAGAAGTAGGAATGAATTATTGTGCACAAACAACTAATGATAGGGACAATATCCTAAACTTGAGAAAAAAGGAATTCGAAGAGGCGACTTTTGATTTAGATCATTTACCGGAAGACCAACAGCGTATATTTAAAAAAATGCTACAAGAAAACTATCAGGTATTCTCTACCTCTTATAAAACATTAGGAGTGACAGACGCTGTGAGACCGCAAATCAAATTAGCCCACAATTACCCTATCCAATGTAGACCGTACCCAATACCGCAAAACATGAAAACGCTCGCAGACCGCGAAATAGACGAGCTATTAGAAGCGGGTATACTCGAACCATCCGACGGGGGTTACGCGTTCCCAATAATCTTCGTTAAAAAACAAACGAGTGAGGAAAATAAAACCCCTAAATACCGAATGGCGACAGATTTTCGATTATTAAATAACATCACTGAACCTTATAAAACATATATCCCGCATATTGAAGATATCTTACAAGAAGTTGCCGGATTCAAATGGTACACGACTATGGATCTTAAATCTGCGTTTTTTCAAATAGCATTACCGGAGGCAGAGCGAGAGAAATGTGCAATAATTACCCACCGAGGAAATTTTAGACACACGAGACTACCCTTTGGCTTGCGTAACAGCGCCAGTTACTTCACCCAACTCATGAATACGGTGCTGGGAGGTATGAGAGAAACGAAGATAAATTTCTACCTAGACGATATAATCATACCAGCTAATTCCCTCGAAGAATTACGAAAAAAAATGACTTTAATATTCCAAAAGCTCAAAGAGTTTAATTTAACATTGGACCCGTCAAAAATCAAAATAGCCCGAAAAAATATCACATGTTTAGGATTCCAAGTGGACGAAGTAGGGATTTCCCCAGACCCAAAAAACATCGTGAAAATCACAAAATTTAAAACACCTAAGTCAGTTAAAGAGATTCAATCATTTTTAGGGATGACAAATTACTTCAGAACGATTATTCCACAATATTCCCAAATTATTGCACCGATTGTGCAGCTCACAAGAAAGACCAAAAAATTTGAATGGTCGGAAGAGTGTCAGACTAGTTTCGCGAACATACAACAGATCATTTTAGAAAAACCAAGAATTACCAAAATTGATTTTGCAAAACCATTCCTGTTAGCAACCGATGCATCCAACACGGCCATTAATGGTATTTTAATGCAGGATCGGCCAGAAGGCAGAACACCAGTCAAATTTTTTAGCAGAATTTTAAAAAATGCGGAAAAACGATACTCATCTCTTAAACTGGAACTAATGGCAATTTATGAAGCGGTGAGACATTTTCGCAATTATTTATGGAACCATGAATTTGTATTAATTAGTGACGCGAAATCATTGAAATACCATTTAGATCTAACGCAGCAATCCGATATCACTGCAAGGTGGCTATTATTTTTAAGTGAATTTGCGTTTAAATTTCAACATATAAAGGGTGAGGAAAACCCCGCGGATTATTTGTCCCGATACATCTTACAAGAAGAACAGGTAAATAACATAACGGCACAAATCTTCGAAGGGAAGAAGGATTTAACGACCGAAAAAATTAAACAAGAACAGCAGAACGATGAATTATTGAACAAAATAATACCACACGTCCGCGAAAAGACCCCTAAAAGTCCTAAGTTCAAAAATTACTATCTCGATGCACATGGAATTCTTCGTTATAGGGAAAAAGCCACACGAGAGAGGGCAGGAATAGATGTAATAGTGATCCCTCAGGCTTTAAAACAGTCCGTGATCAAAATTGCACACGCAACACATTTCGGCAGACAAAAAACGATCGATTTCATTAAGAAATATTATACTTGGGGCAACTTATTTGATGACGTAAAGACGTTTATCGATAACTGTCACAGATGTGCACAATTCAAAAACAGGCACATTCCCCCTACGGCGAAACAGAAAATGGACCGAGCAATACTGCCCGGAAAGTGTCTACATATAGATATTGTTGGGAAGCTGCCTCGCAGTGTCAGAGGCAATTGCTTTTTTTTTTCCGTAATTGACAGTTTCTCAAGGTATATAGAATTATTTCCATGTAGAAAAATCACTGCGGATCAAATAGTTCAATGTTTACAAAGTTATTTTTCTCGTTTTGGGCTTCCAGATACGATTATATCGGATAACGGACCTCAATTCCGATCAAAGGAATTAAGGAGTTTTTTAAAATCTCTCAATATAGAGAGTCGTTTTTCGTCGATCTACCACCCACAATCGAATGGGACGGTAGAGCGAGCACAAGGCACGCTTCAGCAGTGTATTCGATGCATAGCAGAGAACACTTTTGAATGGGAAGATGCAAGTGTATGGGCGCAGCTCTATTACAACGCCTCTAAACACAGGGCGACGAATTTCCCGCCGGCGTTACTATTTCTGGGTCGTGACATTAAAATACCCCTGGACAATACAACTGACGGACAGGGACAAAATATTTTCGAATCAAGATGGTCCCAAGAGGAAAT
Source organism: Cheiracanthium punctorium (assembly GCA_038373885.1). NCBI lineage: Eukaryota > Metazoa > Arthropoda > Arachnida > Araneae > Cheiracanthiidae > Cheiracanthium > Cheiracanthium punctorium. The sequence continues at coordinate 350,092 of JAWZYV010001487.1, forward strand.
ACAAATATTTGTGGACAAATTAATTAAGCAGAATTTAAATAACAGACAACAGGCCTGGATATTCCAAGAAAAAGCGGCTAAACCGCAGAACTTAGAAAAACCCGCTAAACATACTCCAATCCACATAGGGGATTTGGTATACATGAGAAATATGCACAAGAAGTGTAAATTTGACCCCATTTTTACCGGCCCTTATAGGGTAATGAAACTTTTGCGAAATAATAATTTGTTACTTAAAGAAGTGAATAAACCTCATGGAGAAGCAAAAAAATTGCACAAAAACCTCATTTTTCGGGTAAAACCCCAGACACAAGAAACAGACCCTGACGAGTCAAAAACCCCCACCCATGGTTATTGGTTACGCAACCGCTCCCGGAAGGGGCGAGAAACAGCACAAACATAAGAAAAGAACAAAAATTCAAAAAAAAAAAAAAAAAAAAAAAAAAAAAAAAAAAAAAAGGGGTTCTTACCAGCAGCCGAGTTGTGAGGTCCAGAGTGCTCCACGAGCGTGTTCATTCAGAGCGTTTTTCTTTTTCGGTTGCATCAGTAGATGATTAAAAGATTGGAATTTCTGTGAAAGGATAACGAAAACGAGAATTACAAAACTGATAGGAAAAAGAGAAAAACGCGACCTGGAAGGCAATTGAATTTAGCTAATCATAACAGTAATAATAATAAGAATTATAATAATAATGACATGATATATATATAATCAAAAGGGATATCCCGTTTAACCTTGTGCACTGCAGAAAAGCTAAGCTGAAAATGAAGGAAATGTTAACAACCAAAAAAAAAAAAAAAAAAAAAAAAAAAAGAGACGGACAAAATATAATAATGTTGATAATAATAGCAAGCAATAAGATAACAGGCACACACATACGTAGGTAAAAAATAAAAATAAAATAAAATAAAAATAAATAAATAAATAAATAAATAAATAAATAAATAAAATAAATAAAAAAATAAAACACAAGTTAGCAAGGCATCAGCTGGTCTTGTCGTTTGGCTTTTTCTGTTGGTAAACAAACCGGCAGGGAGCCATTCGCATGGGGGCGAGTCGTTCGTTCGGATTAGAGTCGTTCGTTCGGATGTCACGCATAGGATGCAAGAGAAGGGCAACATGAAAAGACAAAAATATGCATATAAATAAATACCGGACATACAACTATAGGAGAGACAATTACATAGTACAGTAATTTTACAAAAAATTTTAATTAATACAAGTTAGAATAAAATTATTGAGTTGCGTCACCAGAGTACCTGGGACGGAAAGCTGCAGATTTCCCCTTGTATTTTGGTACTTATCGGGCAATTGCAGGCAATAACCACGATGAGTAAGACGCGCTCTAGAATAATAGAAGACTATTTATTTTAAAGTAAACATAGGGAGTTCACAGAATAATAACCTATCAGACCGCATGGACTCGACATGCAGATCGGCGCTATACAAAATAAAACGTAAGAACAGTAACGTTAAGTTTGTTTCTCTTTACAAAATTACAGTTAATAGGGCGGCATAAGCTTTCATTAACAAAATAATTAAATAACAATCACTTACCTCTACACGACGTTGACATCCTAAAAAAAAAAAAAAAAAAAAACACAGGCGAAAAAGGTGCCGAGTCACTCCCGGCGCAGGAGATAAACCGGTTGCTTACAGCGCGAGTTGAGTCGTCGAGCTGCAGTTTCCCCCGTTTCCAAACGCGCGGATGTATTATACGCAGTGAAAAACCGGAAATTTCAACCATGAGTTCCGATTGTCAAGCGACAAACAGTTTCGCAGCCGGAAGGATCTGCTTAAAAGGAATACAAGAGGAGAGAGGGTAGTTCCAGAACGCACGGGTTTAGCGGTGAAACTCTTTTAATGAATTGAATGAGTAAATAAGAACGCATCGATGATTATGGCTAGATATTTTGAAACAGTGGTACGTGAGGTGTACCGTATAAATAAAAGGGTGTGCAATATAGGAATGAATCCCCTGTCTGAGCAAAAATAAAAATAATAATAATAATAATAATAATAATAAATTAAAAAAAAAAAAAAAAAAAAAAAAAAAAAAAAAAAGGGAAGGAAGACGAGTATTTTTTATGATATGCAGATAAATATATATGTGTAACAAGTAATAGACACACATGATATTGTATGTTATTCTTAATATATATATAATATAAATATGGTACTCTAATAATATAAATATGGTGCATGTTGGTACAGAATGTGTGATCAAACATAATAATGTGTGTACAATCCCATTGGTGTACAATATATTATTTTGAAGAAATTGAGAAACAAGATACAAAGGTAACTCATTAATGTTATTAATGCAAAGTGGTTCGGAAACATTATCGATACTGCCAGATTTAACAAAATCTGACAAAACAAACCCGCAAAGAAGAACGAAAATGTTCACGTGAAACCACAAAATGCTTGAGACACAACGGGAGAACAAATGTATCACAACTGAGACTTTTGCCATGTGTAGCTACGCGTGACGGACTATATGGACTAAACTCCAACTACTACACTGTAGAACGTAGCACATAATTTGCTACGTATGATGGACTATATCGCATGGACTATACAGGACAAGTGCCAAATTTTAAAACGTAGCACATGTGTAGCTACGTGTAATGAACTAGTAACTGTGGACATTGAATATTTTTTTTTTCTTGTTTTTTTTATGTACACGGGGGAGAGATGTGGTGAAGTGAAACAGCAGTAAAATATAATTTTGAGACGGTTCCCATGGGAAGACCACACAAGTAGACCGTAAATTAGAAGAGGCGCCAGGCAATGGACAGTCTGGACACTATAGCACAATGAACTGTCAACGTTAAAATATTTATGGCCGAAAATATTTATGGCCGAAAATATTTATGGCCGAAAATGATATGCAAATTTGGCGGGGTATATTCTCGAATGATCCACCTACATGTATGGGATTCGACGAGAGGATGCATTAATTCCCCGAGACGAACAAATCAGAAACTCCAGCCAATGATGTAAGAGGGGGTAAGAAAGGAGGAATCAACCCCGTGGGAGAAGAGAAGAGAGATGACAGAACGAGTGTGCTAAGAAAAAAAAGAGAGCAGAGTTTGAAAAAGGTGTGAACGGACTTAAAAAATCAGTGTGTGCTTCGAATCAATATGATCAAGTTGTGTTCAAAAGAAACATGGAATCAGAGGCCAGATGAGGGCTTAAGAAAAAGACAGCGGTTCCAAGAGGACACGCGTCGATCGTGTCTTGTGTAAAGACGGCTACCTCATCAGAATGGTGAATATTAACAGTAATCTATTTATTATTTGCGTCTCAAAACTTTTGTGGATACCCCTTATCCTCCAAAACCACATCTCCCCCAGACATGTTTAAGTTTAAAATTATGTCAATATCATCTGTTAATTAATATTAGTGGAATGACTAAGAATAAATGGTATTTAGTTGTAATTCATAGAGTCTTTAGTTTTTTTAGTGTTTTGGTGTATGTCAATCATTTTTCAATTTTTTCAGCGTAATACTAGGAGGACTTGCCAGGCAGGTTATGCGCGGCATAATACCACTGTACGATCATCTTAGGCTTTAGTTTTCCTCAAATTTTAACCACAACTGCCAAGAAAACCACCACATTGACGACAGGGCCGGCTTTTCTCCCAAGGGCGGATTAAAAGGGGGGCGGAGGGGGCAACCGTTCCCCCAGAGAAAAAGGAAATTAATGTAAAATATCTTATTTTACTCCCATAAAATGAATGTATATGTCAATCTTCCAACTAATCGCACCAACCCGACAAACTTGCATTAATTCGTCACTGTTTTATCCTCACACCTTAAGGGGCAGCCAAAATTCTAATGACTGCTTTTATTCTATTGGAAATTCAATACTTTTACTGCATTACAAAAACTTGATTATATATTTCTTAGAATCGTAATTTTATCATTTTATCACTCTTATTATGTTTTTGAAGTCTTCATTTAATGTTGTACTATGACCTGATTCTATTTCCCCATAAATCAGTATGCTTGATCTGATAGTTGAATTTGAGGACAAAACTTACTAGTAAAAATATATGAGCATCCCTTTTTTAACATAAATTTTCTGTTTTTTTTTCTGCATAGTAAGAATTTCATTTTAGATGATTGATTGATTGATATTTTACTGGATAGGGCGCCCAAATAATAATTTTAAACAGGTGGCCAGGAATCAAGAAACCGTCCTATGTGAGGAAGAAAGCAAACAGAGTAGGGTGCGGGTAAGCTATGAAGAGAAACATCTCTTTTCATTGGCTGTTTTTGTACGTATTAAACATGCAAATTTTTGCGTTAGTTTATGCAATGCATTCTAAGTCTTCACACCTAAAAAGATTTTGTACAACTGTAGTAGTTTTAAATGCAAAAATATTAAAATTTACTATGAGCTGTTTTTTCGCATAAAGGTGAGTCAAAATGGGAAAAGAACCCCCCCCCCCCCAAGAAAAAAAAGAAAAATGAACACACTGTATCAAATTTTATTTTATTTCCTATCATGACTTTTAAATTATAGACCAAAGCTCTTAGACAAGTTCTAGATAAACAGCGTATTTCGACATCTCATCGTTGCAAGGTAAGATGGTGACACGTTGACACAACGTCCACACACACACACACACACACACACACACACACACACACACACACACACACACACACACACACACACACATATATATATATATATATATATATAGATAGATAGATAGATAGATATATAAATATATATATATTTGAAAAATTATTAATACAGATGTTATTTACCTTTATCTGAATTTAAACTACTAATCGACTCTAAATTTAATCAAATATAAGTTTTTAATTGTTACTGCGTGTTTTGAAAGCCTTCAAATTTTTATTTCATTCGTTTCATTTGTAAAGAAGCAAATTTTTTTCTTCTTTTTTTTTAGAAAGAAATTTAAGAGATTCTTCTTTAAGAAATTTAATTTTATAAATAATTTATGTATAGTTTTGATGAAAAAGAAATAGTTACCCATTTTACTCTACACAAAATATAAATAGTAATTAATCAAAACAGAAAGTTGACATTTCTAAGAAACAAAATGAGCAAGAAAAAAGAGCAAGTAGCAAGTTGAAAGACGAAAAGAGCAACAAAATGTATGAAAATATAAAAATAAGATAATAATACAACATAAAACAATAATTTATTAATTCCATATACTAATTAATAATCAACATTATCCTAGCTATTCATGGGAAAATAAATCATTTGAGAAAAAAAGATCAAAGGGACAAAAATGTAAAGAGAAAAAAAAAAAAAAAAAAAAAAAGAAAGAGAAAGAAAGCAAAGAAAATAGAGGGCAGAGTCTTACAGTACAAGTTTCTGCGTTGAATGAATGTAACCAGATTCGTTTAGAACAAATTGAAGGGTATGGGTTGATTGTAATACCGACAACATTTGTGGGTTTTTGTATACCTATTGACTTGAACTCCTTGGGTTACATCAATACAGTGAAGATAATGAATTTCTGCTTTCGGGATTTGATTAGATATTATGTATTTCATCGAATGTGTGTTTGCACTGTATTTTAAGTAATTTCGCCTATAATTTCAAACATTACAAACAGTAGAAGTTGGCCTAAAATTATCCCCTTAAGGGGAAAACTTCTATAAAATAAAATAAATGTTTAAATAAAACGTTTGCCTTTTGCTATCATATTTTACACTATATTCTGCATCATAAACATATAATGCATAATATTTATGCATAATATTTATAATATTAATGCATATTATTTTTAATCTAATAATATTTTAAAAGCATATTGAGTAATTAATGAAAAAATAGAATTTTGAGAAAGTGTTCAAAGGATCATTTTACCCTCAACCAAAGGGCAAAGTGATCCTTCATTTGAAAATAATTGTAAATTGTGTTTCATCGGCAAAATAAAACATTTAAAAGTTATTATGACTAATCAAAATGAAATGAAATAAGTTTTAAAATTATGTAGTAGGCATAATTTACTTTATGAAGATTTTAAAATAAAAAGATGTGACAAAATGCAGTATTTCAAAATTCAAAATTAAAAATTATGGCCTACAGTAAATTTAGAAAAAAAAAATCACAATATAATGGAGAGTCACGAATTTTGAGAACGGCTGAAGGACTGTCAAGATGACTATGATGTACTGGAGTTTCTTCAGTCGATGAATCATTTACCCGACAACATGACTGCCCACTTTAGATCATATTACTGGATGACGCAGATAAACATAACAAACTTACTGTAACTCCCATCTAAAAAATTCTCTACTCAGTAAACCAAGTCATATTTCTGTAATGAAAGTCTGTTTATCTAAATAAATAGGAAAGGCAGTGCTTGTCTTATAACAGATGTTATAAAACCCGTTTTTCCGAAGAATTCTATTTAGACGCGTAATACTATGACCGCTTGAATACTGCCACTGCTTCTTCTTCACTTGGTTAAACTAGTTTATGTGTTACTCGGTAGATAGCGCTACCTGTAGCTAAGAAAACATATGTGGATCGTTTTACCCGCTAGGATCATTTTGGGCCACTTTCCCCTATATCTATCAATTTATTGTAAACACATAAGGTATATTTAAATCTGTAAGGATCTTTGTTCTAGTTTTGGGCACACTTGAAATAATCGTTGAGTTTAATTTCTATTGATTTAATGCAACATTAAAAATATATCAATTATTTTATAGGTAAAAGTTTTTGAAGTATCTTTAATTATAAAAATTAACGCGAAGATTAGAGAGATATTTATAAAATCCCACAGTAATAATTTTTCATTCACTGCATATTCATCGTAACAAAAATTTAAAAAAGAGTGCATTTACTAATTAATATTATGCAAGCCAGAACGAAAAAAATTATTTAAGTTACTGAAAGTTAATTAGCAGCATTACAGATAAAACTAAGAAAAAATTGCTCAGCTAGCTTTTCGAAAGATATTAAGTTACTTTGAAGAAGCCTTTTCTTATTTTGTCTTCTTGAGCCACTATGTAAGACAAGTAATATGTTGGATAAATTTTGCAACGTAATTAAGCTTACTTTTAAAAGAATTTTTCAATAATTTGAAGATGAAAATTTAACGCATTTTTGCAACCCTACAAAACTTAAATCAGTGTTGTTCTGTCGCAAGTCGTAGAGTAAAAGGTGAAGAAATCACATTTAATTTTTTTTATTAATTTAAACACATTATTGTTACTCTGGAGAAAGATTACAATACTTTATTTTAAGTAAAAAGAATATTTATTAAAACTGACTTTTGTAATCCTTACGCCATGAGCTTTCAGGGGAGGACAATAAAGGTTTCTTTCGTGTCCAGCTATGACACAGAATCACGGTGGCTTTATATCTGTGGGACACACTGTAGTAACGACATTTTTTGGATTGCAGGACCAATTCTCTTTGATAATTTTTTTTTTGTTTCTTATTTATTATTTTTTTTGTTTCAATTTAATTTTCTCTTATATTCTGATGTAGTCACACACCCTATTGTTAAAGATTTCTTTCGAAGCATAGACAGAAATATTTTCTTATATACTAACCCTTGACGGGGGTGGTTTCTCTGTGAAACAATTTTATTTCAGCGCTTTCACTGATGGTCGCAAAAAAGTACGGTTAAATGGTCCCAAAGATGAAATACTGCAGCCTTTGTCATCGATCCATTTAACTACCGACAACATGGCGGCCTACTGAATCTCCCACCTGGCACAACAAAGCTAAAGAAGCTTTCTGACACAGCTAGCTGCTTGGCTGATTCGATCGACCGGCATGTTGTTGGTAGTTAAATGGATCTATGGCAACGGCTGCTCTTTTTCTACGTTGGACAGTCTATCTAGTTGGTCTTCTATATGGTTGTGAAAATGCTTGAGCTTCAAAGGATTAAAAAGGGTTAATTATCTATGTATTTTAATATTAAACATTTCGCACTCTAAAATATAAAAAATAAAAATAACAGCGTTGAAATTGAAATTGCTTTTTCTTTAGTACACACAGCTGTTTCTTATAAAACCATTTCGCAAGTTTCTTTATTAAATGCATTTTTTTATTCATTTGAAAACTCTTTTAAGATTTAATTACCCCTAGCTCTAACATTCAGGCGCATACCTCAGGAATTTATCTCACCGAAGCTACCGAGCGTATAAGAATTTTAATAAAATTTCCCTGTTGGGTGGAATTAAGGAAACGGTTCTTACTGCGTAAATATAATAAATGAAACACATTTTAAGAGTTAGCTTTTCTTGCTTTTGCCAGAGACACCGCATTATCCGCAACTGAGCTCTTGTAATTTTCAGAACTTTTAAAATCAAGCCAGCTTTAAATTTAGACAGGGTTCGCTGATTTGCCCAAGCGTCTGATAAGCTGCAGGTGACAGTAGTTCTTGAAATTAAACTATAATTAACAGAGACAGTGGCTATATGACATTATGCTGAAGAAACGTTGTAGAGGGATGCTAGCTGGAGGCTTCTAATCAATACATAAGATTAATAAATAAGAAAATTTAATATGCAAGAGACATATCGATTTAGGTAGGATTCATTTATTTATATTTTTACTATTTTAAGAACAGCAAAACATTCTCGCTTGCTTTGAAAATGTGAATCCAAGTCGACAGATATGTGACTTTGTAATGATCTTTGTATTAGTGATGAATTCACGCTATACTCGAAAATTCTAATCACCTCGACAGTAAAATTATGTGCTGGGATAATACTTCAGATATAATGCTTAGCGCAGTGCCAATGAAATTAAAAAGTGCTTTCAAAAACCATTGCATACATTAGTGTTGTTGTCAGTTATTCACAGGAGATAACCGGCCCTTACGATTAACGGCTACGTACCCTCCTGTGTTTTCTAATTTGGAACTAATTCCAGGTGAGAGACTTGCACTTGTATTGACATTCCCAAGAGGTATTACATGAATATGCAGAACATTAGTACCACGAATAGATTTTTAAGAGCGGCAACTCCCTTTAGCGTACACAGTCCCACAGCAGTCCGGTCAAGAGAAATTGTCCCTCCCAAACACTGACGGGATCCTACGCTGCTTCACTTTCGGTGTTCCGCAATCTGTAAACTGAGAAATATATAAATCTGCAAATGCATAGATTATGGAATATTTCCTAATGCACATGTATATTTCGTACGTACTTTTCTGCACATAAAGCGAGAGCAAAAAACAATTGTGACATAACATTCACCATGATATATATAAATTGTTATAATTGACTCAATGAAATAACTGGATAAGATAACTACACTATTTTCAATGTTGCTTACTGTTGCAAACATCAATAACCTACGTTCATATCATTCTATTTAAACTAGAAAATGTCAATCAACAAGGTTTCTGAACAATTCCTGTGTTCATACAAATCGCCCACATTTAAAATATAGGACTTGATACAAGCATGAGCAAACATGTGACCTAAACTTGTAAACTCAATAGTGATTTTAATTTTGTAGGTGATGCAAACACATTCATCAAACTTGGAGAGAATAATATGCTGTGTAATTCCTTTTTTTCATAAGATAAAAAGAAAATATAAATTAAACAGCCAAATTTCGCAATAAAAATTGGGGAATAAGTGGGTTTTTGGATTTTTAACGTAGCCTATGTTTTTTCGCTAAGTTTTTGTCTGTCTATATATATATATATATATATATACAAAATTTCAAATAGAAAAGAACCAATTAATAAAAAAATGCTTGTTTTCAACCCATTTTTTACAACTTCCTCATATCTTTTAGTGTGTAAATAACTTCTAAAATAAATCTTAGAAATTAAATTAAACCCTTAGATTAAAATATACTTTCCATCACAATGTGATCCCAACAACTTTTGCACGACATTATAAGCGAAGTGTAAAAGTAATTTAATGCTAGAATTTCCAAAGAAAGCCGAATTCAATTTTAATGAAATTAACAGAATTGTAAATCGAGGGACCTTCGAATCAATTGGATGTTTAGAAGCTTTCACGACACTTAAGCTGATTACTTTAGGGAGGTTTCCAAACTTCGCCCAAGCTCTAATCTCGCTAATTAAATCTTTCAGCACACATTTCTTACGAAAGCTTGAACATTACTCAAAATACATGATAGAATAGAATTCATGCATTGCGATATAAATATGCTAATTTTACGTTCAGAACTATTCACGATTTCAGCTATCAGTCAGTTTTTCCATAGGTCTATCCATGATCTTACTTCCGTAAATTTTCCTGGATTGTCACAGAATGTTTAAGGTTTATTGTGACATGTTCTCTATTGAAAGGATTCTGCATCTCCTGTACCTTTATATTTGCCAACGCAGAATGTCACAGTGATATCGCGGTAAAGTCATCATAAATTACTGGGATGAACTTGTCGGGATGTATTAACACTGATCTGAATCGACGGTTATAAGAAGGTCACAATTAAATCATTTTGATATAAAAGAAATTGTTAGCCTGTTCTGACAGAAATTATCACCTGCTTCTTGAGTTAAAATGTCTAAAACTGTTTATTATTAAACATTGGTACTATCTTTACTTTTATACTAACCAAGACATCAGATGTATATCTGCAACACTATTCTAACGCAGAATTACATTCTTCCATAACAGTCCTAAGTAAAGAATAATATTTTTTTTCAACGCCGTTGTAATTTATAATATTACTTCTTTAGAAAACTAACTGGATGAACTAACCAAATGAACTGACTGAACGAATTGAGTTTATTTTACAATAATAAAAAGTATGACGTCGTAAATTGAATGACACTGATTCACGTTATGTATCAAAATTCCTTCACAATAATTAGTGGGATTTTAAATAGTTCTTCTAGATAACACAATTTGGTATTTTTCACGAGATTAAAGTACATAAGCTATATTCTTCTGCTGAAGCGTTTCAGATTTCATATGTATTGTTTTTATTTTTAGAGACGAGATATCTTTTAATTTTTTGAGTTATGCAATGACAACATCAGGTTATGAATTTAAGAAATTTAAGATTTATGACGATAGTATGGACTAAGGCAATATTGCGTGTTAATAAGCATTTCATGTATACTAAATTGAAGGTATTTTTTACGCTCATCATTTTTCAACGGACTCGTTACAACTGATTAAATGACAAGCAATCCTACGTGAATATATTCCGCAGTATTTTCAACAGAAGAGACTACCTGAAAGTTTATTCAAAAATATTTTTGACAAAAAAGATACTTCTTCGTAGATATACTTGATTTAAACATAATTTTAAAGGTTCTAATGGAATGTTCATTATGTAAGTTTAGTATAAAATGGCTTTTAACTATTCATTATTTGCTTAACGTGCAATAATTACTGTGATCTACATGAACTATTCGGAATCTACTGAAGAAACCTTCCATGAAGGCTAGCAACAAAATTGTTTACGCACTTATTACATCTCTACTAACCCTTGGGAAATGGAGGACTATTTGTATAAGAAATGGTGGTCATTAATTCTTGATACCGAGTATCGATAGCAGGATCAATTTTAGATTTATTCAGTATTTTAGAAGAGAACTAAGCTTGAAGACTGTCTACGATCTCAATCTTTTACTTTGAGTTATGATGGTTAAACTCGCATATAACTAAAACTGTAAATTAGCTACCGAAAGTCTTACTTAAAACTAATATGATAAGGCTATTTTGTGTATGTAAAATGATCAGCCTGTTTAAAAGGCTTTCAATGACGGATAAAGATTTTAAACATATTCATCATTTTAATGATATTTTAGTTAATGACTTTCGCCTAGGAAACGATACAAAGACAAAACTCAAAAGCCTGTATAAAAAATAAGAAGTTAGATTTAAAAAGATCATTTTTGACAGAGTGCATTTAATTAAGAAATAAAATACAATAAGCCAAGAGTAAAAATTTTAATACTAGAAGCTTGTAATTGTGGAGCCCTGAAAAGAATAAAATAAAAATTTATTCTTGCTAACACATGTTATAAAGAAATGTAAGTTTCAATACTAAGAATATTTCTAAGAAAATGTAGATATTTCACTTTTGCATGAGATGGAAGTATTAAAATATTCAAAATATTTTTAAAAGCATTCGAAATAGATGTTCGTAGTTATTAGTTTTTGAATAAATATTCGTTAAGCTATAAGTTTCTAAGGTATCTAATACTTTTCAAAATTTTTGAATATTTAAAAATTTTTGAATATTTAAAAATTTTCATCATTTTTAAAAGTGTTAAATCTGTATTTTTTTACTTTCATTTCTTTATAGCATGTCTTTGCAAGAATAAATTGTTATATTCTTGCAAATTATTTTTTTTTATATTCATATACTTTCAAGCTTCACAATAGAAAACCTTCTACTTTTAAATAGAAATTATTTTAATTATTTTAAGGTTTTTAATTTAATTTTACAGCTGTCAGAAACTGTAAAAGAATATCAGAACGGACATGCTGACTTCGATTTATATTTTTAAACCGTCTTTTATTATTTGACGAGGTCGTTACTTGAACTGTGTGCGTAACTGTGAGAAGTCCATGCCCAAACTACTGGACGAAATTCGGCTCAAACGAGCAATATTAAATGTTGAAGTGGAAAATCTTTTTGAGCGAGACACCAAAACACGATGACAAATCCAATTTCAACAAAAAGCTTTAAAAAAGGTTCTGAATAAATACCGCAGTTTAAAATTAATTTTATTTACAATTTTCACATTTATTTCACTCTTTTTTATTTATTTTTAACTGCAAAAAGAGAGCTATTTCCTTTATCAACATATTAAGATATCTTAATAGAAATTATTATTATTATTATTATTATTCTTTTTTGGTGGAAAGGGGGGGGGGAGGAGGCTGATCATTTTTATAAGTGCAAATAGTTGAGGAACGAATTGTGAAAGTTTTGATAACTTCTTTAGCAGAAATTCGCTTCGATGTACATTCGATGGCTTTTTAGAATTTGAACCTTTTTTTCGGAATAAATTAGATCAGAAAGGTGTAACTAATTTTACGAATTAAATTCCAATTAAGCACTCAAAATTTAAAAGTCAAAAAGTTTGCTCATGCTTTCAAAAAACTTTTACCATGCATTGATGTAATTAAAATTAGAACGCTAGAAATTGTAAACTAGTGAAATTTTATGAGTCAGCGATATCTTGTTTAATATGGTAGGTTTTCCGGAAATGCTTTTTTTCCCCATTACATTCCAAAAAAATTTTTTTCAATTTTTCAATGAGAAAGCAGTTGTGCCTAAGCAATCGATTTATGTTTGGCTCTTTTTAAAGTAAGAATTTGATAGATAATTGCTTAGACGGCGGATTTCAAAATGTCCTGGAACCGATTTTTAGATATTCGCGCGTGTTACATTTTACAGCAAGAATTTTAGGGATCTTTCTTTTGAAAGGCATTGTAACGACCAGAGCTTTATCCGTGTGGTGGTGTCGTACGTCTGGAACTGGTATTTTTTTTTTTTTTTTTTTTTTTTTTTTTGAGATTTGAGAACGGTTGAGACAGAGGCGATGCTGGAGAGAATTCAAATGCATAGTTCGTTGTGTGAACAAAAGCTCCATATGATTATTATTATTTTAATCTAGTATGTATGTTAATCTGCGTTCTATATTGTTTGTGTTAGTGAAAGCTTAATAAATTGTTCTGTTCCTGAAATATGTCCACTTCTGTTTTGATCATGCTACCGTACAGGACATTTGAAAAAATACGTTTTGGCCACACACACACACCCATAGGTTACGAATTTTCGAAAATTCTCTCTTATCAAGTACCTTTGTTACAAACCTCGGATGCATGGCAGATTTCATATTATTAGATTCAGTAGTTCGTTTTACGCGATGTACTGACATCCAAAAATTGAAATCACTTTCCAATGCACTAATAATTTTGTCAACTACCTTATGCTATGTACTACTTAAGTTGTATTGCGCGAAATTATTTCTCGAACTGTAGTTTAGACCCATTAGCTTACATCATTTGAAAACAATTTTATTCTAGTGTCCATTATTCTATTTAGTAACTGTTATTAAAATAAAAATTATGGCCTGCATTTTTCGGTTATATACTTCCAGCCAATGGGGGCCATACTTAGGTAGATTTAATAACTCTTTATGGCTCCTCTGAGGAATCCCTGAAATTTATTATACCTTCATTCCCTAGGGTCAACTACTGGATTTTCGGAACGATCGCATGTCAATAAAAAAAATAGAAAAGGATGTTGCTGAAATTCTTCTGTACTTATTACATGAACGCTTTCACATTGTTTTGTATTGGAATAAGTTCTATTTGTAGGTAGTTGTTAACCCTTTGACGCGCGGTGGTTGAGCCGTTAAAAACCCCCTTATTTCAGCGTTTTCACATCTAGTCACAAAAAAATATGTTTAAATGGTTCCAAAAAGTGCATCCCTTGCCATCGATCCATTTAACTACCAGCAATATGGCGGTTGATCGAATAGCCCACGCGGCGCCACAGAACTAAAAAAGTTTTTTGACACAGCTAGCTGTGGGCGCCGCCAGATGTGATTAAAGCTGCTAATAAGAAAAAACTTTTAATGAATCTTTTTAGTAGAAATGAAAAGCAATCTATATTACAAAGAACTTTCAAGGACTTCTTTGCGGGTTAACCTAAACATAAAACAGGAAGGTCACACGTTGTAAGATTTATTTAAGAAAGGAAATATAGGTCTTGGATCAGATATTCTTCTAAATTATTAGCATAGAACTGATCTTATTTCATCTACTTTAAAAGCATTTTTTTTGAATGTGTACAACTGGTACTTGAGAAAATCTATTTTCGTAATACAGTATTTGTCATTATAAGATTGTGATTTTTTTTTCTAATTGGTAAACGATATAAGAGGCAGAAAAAGGCTTTATTAATATTTCTATGCTACCTAGACCTTTTGATATTTGATATAGGACACCCAACTGCAGTGCCGGATTAAGACAGCTCGGGGCCCGTAGCAAATGTTACCAAGGGGCCCCCTGCTCAGTGACGCACCTATATATATATATATATTTAGGGGGAGGAGTTCACCCTCACATTAAAGTAATAGAGCTAAATTAAGTGAGAAAATAAATAGTGCTAATTATATTACAATTTATGTTTAGTGCTAATTAATGGTATTACTAATGCTAATTAGATGTAAACAAAACTAAAAGGTCCCACATGTTATATTTGCGAGAGGTTTATCCCAGCCCTTCCTCCACCTTGGGTGAGCTAATCTGTAGGTTTTGTGCGATAATAAAATAAAACACAACTTTTACGAATTTTCTTGATTCAAAATGAAAAAATTTGAGTTAAAATAGTGTGCGGAAAAAATGCCGCAAGACATAGACAGTGAGTAAATAGATAGTGAGACTGGCGATATTTAAAGTTATTTATTCGTACAACTCAGGTTTTTTTAATGAATGTTAATGTTCATGGATATATATTTGGAATTTCTAACACTTCCCACCTTTCCCATATGCAAACATATAACTAGACAAGTTTACACACATAAAATAATAATTGTTTCTGTAAAATTTTTAGAACCTTCGAAATCAATATGTATTTTAAACTGTGTCTTTAAACACTATTTTTTCCCCTATAAAAATACATGCTTGTAAAATTATTTCATTACTAGCTGAAGTACCCGTCTTCGACGGGTTAGTGAATGAAAATTTCCAAAAAGCAAAAACTTTCGTCAGCATTGCAGGAGTACACAGAATGGATGGAGTATGTTGCCAAAGTAAAGAAAGCGAAGTTATAATTTTCATTTATTGTTAAAATATTACAGGTTAGAGAGTAACTAAGTAATATCATTTCATTCGCTTTAGTCGTAATTATGTGATGCGCGAACGAATATTTACGCATATTGAAATAATTTTCGCAAAATCTCAAAATTTAATCAAAATTTTTGAAAAATTTGAAGCCTAGAATTTAAGTTGAGTGACAACCTATCATGTCAGCCAAATTCGTTTCATTCCCTGCAGTCTTTATTTCGTGATGCTGGAACAAATTTTCAGCATTTTAAAACGATTTTCGCAAAATCACAAAATGTAAGCAAAATATTTTTAAAATTCAACGCCTATAAATTAAGATTAGCAACTACCTATCATATCACTAAATTTCGTATCATTCGTATTAGTCGTTATTACGTGAAGTTTGAAGAAATCATCATTGAACGTATTTTGAGAGAATTTTCACAAAATCTCAAATTCTAATAAAAATGTTTAAAAAATTGGACTCCTATAGTTTATGTTGAGCAACCATATATCATGCGACCAAATTTCATATCATTTGCTTTAGTCATTATTACTTAATGCGGGAACAAAGATTCACTCAGTTTTAAACAATTTTCGCAAAATCTCGAAATCTGATCAATTTTTTTTAATTAGATGCTTATAGTTTAAGGTGAGTGACCACCTATCATTTCACCAAATATCATTTTTTCACCTTTGCAGTTATTACGTGATGTGCGAACACAAATTTACGCAGTTTGAAATGATTTTCGCAAAATCTCAAAATCTAGTCAAGATTTTTTTTTAATTCGACGCCTATGTTTTACGTTGAGTGAGCACCTATCATGACACCCAATTTCATATCATTCGCTTCAGTCGTTTTTACGTGATGCTCGAACACAAATTTACGCAGTTTGAAAGGATTTTCGCAAAATCTCAAAATCCAATCAAGATTTTTTGAAAATTCGACGCCTATGTTCTAAGTTGAGTGACCACCTATCATGACACCCAATTTCATATCATTCGCTTTAGTCGTTTTTACGTGATGCTTGAACACAAATTTACGCAGTTTGAAAGGATTTTCGAAAAATCTCAAAATCCAATCAAGATTTTTTAAAAATTCGACG
This sequence comes from Cheiracanthium punctorium, assembly GCA_038373885.1. Lineage (NCBI taxonomy): Eukaryota > Metazoa > Arthropoda > Arachnida > Araneae > Cheiracanthiidae > Cheiracanthium > Cheiracanthium punctorium. Next base: position 366,943 of record JAWZYV010001487.1, read on the forward strand.
CCTATGTTTTAAGTTGAGTGACCACCTATCGTGACACCCAATTTCATATCATTCGCTTCAGTCGTTTTTACGTGATGCATGAACACAAATTTACGCAGTTTGAAAGGATTTTCGCAAAATCTCAAAATCCAATCAGGATTTTTTTTAAATTGGATGCCTATGTTTTAAGTTGAGTGACCACCTATCACGACACCCAATTTCATATCGTTCGCTTCAGTCGTTTTTGCGTGATGCTTGAACACAAATTTACGCAGTTTGAAACGATTTTCGCAAAATCTGAAAATCTAATCAAGATTTTTAAAAATTCGACGCCTATGTTTTAAGTTGAGTGACCACCTATCATAACACCCAATTTCATATCATTCGCTTCTGTCGTTTTTGCGTGATGCTTGAACACAAATTTACGCAGTTTGAAACGATTTTCGCAAAATCTGAAAATCTAATCAAGATTTTTTAAAAATTCGACGCCTATGTTTTAAGTTGAGTGACCACCTATCATGACACCAAATTTCATATCATTCGCTTCAGTCGTTTTTACGTGATGCTTAAACAAAAAAAGCGTCACGGACAGAATGACAGAATGACAGAATGACAGACAGACAAACTTTTTTTTTGAGCGTCGCATCGGATTCCCGGGTGCTTGAAACGGATAGAAATCGCAAAATTTTTGATTTCCAAGAAATGTACAGACAAAAGTCTAATTTTATTTATATAGATATATCTGGACGGTCTTTACTAATTATAGGTTACATATTTTTAACTTATCTTAATTTATTTAATGGGTTAATTCATAAGAAATCGAACTGAGGATAGATAGATCTAGCACAATAATACCTCCACCATTCAAAATATACTGCATACACGGAAGGCATTTAAACTGTACATGCTTGTACAGGGGACTGTTACTTCCACATACCGCTTGGGACACTTCTAAAGGTCATTTCGTTAGTGTTCTACAAGCATATGTACATTACTTTTCAAGTTATCCTCGTTAAAATGATATAAAATATTTTCGTCAAAAAAATCTTTATAAGAGGAATAGAATAATCTATATAATAAATAATAAAAAATTCGGATAAAACATTCATTATCGTATTACGTTCAAATGTTTTTGCAAGACATAATAATCTTAAATGTAACAAGTAATTTGTGAGTTTCTTTGTGGGTCAAGAGTATCCGAAAATTCTTTTTGTTTTCAGTTTGCCCGAGGTTATGGCTTCTCGGATACCCCGACCGTGCGAAGATCCTCTCGGTTCTAATTATTTTATTTGAACGAACGTACTGGCATTCGCGCTCTTGACCTGTAGTTTCGACCGGCCAAAAATGAATTCTTTCATAGTTAACGTGGTTAATTTCCGAGATTAATAAGATAATTTATTGTAATAGTGGATTCCCCAACTATAAAAAAAATGACTTACATTCTATATATTATTATTGTTTCAAAAAGTAATTCGCCTTTGTTTAAATACTGTAAAATGTAAAATAAATAATTAAGTAAAAACAAAGCAAGCCAACTACCAAAAGCCTTCTAAGATGGTTTACATCCTAGTACACCTTCGAATTTCGCCAAAGCCACCCGCCTTTACTGCAAAATAAAAGAACTTTGGGGCTGCCCAATATCCGTTTAAAATACCATCCCCATATTTACTGCAAAACAAAATAACTTTATGTCCAATATTTAAATAAAAATTATTGTTTCGTGGGAGATTATTATTGATTATGGGGCGCGTTTTCCCTACAATCTTAATCCTATGGATCTAAGCTCTCGGGGAAATGCATAAGATAAAACTCGCGTTCCAGAGAACATCTTCAGAAATAGCCAAAAATATTTCCGTCCTATTGAGTCATTTTGAAAAGTTTGATTACAACTTCATTAAAAAATTCTTTCGACTTGTTACTGAAAAGTCCCTGAAGTGATCGGGACAGATAGACTACAGACTAATGAATAATCCGGCCCACTGACGGATTAACACAATTTTGTGGGTGGAGGCTTGGATGGAAGATTCATATATATATATATATATATATATATATATATAAATTTTATGGAAGGAAGTTGGGATTGTTTACATTAATTTCATTTTTCTCGGGAGGGGCGGTCACCTCCTCCGACCCCCTCCCTTTAATCCGCCCTTGATCAGACCCCGAGTCTGTTTTTTTGTTTCGGCACTTAGTTTTCTTTCTATATTTTGTTTATTTCTGGATTCAGTCTTCAAATAAAGACAAAAATTTAACATTATTGGTAAGGAATCCATTTTCTAAAGGCCATAGGTGGGTGGTGCAAAGATCTGGATCCTCCGTTTGTCCGAGTTTCGCTTTTAGTCAACGAAAGATAATGATACAGCCTTTCTTTCTGTCTTTCTTTTATTTCCCCCCTTTTGGATGCTCACTGAAATTTTTTTCTGAGAACCGTGTTTTTGTTCCACAGTATTGTTGGATATACTCTTGTGTGTGTCCTTATTGCTGACTTTAGAATACTCATTCAGTTTCGTCTAGGTAATGAGTTGACTAAATAATGCAGGCATGCAACAGCCACATTAAATATATTAATGACTATGTCATTTTATCGCTCACCCCCTTTTGAAAATGTGACATAAAAATGAGACACGAAAATGCGTTACGAAAACGCGACATAAAAGTAAGAATAAATGTCCGCTGAAAACGTTAGTATGTGTTACGTAAACCACCGATTTCTATAAGCTCCGTAAGGTTGCATTTATTTGATAAAATGATTGTTTAAAAATTTCATCCGTTTATTTAAATACTATTAGTTCACCACAGCTTTAATCTATTGTTACAATATTTCGTAAGCTGTAGAATATACATCACAAGTATATTTTACATATATTTAAATCTATTAGTTCACAACAGCTTTAATCTATTGTTACAATATTTACTAGCTGTAGAATGTGCATCACATGTATTTTTCTATAAATAGGTTACAATCCTAAAAATTTCAACATGGGGTTACCAGGAGAAATACACGATAGATGAGAGATAAAATGACATAGTCCATTAATATCGTTTTAATATGGCAATCATGAAACTAAAAAAATTAGGGGGGTCTCCCATTGATGAGGCTCGAACAGCCGAGTTATACATATATTCTTTCAATGAGTTGTCTACAACTGATTTACAGTTCCACTACATAGATCTTCAGAAATTGTCTTATCCAAAAAATAAATAAAAATGACAAGAAAGAAAGAAAGAACGAAAGAAAAAAAGATTTACAAGATTTATCTGTTGCCTTAAAAAATCAAGAAAGATAAATCATGCCAAGCTCATAGATTACAAAACACTTCCCAATACAAAATATTTTTGCGCCAAATCTGCTATGTATTTTAGTTAAAACTGGCGAGATTTCGTAGATAAAAAAATGTTGTATTATCACTGTAAATGCAATTTTATGAGATCCTGTAAAAGACCATTAATTTTTTTTAGCGTTTAACTGAAGAATATAAAAATTTTATACTCATTGTCTTGTGCTAGAAATGTATTAGTGTCTCTCAAATGCCACAGACTGCAATGGGAATTCTTTTGAGTGCTCCTGTAGAACTATTAATAATACGGACGTTATTCTCAATGGAGAGCATCATTTTGAGAGCCTTAGTAATATATATGCCAACTTTGTTTTCTTTCAAAAATCGAATATCTCTAAAATATGTTTTCAAGAATGACTGCTGATTCAGTCATTCCTGTATCAACAGATACAGGGGGAGACCCCCCCCGACCCCCCTTTTTAGTTCTGTTTTTTAGACTGTGCTATACATTGGATTTTTTTCTCCTGTAAAAGAACTATAAATGCTACACACACCATTTTCAATATGGTTCGTGGTACTGTACATAGAAAAAACATAAATTTCGCACAAATCAATGTATATCCACAGCAGTTAGAACACTGGATGGGTGGACATCAGAACAGACAAATAATCGAAATCATAAGGACGTTAACCCGTTTTGGGTTCTAATGCATTAACAAATTTTCGTCGGTCGGAGACCCCCATACTCCAAGGCAGATAGCCCTTAACAAAACACAATACAATAAATCAGTTAATTAAAGTGCGAGTAACGAATTTTCAAAATTTTCGAAGAAATCGACATAGCTTAATATAATTACATTAGACATTTTTCGAGGTACTACATTATTATCCAGGCGATCCGCCAAGACGAGCAACTTTTTCGCCAAGATAAATGCCGGACACATGAAATTATTGATGGTTCGGAATACGATTGCCAACAGTTTGCCAGGAAATTTGCGGGAAAAATAGTTTGGCGTTAATGACCGCCGGGATAATACGTAAATACCTTTTTCGATTTATCGTAAAATAATAAAAATATCGCCAAGTTTGGTTCATTTTTCAAAGCATTTTTTTCGCACCCTATTTGGCAATTTATCGCCAAAGTCGCCAACATTGCCGGCTTTTGGTTCAAATTTTGAAGGAGGCACACGATCGTCGTTGGATTATTAGCTAATCATATTGTAGGATAGTATTATATGCTTAAAATAGATGCCTGTTTCTAAACTGCCATTGACCGTATTGTATAGAAATTATTTTGAGTGCTTATAAAAAAACTTTTAACTATAGAAAAACTTTTTAGTTTTTCTATAGTTACTTTGAGTGCTATAGGAAAACTTTTAACTATACAGACACTATTTTCGATGCAAAGCTTCATTTTGTAATCCTTCATAACATCCAATTTTGTTTCATTTCAAAGAGCAGAATATCTCTAAAACTAGAAGTCAAAGCCTTTTGTGAAGGCAATTACAACGGGCGAGAGAAAAAACATTTTAAGGAAATTTGTCTTTCATTCAACATATTTAATTTTCATCCACCTAAAATAAATAAGTTCATATTCAATTTTTATTACAGACCCAAATTGAATTTCATGCTCATCTGGAAACGCGCGGAATCTTTTCGCAGTCGAAAGCTTTCGTTTTGTATACATAAACATTCGAATATCCAATAGACGATTTATTTGTGGGGGAAAAAATAATAATAAACTGTGTAATCGGGAGAAATTATTTTAAACGTATTGGAATCCCCCAATTGTATGACGTCATTTTCACTTAAAATAGGTCATTTTGCCACGCAAATGATTCAATTTTTTGACTCTCGGAAACGAAATGGTGCTGAAAATAGCGAAAAATCGCTTAAAAATGAAGTAACGGGTGGATTTTTAGATTTTAAAATTGACAGATTGTTTTCTATATTTTTTTACAAACTTGTGAAAAATTTCACGCGGATCGTACAAACGATGTAGAAGTTTTTAGGCTTTTTGTCCTTGACTTTGTAATCTTTTTGCAGTCATAGAGGAAAAAGTTTTATCTTGAAGTCGGGGTTCAGCGCAACTACAAGGGGTGATCAAATGAAAAGGTACCAAACGTCGCAACAACCTAACCGTTATCATATTTGTCCATGCAGCTATAAGAGCACGTATCGAGACATCTAGGAATGCGATTGGAGCCTTTTGTGTGGATAGGAACATGCGGGGGCCCGCAGGAGAGAGCAGAAACTCTTGTAAAAAGCACCCTACTACGTCCAAGTGACGCGGCAGTGCGTGTGAGGACAGGATGGTGTTCACATTGCAAAATTCGACGATTTAGGGGCAGCGAGGCGTTATCCGATTTCTGACAGCGGAAGGTGTTAAACCGGCCACTATTCATCGCAGGATGATGATAGTATACTGGGAAGGCTGTGTGTGCCACAAGTCAATGAGAAAATGGAATGTCCGTTTTCGCCAAGGAACTGGTCACGTTCAAGTGGGAGACGTTGGACCATCCGCCCTACAGTCCGGACATGTCACCCTGCGATTTCCATATGTTCTTTCCACTGAAGAAACCACCTGAAAGGGAAGCGCTTCTATGGTGTATATTTTGAATAAAGTCTACATTTGTACCCACCGTTCTTACCTTTTCATTTGATCACCCCTTGTAGTTAGCAGGATGATACGCTTTAAAGAATAACTTCCCATAGAGCGCAATGTATTGGGACTATTTTGAGTGCTCCTGTAGAAAAAAATCAATAAATGCTACATAGATCCTTTACAATAGGGTACATGGTACTGCAGATAAGAATAACATATATAAATTTCGTAGAAATCAATGCCTATACACGCGAGTCAAGGACGGACAGACAGAGAAACCGAAATCTTAAACACTTTCCTACCTTGCTGGAAAGTGTCAAAAAAGCTAGATCTTGAGAGGGAAAGACGAAAACTTTCAAGGTAAAGGCGCGGGGCCCCCAAAAGCGCGGGGCCCGTAGCATTTGCTAAATCTGCTATATTGTTAATCCGGCGCTGCCCAACTGATTGGATTATTGCTTCGAATTGATGCAGAATTGATTGAAATTTACTCGTATTTTTTGGCAAACTATGGGACTTCTGAATCATGAAACCAGATTTTAATCAGTCTCTCAATGAAGTGTTGTTGTTCATCAGAAATAGGAGAAACATTTATTACCATAGAGAAATGGTTAAAAATCTAAAATAGTGTCAGTATTTCATCGAGCTTCAACAAAATAATTCCTTGGGAATAAATAATTCTTTGTGAGTACGTACTTAGAAAAACATCCTTTTAAAATGACCAAAGCATGTATAAAAACTGTGTACTTCCCGAACACGAAATGTTTATTTCAAAATTCTCAGATTGAAATATTGGAAACAAAGAACATCATCATCAACAAATTATTATAAATTTGGTCAACACTGTAGGAGGTCAACACTGTTAGAAAATAGTATTTGAAAATTTTTATTCAAAATCCCCAAATGTACATTGTATTTTTCTATAAAATCGGGCAATACTCATGAGTACACTAATATGCGAACGGAGGTTTGAGCTGTTAATCTTAAAAATAAATCCTCAAACTTATTCGAAATTTTAATTTGAAAGTTTATCACGTCACTACAAGTTAAGTCGATTAGAGTAGCATCATCCATCATATATGTTATGACGATGCATGGTCTACTGGGAAATCGTTTCTTATCAGTTTCAAAAGTTTCAGTCAAGTTTACTTTCAAACGCAAACATCGTATGTTTTTACACGATATGTAGAAAGGAATTTTTAGCTCAGTAATGAAAATATTTGCAAGACAAACACTGATTATTTCAAAAAAGTTTTCAGCGTAACAACGCATTATTTTTTTTTCTTATCTGTCTCTCCCTTCTCAATAAAAATTTCACTTCTTACAAAGACAGGTTCGGACAGATATCTAAACTAAACTTCTGTAGTCAGGTATGTCAGAAATGTACTTTAATAAAACTTATGTTATTGAATACCAGAGCTGTATGATTTTTATCATCATACAAACTTCACCATATTTATTTTTCTATTCTTTAATTCTTTAATTCTGTTATGAATAATAATCTTAGATATTAGTCTATGCTAATAATTTCTTGTTATGAAAGTTAAATTCCCATCTTACATATCCACAGTCGAGGTTTAAAAAGTATTTTTAAATTGTGTCTAAAAGAGCAGATTTTAGTTCAAACAGAAATTTTCGATGAAATTATTAAACGAACGGTAAACTAAACTAAATGTTTTACTTTAAGCCTTTGGTAAATAAAATTGCTTCTTATTTTATTTTTTATTTAAACATACACTTTTTCACTATTTTAACTTATCAAACTAACACATTATTATTAAATTTTATATAACGTTTGTATAAAGGGTTCACACAACACACAGGTTCAACTCCGATCAGGTTCATCTCCGACAGGTTCCGATGAATTATGGTTTATGAACTGTTTCTGTTTGTTCTTTTCAATCACATGTTTTCTCCTTTAATAATTTATGGTGAGCGGTATCTAAAAGATACAAGTATGATACAATTTTTCAGTATCCATGTTTAGGGTAAGATTCAGCCTTTCTGATTCATGTTTAAATGTAACACATATTAAACGATTCAATGGTTGTTGTCATTTAATAAAATGAAAACTAATTTGCTTGGTATGCACTGAAGTGCTGAAAATGATATGATGACAATATGAAGATTTAAAAATGACGCTTCCATCACGTTAAACTCATTAAAAGAGGAATGGTTGTTTGTTCTGTTCGTTAGATTTTGCTCAGAATAACTGTTAGAGCTTGATGCAGGAGACAGCATTTTACAACTTGATGTAGATTTAAAGGTACTTTGCTCTATATACAGTAGTAAAAGAGTATTTACAACACCATATGAAAATTCTCACAACGAATACGCTAGTGGTTGTTTCTCACCTGAATAGTCGAGATCAGCAATATAGAAGAAACGTGATTGTGAACTAATGGACGAATATTCTGTAAACTTACTGCAAATTTCTGTGAGAATTGTTATAATTTATTTCTGAGCGGTTAAGTATTCCGTTGATGAGCTGTTATAGATAGTAGATGACAAAACTTGTGTGTATTTTCTGACAGCTGGTCATCGATGTCAGGTCTTTACCCAAGTTTAATAAGAAAAGAAAATGGTCCTTGAGAGACTGTTAAAAAGTTGAATGTTCCCAATGGATCATATTTTTAGTTTTTAGAATCTGGAGATATAGTCGGGATGTAGTGGAAGTATACATCTGGTAGTTTCCAATGTACTACATCTGAAAGCTATCTATTTTAGATCTATATTGGAAAAATTAGATCCATAGCAAACTGTGCATAAAAGAAATGTGCAACCTAGATATCATTACTTAATTGCATGAGAGTGTTTATCAGGAGTAATATTAATAATTTGACGAAGCTCAAATTCATCAAAAAATCGCTAAGCTCGGACGCTTGTGGATTATTTACAACTTTTTATCGATTTCATTTAAAAAAATGACAGTGAAATTCACCGACAATATTGCGCACAAATTATTATACGAAACTAGTTTGAGGAACATACGAAACAGTTAGCAAACATAATTTAGTCCCCTAGATCTTTTACATGAATACTTTGAAGGATATCAGAATGTATTATCAATTGCACCATTTGTGTATAAAGTTCATTATCCCCTTAACCAAGAAATTGCTAACTGCTTTAGAGAGGCATTTAGTCAGTCTTGTTAATATCTGTAATACAGGGGGACAATTATTTAGCTATTTGAAAAATAATCTTGATAATTGTTAAACTGTTGGTGAGATTCAGTTAAAACTTAATGGCTAAATACAGCAATGTTGAGCATGCGCTCTCTAATTGTTGTCTTTATCATTTTTTAAGAGCATATGTGGATAAGACAACTTGTTCAAGTATTACAACAGTCAAAAATTTGATTCAAATATGATTTTGATTTGAGAAAATGGTAGATAGAACCCTAACACTTTCAGCAGATTGTGTAGAATCTTGCTATTCGTCTGCACATCAATACCATTGAAGGCAAGGATATCGAACATGCATTAAACTAAATGCTATCTGTAGTTATTTTTAAAATTTGAATTATTTATTTTAACCTAGTAGTTTTTCAAAAATGTAAGTTTTATTTCATTTCGTTCAGCAGGTGTCTCTCATTACATTTAATTATAATTATTTTCGTTTCAAAACACTTTAAAACGATTGATAAAGCTCTTTTAAAAATTTGGCTTTACGGAGTATCAAAATGCTGAGATGAAAAATTATTAGTAGAACTAACAGTGAATGCCACTGCATAAGTAATCTTTCGTACAAGATGAAATTTCTGCCCCCCCCCCCAAAAAAAAAAGAAAAAAAGAAAAAAGTTCTGAAATAAAAAATCAAAATTGCGAAATGTTACTCCTGAAGTCATTTTCGTGGAAGCGAAAAATTTCAAAACTTCTTTCGTCTGAAACCTCTGTAAATAATGGAACAGAATTAAGAGTAGTTCTCTCGCTGCTTACTTCTTTTATCTAACTCGTACATCACGGGGGTTACTTTACGGGGCTTATATGTTTCTGATCTAGTATCTTTACATTTGCAGTTGCATTTCGGCTGAAGCATTCACCTCGAAAATCTGACGCTTAATGGCTCGAAACTGGAAAGTCTTCTGTTCTTTTTCGATATCGCGGATATTTTAACAAAATCTGTAACTCTGACAGTGATTTGAAAAGCCTTATGTAAGTTATTTATTTTTGTAAAGTTCTTTTACATAGATACTGGTCGTAAAAATGTTTATCTGGATTTAGGAGCCACGTTAAGCTTCTAAATTTGTTTTTGTTCACGAGAAATTTTATTCGGTATGAATAACTTACAGTTTTCGCCAAATATCTTTGCCACATTTTAAAAATTACAATAAAATCAAGTAACTGGCATATGAAGATCCGATAGCACAGCAATGCTTTTTACATTAGAAAATTCTGTTTAACATGTTCACTGCTGAATCAAAAAGTATTAGAGTACAAACCAAATTTCTTATGTGAATTTCACATATGAAATATAGTTTTTAATACGAAATGACCGTGCGTCGTGAATAATAAAAATTTCACACATTTCTTTCAAACTACGTGGTTTTCAAAAGAAGTAATTAGTTATTCAGAAAACTTAAACTGAAAATTCAGCGTGCTCGCCTGATTATCACTCGTTGGCCCGCGATCGTCAGCGAATATGTAAAGCGGAAAAAAATAGTTACAAAGTTTTCGCATAGATGGAGTTGTACCATATAAACAGCAAGAAAAGATATCAAACACCGAAGACAAGCTTCTAAAAAGCATTTATTTTCCACAAAAAGGGCATACACTTGAATGAGTGTAACCTTTCCACTAGGGATCGACCGATACCACATTTTCGCCGATGACCGATACCGATACTTTACCTATGAATTCATTTTCAGAAATAGCCGATACCGATACCGATACTTAACCGATACCGATACTTTACGTAATTTAATGTCATTTAAACCTACATCTGTATTCTGAGCAGTTTTTTTTAACGAGAGTGTAGTTCTCGTTAAAATGAATAACAGCATGATGAAATTTGATGCAAGTAGAAAGCATTAAAAAGAAAAAGCAGTGGATACATTGAAGTGTGGAATTACAGTAGTTCTAGTCTTTCTTTTCTATTCAATCATGCCGACGAATGGCCGAATTTATAAAAAGCTGAGCACTGGGAAGCGTCTTAGTGTGCAGGCTCGGAATTCTTTCTCCTCGCGTAGCTGTCAATCTAGTGGTCTAGAATTTTGGGCGATTTTCTCCAGGTGTTACGTGAATATGCGTTAGACTCCCTTAAAAAGTCCTCCGCCCAAGCCCCCCCCTATAGGTAGATGCCCCTCATTTAGGCTTAACAGAACGCAAACACGGGGGAGGGGGAGTTAAAGGGATATATTAATAAGAGAATCCATTTCCAGTGCCGACTGGTGCAAATATTTAAATCAATTTTTCTCAACCTCTATTTTGTCGCCTAATTGTTGCTATGAGCCAGATAAAAGGTTTCCATATTAGACCCAAAACAGCTTCCTGCTTGCTCTTACTATATGTGTCTTTGTTCTTGGTTAATGCCTCGATTTTGTGCTTACAAAAGTAAAAACATCAAACGTATTCAACTTCAAAGCTTGCAAGTTTTATTTAGATTTTCCTTAATTATAATTCTTTCACAAATGAAAATAGCTGTTAGATTACTTAAACTGCATTAAATTGTGATAATGTATAAACTGTACAATATTATGTAAGTACATATGTAGATATTGTTCATTAAATACGTATGTAAATTCTTCCCTTAAAATGCATAATAAGTTCACATTAATTAATGGTCTTATTTATCTAGTCCAATTATTTAAAAACTAAGTGAATTATTAAATTTTTTAGCAAGATTTATTTTTAATATGAACTCATGTGATCATTTTTAAGTTCGTTTTGAAAATCCGAATATTTTGATTCTCCGGACAGGGTTAAGCCACAATTAATCCGTATAATCCATGTATTTGATCTTTTCCGTACGAAGAACAGGTACACACCGATTATTAATGTGTTTTCCTTATATATAAACCAAATACTATTTATTCACAAGAAATATGTTTTTTACCCCAAAATTTGAAATAAACTAAATAATATTTAGTAATACCAATTATACTAATACAGCTTCAACTTTTTAAATTAACAATATAAATAATTAGTAGATATTGATAATTATTACACTTCTCAAAACAGAATGATACACAAATCCTACGTTCTCTCATTAATCTGATCGATAATACAATCATTAAATGTTTGATAATTCGTACTTTTGATAGTGTGTAATGGTTTAAAAATGAATCATTTTTTTAATTTCTGGACCAACATAATTAAAGTTCACGGGAGTCGCCAGTTTTCAAGTTACTGCCAAAAAGTTAACTTCTTTGTGACACAAAAAAGGAATAAATTGTTTTTACAAATAGGCTTCGTTTATAATTTTAGTATCATTAATTTTGTCACTGAAACAGCTACAATATGAAGAAAAATATTTTTGCTCGTTTTCAAGCTACGCCTTGGAGGGTCTAAATAAAAGATGCTTAAAAATGACGAGATTAAATGAAGGTTAAAGAAAAATCCAAAATGATAAACTAAATTTAATTTTCAAGTCTTAAAATAAAATTGCTATTTAAAGTATCCATATTTAATGAAATTGATCTTCAGTGTTTCTGTTTTTATGATCATTGTTAACATGTTTTTCTGTGATTGATATGAACAAATTTTATCTGTTTTAATTCTGAGCTCTGAGCAGGGGCGGCGTGGCACGGTAAGCAAGGTCTGGGTGTCATCGTCGAAAGGGGGGCCATTTCGAACTAAAACTGAGAAAATCTTGATCTAGCGCAGTGGTTCCCAAACTTTTTGTCCTTCTCTTCAAAAAATCTTCAACTAGATTTTTTTTTCACGACCCACTACTACATAACGATATCCAATATAGGCTATATAAAATAGTATAGTTTACTAAACATATAAAATACTAAAGTTTAATTTTTCTCACCCTTTTCGACCCACCGAAATTGCTCCCGTGCCCAACAATGGGTGGCGGCCCATAGTTTGGGAACCACTGATCTAGAGGACAAAAGGGGCGCCTTTTTTTACGTTTGCAGAGGGGCACCATGTGTGTGTGTGTGGGGGGGGGGTATGTCCGACAAACGTCATTCGGTTCAAACCCTACCTCCGTTTGCATGCACAGAAATACGATTCACTTCCGATAGCAGAATGCTACTTTCTGTTTCAAATACTTCCGGCTAACTAATGGTAAAATGGCTGTATCTGAAGTTCTCTAAGCTAAATAGAAACAAATTCCTCAAACGTATTTCGTAGGCTGAAATATTACACTTTAACACACATATAGGCAACCGCCGGCCTGCAGGCCGGATGTGGCTTTTGATCCGGCCCACGGAACACTTGAAAACTCCGTATAAACCATTCAATATCCCATATAAATCCCAATTATACGCCCCGCCACTTCGCTAAAATCCGCAAGTTTAGCCCGCGACTTCGCAACATCCTAAAGTTTAGTCCACAACTTTTCAAAGGTTGCCCATACCTGCTTTAACACTTTAACGGTCATCATCCCCAGAAATATCAAACGTTGTCAAGGACCGTCTCCCCATCAATTTTGATATCTATATCATACCCATTGATAGATTTGGGGCCCCCCAATCTATGAAATTTGTTATAATTTTCATAAAATTTTGATATAAAAAAGAATACTACAGAAAAAACATTTTAAATTGGAGGCCCTTTCAAGTCAGGGGCTCTGGGCAAAGTCCCGATTCGCCCGTATAATAATAAGGCCCTGCGCTTCACGACCAAAACCATATCAAACTTTAATGCTTCAACCTTTTAAAACCATTAAAAAGAGTTTTCCAAATGGAAGAAAATGTGCCTCACTCTATTTTCAGCGGACTTTTAAAAGTGAATATTTTTTTGAAAATTTAAAATCGCAGAACGCAAAACAATGTAAAATAACGTAAATTTGAAGTAAAATAAACGTAAGTGTATTATATTTTATTCTCTAAATTCGTGGATTGTCTTTACTTTTGAACATTTCATTTATACAATGAAAAGTAAGAAACCGTAAGTTTAGCAAATTTATAATAAATACCAATTTTTTTTAAATTGAAAGTCATAATTTAATACTTTTAAACATCGAATTAACTAAAAAATTTGTAATATTTGCTGAAATAACTGCAAAAATCTCTAATCTCTGAACAACGAAATTTTCTTTATAGCGAATTTTTAACTGGAACCAAACGAGTTCGTTATAGGGAGATTCAATTGTATGTATATATATATATATATATATATATATGAATGAACTCTTTTTCGAGTCCACACAGTGAGAAAATAAACGTTTATAAAACTGAAGTAAAATTATAGCCTACCTCTCGACATTTGTTTTTTGCAATCCTTGCAGATAGCGAGTTAAGTCCAATTCAAAATAATTTAGAAGGATAGACGATTGTCCTGTTAAACTGTCATATAACGATTCTTCGTCCATAATTTTGACCACACTTGGTGATACGACATACATTTAGCGATGGTTAGAATTAAAAAAAAAAACAGTTCGAAAACACTCGCGCAAACAGATGTGCCAATGAAACGACGCCTCTCATCTCATTACCAAAATAAAGATTCTAGAATGGTGTTGCGCCTGCGTGGTTTCTTCTGAAAAGCGAAGTATCGGTTGAAAAGTATCGGTGAAAATGGATGAAAGCAACAGAAACCGATACTTTCCCGATACTTTTAGAATCGAAAGAACCGATACCGATACCTAAAAAAATAGGAGGTATCGGCGCCGATACTATCGGTTGCCGATACTATCGGTCGATCCCTACTTTCCACCTTTTAGTAACGTTAAATACATACGAACGACAATCCAATTTAATTCGCGTATTTGCTGGCATTGACAGTCGAAAAGACTGAATTATATACGTTATTCAAGTACAAATTCATTTGCATATAAACGAACAAAGAATTTAATTAAGAATGAGAAATTTTAAAACCAAAAAATCTGATTACAAATATTCCGATCTAAACGTTTTTTAGTTTCAGTTCAAATAGATGGAAAAAGTGTTGCGATTATTTGAGAGTGTAAACACGTATATTTTGTTTGATTTACTATTTACTGTTAAAATAACCGAATAAAAATATTTTACTGTGTAAATTTACTATATCAAACTACATTATTAAACTTTTTTCAGGAATCAATTTATCTTGCAATCTATTCTGTGTACGTCATTCTATGTTTACTTAGATAGTATCTCCGATTTTCTAACTTATCAAAATAAGATGTACGAAATGAGTACCAAGATGTTAGAAGATATCTCTGTATTATGATTACTTTAATAAAGTAGTAATAAAAAATATTTTATAAGACAGATTTTATGGCATACTATTACTGTAAACAACGAAAAATATGTCATAAATAACGAATGCTAAATCATTTATCTCAAAAGCACATTGTCACAGAGACTATGCCACGCTCATACAGATCTAAAACCAGCAAAGCTTACTGAAGTTATTTTAAGTCATATTTTAGATGAACATGTAAGTTTTAGAGTAACTTCCAAAATTGCATTTGAAAGCTCAAAACATCATCATTTTTCATTACAAAACCACTTGACATTTAAGTTCTTTAAAGATTCTACTGAAGTCTTAGTCTGCTTGAGCAAGAAAATTGCGTAACCAATGCACATGATATAATTAATTTTTCTCGCTTATAAATTACTGTTATATATCATTTGCAACACTCAAAATTTTAAATTGTGTACTTGAAATCTGTGTACTATTCTCGTTCGTTGAAAATGTTACGCTTACGCACCGCTCAAAATAAACAGAACCGAGAATAAAAAAGATTAACAAATAGTGAAATGAATGATTCTGTAACACCACACTGCCTATGAAAATGTTGAGGTAAATTGTGCCAAAACTGCCAATATGTTCTGGCAATCGCCAAATATTGAAGCAAAAGTTGTTTCTCTTTTCAAGGACTGTTATACAGCATTAAAGAAGTACACAGGAAAAAAGTAAGAATTAAAACGATCATCATCAAAATCACGTGAAATTATGTTAAAGTTTAGCAATTGCTGATATATATCGCAAAATTTGTTTTTAATATGCTTTCTTTTGCTATTTGTATTGATATTATCTGTTTTAATTAGGTATTAGTATTCATTAATTTTCAAAGGCTAATCTACGGAAGCTCAACATTTATTGAACCTTATTTATGATACAAGAAGCAGTTAACAATTATACGTAGAAAATAATATTGATTAAGGTATAATAATTAAAGCTATACAATAATTGTTATTTAAAAACATTGATTATATATATTGCAAGTCTTTTTTCATATGCATTCATGTTGGCTTTATAATTATGGGGTAAGAGTTTGAACTGTTTTGTAGACCAGGATCTGAAAATCTATAATAATAAAAATGAATGTTTGTAAATCTGTCTGTCTGTATGTGTGCGGTCTCCAGACAAATCTACTGCACGCAGAACTCTGAAAATTTGAATATATAAGCCCATGAGTCCGATAATGTGCACCTGAGAATCAGAATTTTAAAATTTTAATTACTTTTTTAATTATTAATTAAAAACCGTTTTCAGGATGCCATGCTCGGCGAGTTTCGCCAGCATGATACTGTGAGACAAAATCGCATGCATTGGAAAACATGAAATGGCATGGAAATTTAGTCAGTTTTGCGCCAATCTATATCAATAAAAATGAATGTCTGAAAATCTGCATGCGTGCGATGTCCAGAAAAAACTACTGGACGCAGAACTCTGAAAATTCGAACATATGAGCCCATTCCTTCGGTAATGTACACCTGAGGCTCAGAATTTTGAAATTTTAATTACTTTTTAAATTATTAATTAAAAACCAATTTTAGTTCGTCATGTTTGGCGAACTTTGGCCTCATGAAAAGATTTATGCTTGAAGTGAGTGGTAACCGCAAAATTAAAAAACCGTTTCTTACGTTGCCATGCTTGGCGAGTTTCGGCCGAATGCTACTATAAAACAAATCGTTTGCATTTGAGAAGCATGAAATGGCACGAAAATTTCATCAGGTTTGCGCCAAATCTATCTATCTCTATAATAATAAAAATGAATGTTTGTAAATCTGTCTGTGTGCGGTCTCCAGATAAATCTACTGCACACAGAATTCTGAAAATTTGAATATATAAGCCCATGAATGCCGATAATGTGCACCTGAGAATCAGAATTTTAAAATTTTAATTACTTTTTTAATTATTAATTAAAAACCGTTCTGAAACGGAAATTTTCTTATCCTGTGTTACGAATTTTGGGAACAACCCGCTGTTCTGGGGTTTAAAATAGTTTAAAATTCGTATTCTATGCGTTAAATAGTTAAATTTTGCTTTTTGTTGCATTGATATGTAATGTTCTGGAAATCTCGGATTCTATGGGTCGTAGGTCTTCGAAAACCTAATTTTGGGGACTTATTTTTAGCGCCAAATTTGGCGATATTTCTTTATTTGGCGCGTTTTTCCTAATGGGGCCTTTTCATGAATTTTTTTTATGGTATTTAATACGTTTAATGACCTAACATTTCCTAATTTTCAGAAATTTAAATCGAAAATTGCGGATTTTGCCTGATAATTTGTTTAATTGGATGAAATATTTAATAACTCCAGCAATTTTAATGCAAATTACACGATATTTCTGGGAGAAATATGTGACGGCCACGGCAGTGAGTTGTCTTTAGTGGTGCGTTTGTAAGTAGGTACCAGTAACTCGGGAACTATAACTTGCACATTCTGTAAGATAATTGCGACCTAGAGTACTAATCTGTGAGTTGCAGTTTATGTGCTAAAGTTTGTGTATGATGCTAAATTGGCAACAGCGTTTTCAATTTAAACTATGTATTTTTTGTTTACGATAACTTCTGCACAATTTTCTTGAAGTGGTTTTAGTTTTTTTTCCTGTTTACGATAATTTGTTTATATATCAAACAATGCCACCAAGGAAGAAAAGATGTCAAAGATCGATACAGAGAGAAAATAGAGAAAGAAATCAAAGAGAAGACGAAACCTCCCCACAAAGAGAAGAAAGACTGCAAGACATGAGAGAAAGAAATCAAATAAGTAGGCAATTTGAAAGCACCCCCGAAAGGCTATCAAGACAGATGCAGGACAGAGAAAGACAACAAAGAATAAGAGAAGCTGAAAATACACCCGAAAGGCTGTCAAGACAGATGCAGGACAGAGAATGACAACAAAGAATAAGAGAAGCTGAAAATACCCCGGAGAGAGAGTCGAGACGGTGTCAAATACATGAAATCAATGCACTAAGGAGAGAAGCTGAAGCCACCCCTGAAAGACAATCCAGACTACTGCAGGTCAGAAGTGGAAGAAGTGCTGCTCGAATGCGCATATGGATAAATTTTGAAAATGCAGCTTTCAATTACGACTCATCAGTAGATTATGCCACTGATCCTTTGTGCATAGTAGGATTGATGACGATTACGTGCCAACACTGTGAAGCAAAGAAGTGGAAAGGTGAAACCCTAGGTATGTGCTGTAGTGGAGGAAAGGTACAACTTCCAGTGTTAATGGATCCTCCTGAGCCCCTACGCACTTTTCTGCTTGGACAGTCAGCCGAAGATAAACATTTTCTGGCAAACATCAGAAGATACAATTCATGTTTCCAGATGACATCTTTCGGCACAACCAAAGAAATTAGAGAGCCAGGATACATGCCGACATTCAAGGTGCAAGGTCAAGTATATCACCGCATCGGAAGTCTATAGTCATTGCCAAACGAAGAGCCGAGATTTTTGCAAGTATATTTCGTGGGAGATGGTGCACAGCAAGCAGACCAGCGTTGCAGAAATGTGCCACAAACACGACAAAAAATTGTTCTTGAGTTGCAAGACATGCTGCATCATCATAACTCCTACGTCCGCAGCTTCAGATCGGCCATGGAAAAGATGAGGCCTGATTTCAAAGTCGTCATCTTAGCAGACAAAACCACACAGGGTGAATATCAAAGGCGCTTCAATGTACCAACAACATCAGAAGTGGCTGTCATCATGGTGGGTGAAGAACATGGAGCAAGAGACATAGTTTTAGAAGAAAGGAGTGGCACCATCCACAGAATTCCCGAAACGCACAGGTCCTACGACGCCCTACAGTATCCACTCCTATTTTGGCAGGGGGAGGATGGATATCATTTTGAACTGCGACAGAGAAATCCGATTACAGGAATACCACAGGCTAAGAAGATTTCTGCCATGGACTTCTACGCATACAGGATTATGGTGCGCTCTTCTAGCTTCAACATTTCACTGAGAAGCAAGGACCTGTTTCATCAATTCATCGTGGACATGTATGCCAAAATTGAGGTTGAAAGGCTGAGGTACATCCGACTGAATCAGAGAACGCTGAGAGTGGAACAGTATGCACATTTAAGAGATGCAATGATGAACGATGGAAATGTTGAAAACATTGGCCAGTTGATAATCTTGCCTTCAGGCTTCACTGGGGGTCCCAGGTACATGCATGAGCGAACTCAAGATGTCATGACCTACATCAGAAACTACGGTAGACCAGACCTCTTCATCACCTTTACGTGCAATCCCAATTGGACCGAAATACAGCATGAACTATTCCATGGGCAAAAACCACAGGATCGTCATGATTTGTCTGCAAGAGTGTTTCATAAAAAGCAAAAGGCACTGATGAGTCTCATCACAAAGGGAAAGATTTTTGGTGATGTTCAATGTCACATGTACACGATAGAATGGCAGAAGCGAG
Source organism: Cheiracanthium punctorium (assembly GCA_038373885.1). Taxonomy (NCBI): domain Eukaryota; kingdom Metazoa; phylum Arthropoda; class Arachnida; order Araneae; family Cheiracanthiidae; genus Cheiracanthium; species Cheiracanthium punctorium. Next base: position 386,571 of record JAWZYV010001487.1, read on the forward strand.
GACTCCCTCATGCTCACATTCTCATATGGCTCAAAGATACTGTTCATGTTCACAGAGTGGATGACTTAATCAGAGCAGAAATACCCAATCAACAAGAAGACCCACAACTTTTCACGAGTGTAACAAAATACATGGTGCACGGCCCATGCGGATCCATAAATCCACTCTCTCCATGCATGAAAGATGGAATTTGCACGAAGCGATTCCCACGCAAATTTTTGAAAGATACACAAACTGGACAAGATGGATATCCACTCTATCGCCGTAGAAGCCCACAAGAGGGTGGTTTCACCGCACGCATTCCTTTCCAGCGATCAGAAATTTCTGTAGACAACACCTGGGTTGTTCCTTATTAGCCTCTTTTGTTGAAAAATTTTAATGCGAATATCAACGTTGAATTTTGCAATTCCGTAAAATCGATAAAATATATCTGTAAGTATGTCAATAAAGGATCAGACATGGCTGTGTTCGAAGTCACCAGTGGACAGAATGACATGGATGAAATTCACCAGTATGAAATGGGCAGATACATCAGCACTAACGAAGCATTATGGAGAATACTCAGCTTTCCAATTCATGAACGTCTCCCCACAGTGGTTCATCTAAGTGTTCACCTTGAGAATGGACATAGAGTCTACTTCAGGACCGAAAATGCTGCTCAGCGGGCAGAAACACCTCAGGAAACAACACGTACGTCTTTCTTTAAGCTTTGCACCCACGATGAGTTTGCATGCATGCTACTCTACAACCAACTTCCAAAGTACTACACTTGGAACAATAGTAACAAGACTTGGAACCGTCGGATACAAGGACAGGTTGTACCAGAACAAGCAGGAATAAGGTCCACCAATGCACTCGGACGAGTGTACTCCATCCATCCAAACAACTCTGAATGCTTTCACCTGCGACTCCTTCTGCATGAAGTAAGAGGTCCGAAGTCATTCATAGATTTGAGAACAGTTGGTCAAAGGGTCTGCGAAATTTACAAAGAGGCTTTTCAACTTAGAAGACTTCTGGAGAACGATGACCATTGGAATAGAGCACTGGAAGAAGCTGCTGCCTCTCGATCTCCAAAGGTATTGCGGAACCTTTTTGCCGACATGCTGCAAACATGCTCAATGTCTGGTCCAAAACAGTTATGGATCAACCACAAGGAGAACCTGTCAGAAGACATACTGCACCAAGTCCGTATACAACAACAGAACATGGATCTGGACTACAGTGATGATATCTTCAATAAAGCTCTCATCTATATTGAAGATCAGATGATATCGATGGGTGGATCGAACCTGAAAAGCTTTGGACTTCCAGAACCGACTCGCAACTGTGATTCTGCCATACCAAGTGAAGAAATGATGGAAAGAATTTACGACACAGATATGCTAACAAGATACGTAGAGGAGAACGAGCCAAAATTAGTCCAAGATCAAAAGGAAGCATTCGACAAGATTACAAAAGCAGTGTTTGAACGGCAGGGTGGCATTTTCTTCTTGGATGCTCCTGGCGGCACAGGAAAGACTTTCCTTATCAATCTTCTTTTGGCCAAAGTTCGCCAAAAAAGCGAGATTGCCCTCGCTGTTGCTTCATCCGGTATTGCTGCTACACTACTCACAGGAGGGAGGACAGCTCATTCGACCTTCAAATTACCACTAAATCTCGCATGCACAGAGACTACTACATGTAACATTTCTAGAAATTCAGCAAAGGCCAAGGTGCTACAGAATTGCAAGCTCATCGTCTGGGACGAATGTACTATGTCCCATAAAGCCGCATTCGAGGCAGTTGATGTCACTTTGAAAGATCTCAGACGTAACAATTACAGAATGGGAGGCATCACTACGGTCTTGGCCGGTGACTTTCGACAGACGCTGCCGGTTATTCCCCGTGGAACGAGGGCAGATGAAGTGAAAGCCTGCATTAAGTCATCGTACATTTGGAATGGCATTGAAAGACTTGGACTGTCAACAAACATGCGCGTTCATGTCACTGGTGATCCCTCTGCCCGGTATTTTGCAGAAAATCTACTTAACCTAGGAAATGGGGCTATTATTTCGGATCCTCAAGATGGATGCATAGCTATGCAAACAATTGGAAGAGTTGTGGAAACACAAGATGAACTAAAACAGGCAGTGTTTCCAAATGTGGCACGCCACTTTACTGATCACGCATGGCTGTGCCAAAGAGCAATTTTGGCCCCAAGAAATGAAGCTGTCACTGTCATAAATAAGCAACTTTTACATGAATTGCCCGGTAGCCCAGAAATTTACAAATCCATTGACACAACATGTGACATACATGAAGCTGTTAACTACACAACAGAGTTTTTGAACACATTGGAACCACCCGGAGTACCCTCGCACAAGCTGGAATTGAAGATTGGGGCACCAATCATGCTTCTCAGGAATCTGCATCCTCCATCACTCTGTAATGGAACAAGACTTTCTGTCAAGAAACTCATGCCGAACATTATTGAAGCCACCATCATGACTGGCCATTCAGCAGGCGAAGATGTGTTCATACCAAGGATCCCAATCATCCCTTCAGATCTGCCATTCAGCTTCAAACGCCTTCAGTTTCCCGTCCGTTTAAGTTTCGCCATGAGCATCAACAAAGCACAAGGACAGTCGCTGAAAGTTGTTGGTCTCGATCTTACGAAACCGTGTTTCTCCCATGGTCAACTTTACGTAGGTTGTTCAAGAGTTGGAAAAGCCGACAATCTTTACGTCTTAGCTCCAAATGGAAGGACATTCAATATAGTCTATCCTGAAGCTCTGTAAACAAGCATGTTAAGGTAGGAAACTTTTTCACGCAAATACTGCTAAGTGTTGCAATTTCTTTCATCTATGTCTATAATAATAAAAATGAATGTTTGTAAATCTGTCTGTCTGTATTAGAGATGAGTCGGGCTCGGGCTCGTGAAAAATGTCTCCTTTATTGAACATACTCCTTGAAACATATAAAAAGGGATTCACGAGGAAAATAAAAGTACAGTCAACTCCGGTTATAGTGAACCTCTGGGGACCATCCAATTTCGTCCACTGTATCCGAAGTTCACTAAAACCAAAATGTCTTCATGATGGATAGAGATACTGTATGTGAATTGGGACTCATGGTTTGCGTTCACTGTAGCTTTTGGTTCACTATAACCGGAGTTGACTGTACTTATAAAAAAAAAAAAAAAGCGGCACTGGCGCCTAGAAGGTGTGTTAAGCTCTTTGGATATTTCAGAACGGCGGCTTATATTGATTAGTTAGTCATGAGATCCGACCATCATTTGATAAACATGGATATATAAAGAATTAGAAAGTGCATAGAAAGTTTGCAACTATATTTGTCTTTAATTTGCACAAACGACAAAATTCATTGTATTCTATCAATGAAGTAATTGGATTTTTTTTATCATAGCTGAAATTTCGGGCTCGGGGGGTTCGGATTAGAAGTCCTCGGGCTCGGTCGGGCCCAGGCTTCAAAAAATGAGCCCGAACTCATCTCTAGTCTGTATGTGTGCGGTCTCCAGACAAACCTGCGGCATGCAAAGCTCTGAAAATTTTAACATATAAGCTCATGAGTCCGATAAAGTGCACTGGATAATCGGAATTTTAATTACTTTTTTAATTAAAAATTTTTCTATTTTTAAAGAAAATTTTTATAAATGGTCGATTTTTGACTTAAACATTGAATAACTCCAGTGTTTTTCAATCAATTTTCATGGTGTTTAAACCGCCTAGTGATCTACTATTTCCAAATTTTCAGATATTTAAATCGAAAATCCTGGATTTTACAAGCTAATTTGATTAATTGATTGAAATATTTAATAACTCCAGCAATTTTAAAGCAAATTATATGTTTATTTTTCTTCATCTATATCTATTCCTTTTACAATACCTGGCCAATTTTTAAAAAAAAATTACTTAAAAACTGTGGTTTAAAAAATTATTTTGTGAAAAATTGTTCTGCCATTCGAATACTATGCGAAACTCCCCTTCCGTTTTTTCAAATGGGAGAAATGTGTGACGTCACAGCAGTGAGTTGTTTTTAGTGGTGCGTTTGTAAGTACGTACCTGAAACTCTGGAACCATTATCTGCACATTCTGTTATATAATTGCGGCCTAGAGTACTAATCTGGAGTTTCAGTTTACATGTCAGATTTTGTAAATCGCATAATTTAAGGGGTTCACGGGCAACGCCGTGCGGGTCTGCTAGTTTTAAATATATGAAAGAAAAAGACAAAATAGCAGCACTCTTCGATGAATAAAAATTGCGAAATTAACGCAGATTATATTGAAAGGGTCTAATCTTTCTGGCGCATAACTTTTTAACTCTGTACCCCGGAAATATCACAGGAGCCAGACGGAAGGGATTAACCCTTTAAGGCGCAGTGATCCCGCTCTGGGAACACCAAACTCTGACGTTTTGACTGTTGCCAGTCACGAAGAATAGATTGGATTTCTATAAAAATAGTTGCGGGTGACATGGCTCCACGAGAATGCTTTACTTTTTTAGAACGTCACTTCCCGCATAAAAAATGGTCACGATTTTTTTCAACAGCACCGACATCTGCTGAAAAATGGAAGAATGAGAGAACAGCCGGATAGATTGCCCAATGCTGAAAAAAGGGCAGCCGTTGCCATCGCTCGACTTAACTACCAGCAAGATGGCGGACGATCGAAACGTTCATCGCGTGCCACAGATCTAGAGACCCTTTTTTGACGACAGCTGGCTGTGCGCGATCTTGCTGGCCGCCATCTTGCTGGTAGTTAAGTCGAGCGATGGCAACGGCTGCCCTTTTTTCAGCATTGGGAAAGGGTTGCGCCTCAAAGGATTAAAGACTCCTAAAATGGAAAACTTAGATCTACTGAAAATATTTTATTAGTATTTATTTTTTTCTCTTTGTTTTATAAATACAATTTATGTCAACTTTCGTTAATGGTAAGTACCGTACGGAAAATGTATGAAGTAAATTCCGCCCACGAATAAACTTGCATAATAAAAGTTTTTAGAAATAGTCAAAAATGTGTCAGCCCAAATAATTTTAAACAGAAAAGGGTAAAAAATTATTCTAATATGATATCTATGTTTAAATTCAGTTGTATCATCCCGAAACTTTTTCTCATTATAATAGCCTAGGTAATTACTTTACCTGTGTGCAAATGGATATTCTAACTATATCAATTCTGCAAGGCACTACTTTTTAACTTTTCTCAAAATATTGATTTACCTTAATCTAATGCTTTTCACCCTCCTCGAAGCGAAGTGAACAATTTTCTATTTCTAGGAACTCTGATGCAAAGAACATGCCAGTGCTCACGTTTATTTTCAGTAAAACTTTGGTGATTTCAATCGAGTGTTTATATAATTTTAGGTTATTATCTATTTGTAATAGTTTCATGCTCTGGATGTTGCTTAATTTAATGTGTATGCCTTTCTTTATATATATATATATTGTTTTGAAGGTAAATAATGATGTACTTACTTTTTATACAAGCTTTTTTTATAGCTTGCTTGGAATTAAAGAAAATATTCATTCGTTTCATTTACTAAAGAAGACAAACAAAAAAGAAAATTATAAAAAAGTTTATCTATCGGTCTAAAGTGACGTTTTTGTCTGTGTATAACAAGAAAGCAAACGAAGTTAAATTTGGTAACATGACAGGTCGTTATTAATCTTAAATTAAAATATTTAATTTTTTCTTTCAAATTTCAAATACTTTTTGAGGTAGAAAAGAAAATTCTCTTACCACTAAGATTTAAATAAAAATCTGACTAAACAATAATAATTTAAGTTGTATTATGATAATTTATAAAAATTCGAATACTTTATGCATTCATGTTGGCTTTATAATTATGGCGTATGAATTTGAAAATTTTACTAATATATATATATATATACATATATATTCTCATAAAAAAAGAGTAATATGTTTAAAAACAATTTGGATGTGTATATGCATGCATATATATATCTGGAGGGATTTAAAAAAAAAAAAAGGGGGGGGGGTTCCTATATTGTGATTATTCTGTCCTAAACATTATTTTTTATTTTTTTCTCTTATTTACTAGATTAATCTTCTGTCATACAATAACTTATTATACATACTTTGTCAATAATAATAATCATTATATTTTTTAAACAATATGTTATATTTAATTTTGCTATACCATTTATTTTATTCAATCATTTTAATTTATTATTATTCAATATATATTTATTATATTAATATACCTGGATATTCTTAAAATTTAATAATATTACCTTTCAGTATTTGGCAACTCCTATACTTTCTTCTTTCCACTTTTACACTTTTATTTAGTGGCAACACCACTTTTCACTTTTTACAATTCTTAGCATTGGCAACACATATCAATTGTTCAAAAGAAATTTCCATGTGCTCAAGGTCTGGTATGTAAAATTATATTCCTATTTCTAATTTTTGTTATCTTTTTAATTTCTTCTTTCCTTTATATAGTAGGGTAGGGCCCAGATGTGAAGAGTTAATATCTCTTCTGATATGCCACACAACCGAAACCCTACTATTTGGTTTGCTGTAAATTATAATCCACTGTTTGTGGCTCCTGACGATGGTGACAGTGGTTATAATTTCCGTTCCATTATATTATCACAATAATTCTTGCACTTTATTTGGCTTCAAAATCTGGTTTCTAATTCTTGCTAATAGCTGTTATATTTTTATGCGAGATATGTCTTATTTTTAGTATGTTTTGTGTTTTACTTGTTAGTTATTTATACCATTTTCTGTCTATTTGTGGTTACATGTGATTAGGCTTAAAAGCACACTAGTTCTAATTTGGCGCTTTATATCCAATTTATCCACTCTTTCATTGCCTTAAAAGGCTATATTTAAACACTTATCCGGTATAAGCGCGTTAATTGCACCATGTGCTATCTATTTTTTTATATTTTTTTCACTTTATCAATGGATTATCTTGGGATTTCACTTTACGTAAGTAAGCTATTATATATTATATATATATAATAAGAGCACTTCTAAGCATAAAAATTATGAAAGTGACTGAGAAATACTGGTGTAATTTAAACAGGAATTTGTTTTACGGTGTAAGATCCGGTACCGCAAAAAATTGTTAAATATAGAGTATTATTGTTCAAGTCGAGAGCCAACTGTATTAGAACAGATTGAGCAAATTTATGAAATGAAAGCAAGGTTTGAATAGTTTTTCTTTTTTCTTTTTTTTTTTTTTTTTTTTTTTTTTTGTAAAATTTTACAGACACGTACATATATACACTGCTCAAAACAATTAAAGGATATTGTAAGTTTTATATAGAATAAAGATATAAGAGAATTTTTTTTTGTGCCGACAATGGAAGAAGAGAATCACAAATGCAAATTTTTCTGATTTTCAAACTGTGGAGTATGCTAATTTTGAGTTCAACGTCAAAAACGTCGCTTCAGCGGCAGCGAATGAAATTGGACTTTCAACTGAATAAAAGACAATGAAGACAAGGATGGTCGGAGTACGGGTTTTTTTAGCTTCCTTTCAACAAAAGGCAAAGCAATTTATGGGACTTACATAAAAACCTTTATTACTCTAACATAAATCATACAATTCCAACGCCAGTTTTATCAGGCGTCCAAAACAAAAACAGTCCCAAACAAAATTTTTTATAAAACTAAATTAAATCTTTAGAATCCTCGCACCTCTCATTATTGTAACGTGCCCTCTTTCTCGAGTACATATTTTATACTTCAACTCGAGTCAAATTTCTCGGTTTTATTACCATGGAGTTTGGTGCGTTTGTTAATTCATCATCACATAATACGTTGATAATGTCGACGGATTTTTACTACTCCCATGGGGGAAAGCACATCCGTCACAGGAGTGACGATGCATCTGAAAGAAAATCTTTGTTTACGATCTTTTATTGGAACTGTACCTGATTATCCGGATCACTGTATTATTAATAATTTTTTTTTAAACAGGTTCGAAAAATAAATAATTATATCCTCATAATACACTGTAATAATTAAATTTACAATAACACGATTGAATATAAAAATACATAAACCTGATCCTACTTTATTAAGAAGGATCTAACTTGAGCCTGGATAATGCATCAGCATTTCCATGTTGAACGCCCCTTCGATAAGTAATTTTCAAATTGTATCGCTGCAACGCTAAAGCCCACCTTGTTAATTTGGCGCTGTGTGGAAGGCCATCTGTCAAATATGTTAAGGGGTTATAATCTGATACGATCTGGATTTCCGCGCCAAATATCCAAGTATCAAATTTTTTTAGTGCTTCTAAAACTCCATATGCTTCTCTCTCAATCGTAGACCATTTCATTTGGCTGGGGTTTAGTTTCTTGCTGAAAAAAGCAATAGGGACTTCCTCTCCCTTGGCGTTCTTTTGTGCGAGACACGCGCCAATAGCTGTAGCCGATGCGTCACTGTACAACTGAAACGACTTGTCAAGATCTGGGGTGTGTAAGATAGGTATCTTCATCAATTCCTCTTTCAATCGAGTAAACGCTTGGTCCTCAGCGGAGCCCCACGGTATAGTAATCGGTACTTTCTTCTTGGTTAGATCTGTTAGTGGCAAAATTATTTGCGCGAATTGTGGTATGTAACTCCTATAATAACTTGCTAGCCCGATTAAGCTTCTTAGCTCTTTCTTGGTAGTAGGCCTTGATATCCTCGTTATAGGTTCAATCTTCTCCGGATCCGGTGTATGCCGACCGGAACCTACAATATGGCCCAAAAATTTTACCTGGGTTCTCCCGAATTCGCATTTTGCAAGATTCACAGTAAGTCCTACTTCCCTCAATGTTTTAAAGACTTGGCTTATATGCTTTAAATGTTCTTCCCAACTGTTAGAGAAAATGGCTATGTCGTCAATGTATGCACAGCAATAATCACGATGTACGAATAATGCTTTATACATTGATTTCTGGAATGTTCCTCCGGCGTTCTTCATCCCAAAAGGTAAGACTTTCCATTGATAATGCCCCGAATGTGTTACGAAGGCGGTGAAATGCTTGGATTCTTCATGCATGGGAATCTGACAGTATCCCTTCGTTAAGTCTATGACGGTTATAAATGCAGCTTGTCCTACTCTGAATATTAAATCCCTGGCGATTTTCATGGGATATGAATCAGGCACCGTGAAACTATTCAATAGTCTAAAATCAATACATAACCTAACGCTTCCATCCTTTTTGGCAACACAAACAACAGGATGTGCCCATTCGCTATCGCTTGGTTCAATGAGGTCCATTTCAATTAGCTCCTCGATTTGGCGATCCACTTCTTTTTGTAAACTGATGGGTACTCGATATGGTTTGAGTCTCTTTGGCGTGCAGTTCTCCGTAACTTTAACATAATGCCCGTCGACTTTGGCATGTCCTGGCTTTGAACTAAAAATGTCCATATATATCTTTAGTACATTAGATAACTCTTGAGTTTGCTCTTCAGTTAAACTATGATTTCCAGTTTTCTCCAAATGTTTTCGGATGTCCTCTACCTCTTTCTTTGTTTTATCAGTAGGCGCGTAATGGATTACGCCAAATTCTTCATCCATTTCGTAAACAACACCAATGTGATTTACCCTCTGCACATACGGTCGTACTTTATTCACATGTAGCTCTCTAGTACTACCATCCTCTAATTCAACTCTTAACGAATGCGGTCTGGTGATTTGAATTACCGTTGCCGGTCCAATCCAAGTGCTTAAAAGTTTGTGAGTTGATGATGGGAGTAATATCTGTTGGGAAATATAAAACTATGAAACTTTGAACTCTTTCCCTGACCCAGTTTCTCCTGCACGCGTCGATGTCCGCATATGTAGATGTATGGATCTGCATGTGATAATTACCCAAACGAGGGCCCCTTACTTAACACGTGCTATGGGGCCCCTGGCAACCGTGGAGGCAAGAACGCATGCATGCTGTACTTTCAGTTCACTCTCTTCCATGCGCTGCTGCTAAGCGGTCGACATCCCGACCGGCCAAAATTCAATCTTTGTAAACATGATATTCGTCTTAAAATGTATATTGTATAACCTAGACGGAAAATAAATATATTGTACTCATTCAAGAGCACGAAACTAAAATATATACAATTAATAATGTCGTGTATTCCAGTTTTCGTTCCAGCTAATTTAGCGGGATGACGGAGGAGCCAACGGACTTACGCCTTTGAAGGAGGTAAGTGATACCTCTTTTACCTCCTCGTTTATTTAATAGATTATGAGACTGAATAGTCTCTGTGCCTTGAAAGAATATTAAAATTTCTGAGGACATTGTGAAACAAAAAAATTAATATGGCTTCATTTAAAGAAAGCCAAGTGGTTGAGAAATTAAACCAACATAATTATTCAAACTGGAAATTCAAATTGGAGATGCTGTTGATAAAAGAAGATCTTAATGATCTCTTAACAGATGATCCGCCATCGCCAATAACCGATACTTGGCGAAAGAAAGATAACAAGGCTAGAGCCTTAATCAATTTATTCATTGAAGATTCCCAAATAGTACATGTGAAAAATCTCACAACCGCAAAGGCTACATGGGAAGCTCTGAGGACCATACACGAAAGGTGTAACCTCTCTAGCAAGCTGTATCTATTGAGAAAATTATATAGCACAAAACTTGACGAGAGAGGAAATATGCTAGAGCATACGACTAAAATACTCGAACTGGTTGAGAGGTTAAAGGCCATAGGGGAAAAGATCAGTGACTCTCACATATCGGCGTTGTTTTTGTGTTCCCTGCCGGAGAGCTATGACACGCTGATAACGGCACTAGAAGCGAGACCTGAAGAGGAATTAAATCCGGAGTTTATTAGAAGCAAGCTAATAGATGAATACAACAGACGTATTGAGAATAGCCGACCGTCTGAAAATTTTACTAAAGCATTTCAAACAAACAAAAAACACAACAACAATTATAGACGAGAAACTAAATATTGTTCATACTGTAAAATGAAAAATCACACAAAATTAGAATGCTGGCACCTTAAGAAATTACAGAACAATAACACAAGATACAAAAATCAAAATTTCACATCCAAACAAGCTAATTCATCACTACGCTTTGAATCAAACGATAGACACAGATTTGAGGAAGAGTCGAACCGAAATTATACAGATAGAGCTAGTGACACCGCATCTAAATTTAAAAATTTAGCACTATTAGCTGGAAGTCCAGGTAAAAAGTGGATAATAGACTCTGGCAGTTCATCACACATTTCAAATAATAAAAATTTATTCACTAGAATAAATGACACCAATATAAGCGATGTTGTAATTGCTAACGGAAAATCGTTGACCTCCTACGGGTCGGGAGACATAGAATTCAAGGCAAAAACATCGGGAGGAGAGATTAATAAAATTACACTGCGTAATGTTCTATTTGTACCCGAAATCGAAGCAAATCTACTGTCTGTAAAAAGGGCAACTGAGAACGGTTGTACGGTGGTATTTGACAAAAACAAGTGTGAAATTATACATGGGGATAAAACTTATATTGAAGGTTATGTAAATAATAATTTGTATGAGTGTAATATAAACAATGCCGCATACCACACCGCAAACTTAGTTAACGTATGTGAAAATAAAAATTGTATATATAAATGGCATAAAAGATTGGGTCATAGAAATGTCAATCATATAAAAGAATTAGTGAATAAAGATTTGGCTATAGGGATTGAAATAGATGAATGTAAACATGATAATGTATGTGAAACCTGTATTATGTCGAAACTTTCTGATAGTCCATATCCAAAAATTGCGAGTTTCAGAGCCACAAAGGCGATAGAATTGGTACACACTGACCTCTGTGGACCAATGCAAACCCCAACAATTGGTGGGAAATACTATTTTTTGACCTTCATAGATGACTTTAGCCGGTTTACTGTAATATATCTATTAAAAAATAAACATGAAGTTTTCTCTAAATTTAAGGAGTATGTGGCAATGACCGCAAATAAGTTTGGAAGAAAAGTGCAGGCAATCCGTTCCGATAACGGAGGGGAGTACATAGGGAAAGAATTTGATGAATATATGAAGAGAGAGGGAATAGATCACCAACTGACAGTTCCGTATTCTGCACCTCAGAACGGGGTTGCGGAACGCAAAAATCGCACCTTGATGGAGATGTGTCGATGTCTCCTTAAGGAGGGTGATTTACCTAACTCCTTTTGGGGGGAAGCCATTAACACTGCGACGTATTTGCAAAATAGGCTCCCTACACAATCCTGTGATTCCACTCCCTATGAGAAATGGACTGGTCGTAAACCAGATCTATCAAATATTAAAACGTTCGGTTGTCGCGCATTTGCATATATTCAAAAATTACATAGAGGAAAACTTGACAACACCGCTACAGAAGGGATATTCGTAGGTTATGATAATAGGAGTAAGGGATATAGAATTTGTACCAACGGTAGAAATGTAATTATAAGTAGAACAGTCAAATTCCTAGAAGACAGAAATCAGGAAATAATTAAAAATGATGAATCACATAACGGGGAAGGAAAATCAAACAGCGGTAATCCTCAACCTATACAGCAATTGATCGGTGTTGAATTAGATAGCGCCGGCGACAATGTACAAAATCCAAATAATATTCCTGCTAACTCAAATGGTACACAAAATTATCCTCGCAGATCAGAGAGGAGTAATAAAGGCGTTCCTCCTGATAGATTTGCATATGTAACAAATAATACCAGGATAGTAGAACCTAAAAGTTGGGATGAAATTCAAAAAATGGAAAACCCCGTGGAGAAGGAAAAATGGGTAAACGCAACACTAGACGAAATAAATTCACTTCATGATAATAACACATGGGATTTAGTTGTAGCCCCCCCTGGAACAAAAGTTATTGGATGCAAATGGGCTTTTAAATTAAAATATAATAGTCAAGGCTCAGTAGAAAAATACAAAGCAAGGCTTGTTGCCAAAGGTTTCTCCCAAAAATACGGAGTAGACTATGACGAGACCTTTGCACCTGTTGCGTCTCATACAACGATAAGGAGTTTTTTGGCAATGGCTGTATATAAAAATTTAAGTCTTAGACATATCGATATAAAAACTGCATTTTTACACGGAGAATTAGAGGAAGAAGTGTATATGCATCAGCCCGAAGGGCATGTAATCCCCGGAGAGGAACACAAAGTTTGTAAACTTAAAAAGGCAATATATGGGCTGAAACAAGCTGCTAGAGCTTGGAACTTAAAAATCCACCAATCTCTAACCAAATTCGGTTTTCAACAGAGCTCGGTTGACAAATGCATGTATAAACAAACAGTAAATAACAAAACGACATATGTTATTGTTTATGTAGATGATCTACTAATCGCAGGAGAAGATCAAAACATTGACAAACTCATAAATAAATTAAAGAGCGAATACCCTGTAACTGATTTAGGCGAAGCCAAATACTACTTAGGCATAAACATAAATCGACCAAATAAAAACACAATGACACTTGATCAAACTAACAAAATCCAAGAACTAATAACTAAATTCAGTTTAGAAAACTCAAAACCAACAGAAACACCCATGGAGCCAGGCTACATTAAAACACTAGATGACGAAAATCTCTTGCCAAACAACACTAAATACAGACAGGCTGTAGGTGCACTACTATATATTTCCACCATATCTAGACCAGATATAAGTGCCGCTGTGAACATCTTAAGCCGAAGAAATCAAAATCCCAGAGCGAAAGATTGGGAAGCCGTTAAAAGAACCATCAGATACCTCAAGACAACAATTGACCTTAAACTGACTTTTACAAATTTTGAGGAACCTGTCCTAAAAGTTTACGCAGATGCAGATTGGGCCAACGATCCAACAGATCGAAAATCCATCTCTGGAAATCTATTTATGCTAGGAAATAATCCTATTTACTGGGTTTCCAAGAAACAGCTGTGCGTGACATTGTCATCAGCTGAGGCGGAATACGTCTCTGCTGCCAGTGCTGCACAAGAAATTGCGTGGCTAATAAATCTACTAAAGGAACTGGACATGCCGCAAGACTATCCAGTGACCGTGTTTGAGGACAACCAATCGTGCATTAAATTGGCCAAATCAGACAGACATCATCACAAAACAAAACATATAGACCTGAGATACCATCTTCTCAAGCATTTGGTAGAAGACAAGGTGATAACTTTTCAATACGTCCCCACTGACTCAATGACTGCAGACATCCTGACAAAAGCTCTTCCACGAAGGAGCTTTATAGGACATAGAACTGTCATTTTGAACGATTATTGAACGTTTCAAGTTTTAGGCAGGAGTGTTGGGAAATATAAAACTATGAAACTTTGAACTCTTTCCCTGACCCAGTTTCTCCTGCACGCGTCGATGTCCGCATATGTAGATGTATGGATCTGCATGTGATAATTACCCAAACGAGGGCCCCTTACTTAACACGTGCTATGGGGCCCCTGGCAACCGTGGAGGCAAGAACGCATGCATGCTGTACTTTCAGTTCACTCTCTTCCATGCGCTGCTGCTAAGCGGTCGACACCCCGACCGGCCAAAATTCAATCTTTGTAAACATGATATTCGTCTTAAAATGTATATTGTATAACCTAGACGGAAAATAAATATATTGTACTCATTCAAGAGCACGAAACTAAAATATATACAATTAATAATGTCGTGTATTCCAGTTTTCGTTCCAGCTAATTTAGCGGGATGACGGAGGAGCCAACGGACTTACGCCTTTGAAGGAGGTAAGTGATACCTCTTTTACCTCCTCGTTTATTTAATAATATCAACACTTTGTCGCCAATGGCAAACTGTTTTTCTCTCGCACGGAGATTATACCTGGAAACGTATTCTCCTTGAGCTTTCTCGGTGTTTTCGGAAGCGATCTCATTAGCTTTACGTATAGTTTCAACTAAATCTTCAAGATATTTAGTGATCGGTCTGGACGCGGTCGTTGGGATAGTTCGTTCTCCCGTCCATATACTTTTCAATAAAGATAATGGTCCTTGTGGTAACCGCCCATAAACCAATTGAAATGGTGAGAGCCCCGTGGTGCTGTGTGGCACTTCACGATACGCGAACATGAGATATGGTATATGTATATCCCAGTCTCTCCCATACTCTTGTATGTTTTTATTCATCATCTCCTTAAGAGTTTTATTCCATCGTTCTACTGCCCCTATACTTTCCGGATGTCCGGGTGTTGAAAAACGTGGCGCTACCCCTAATAGATTTTCAAATGATTGAGTCAGCTTGGAAGCGAAATTCGTACCCTGGTCGGTGCATATCACTTTTGGAAAACCGGTGTGAGTGAAAATCTTCATTAAAACGTCACACGTTGTCTTGGCACTAATCTCTTTCACTGGAATTGCCTCGGCCCACTTAGTACATAAATCCACGGCACAAATAATATATCGATGTCCTCTCCTCGATGCAGGCTCTAGTGGTCCTATACAGTCTACGCTCCAGACTTCAAAACGATTTTCAGGCCTAACGATAGGCTGTATGGGAATATGATCCCGATAGGTGCTAGTTCTCCTCAATTGGCATTCTTTGCAACTTTGACAGTATAGCTTTACGTCTTGCCTGATATTAGGCCAGTAAAATGAATATCTGATTCTTTGTAGAGTCTTATTTTCCCCTAGATGTCCTGCCAACGGAATCTCATGTGCCATTCTTAAAATAAAATTCCTTCTTTCTTTTGGAATTACTACTTGCTGAATTTCTTCTCCACAGACATAATCCTTATGCTGTAGTATTCCCTGATCAATGAGATACGAATTTTCTTGCCTTTCCGCCCAATCAAAGCATCTCTTGAGTGTCTCGTCATCGCCTTGAAGTTTCGCCAACTCTGAAATGGCATCTAGCTTTCTACTCGCAGACTCATTTGCTGTCAAGACATTCACATTCGGCGTAGTGGAATTCAAATCCGAAGATATTTGTACATTTACGTCCTCCTCTGCTTTCCCTACAGTTTCTACTTCCACATTTGAAACTGTTTCTTGCCATAATTGTTTATTATGATAAAGTTCAATGTTCTCATTTAGCATCTCAAAAGCTGAACGACTTATTAACATATCACTGGTAAGTTTCTTTGAAACGGCACACATAATTGCTGTATCGCCATGTTTACCATCGTGGATTTTCATCTCATATGTCCGAAGTGGAGCGGTTTCATTATCGCCAAACGCGGACGATAACTCTATTTGTCCTTCTCCTTCAAAAGGCGTACCATGTACTAATTCCTCGCGAATTACAGATATCTGTGCACCAGAATCCACTATACCATTAAAAATTGATTTTCCACATTTGATTTTAACCTCAATTAGGTCATCCAATTTTTTGTGATTACTTGATTCAGATAATGGAACGGAGATCTTTGCTGTCAACACATCTGTTTTCTCGGCTGTATCAGCGCTTACAGTGTTTATTTTCGGTTGTGAAAATAGTCGAGTAAAAGTATTGTTTTGAGTATTCGTCATATTACTTTTAAATTGTCGTCCTTGCCCACAGAACTTAGAAATATGCCCCTCTTTACCGCAACTAAAGCATGTGGGGTTAAATCTGCGTTTGACCAACGTTTCATCTTGACGTTTCTGAACCCACTTAGGAATGGTTTGAGACGGAGACTTCGACGTCATCCTAGCTCCTTGCTCCATTGGACGCTCATAAGTTCTCTCATTACCTTTATTTTTCGAATCACCTCCCCACGACCTCTTCGCTAAATCATGGACGTTAACATATTCGTCTAGTTTATCTGCCAACTCAGACGGGATTATCAACTTAGACCACTGGTCCAAAAAATGCTCACGTATTTCATGTGGAACTCTCCTCTTGATTTGGTCAGCGATAATCAATTTCTTCAACCCGTCATAATCCTCGATTTCTAATCCTTTTACCCACTCTTCAAAATAGTTAGTTATTTCAAAACAGAAATCTCTCCACGTTTTCTCTGGCACTTTTTGATGGGTCATAAATTTCCTCCTAAAACTTTCAGGGCTTAATTTAAATCGTCTTAACAAAATCGATTTTATATACTCATAGTTTTCTGCATTCTCTACCGGTTCTCTATTAATCAGCTGAACAATTTCCGTTGGTAATAAATTTAATAAACACAAGACCCATTCCTTGTTATCTGCTTTCAATCTATTAGCATGATTTTCAAACATCGTTAAATAGCATGTAATATCAGATTCGAGCGGGTCAAACTTAGGTGTGTACTTGAATAATTCTAACCTAGCTTTCCCAGCGTCTCTAAAATTTTCGTCTCTAACGTTTGTTGACAAGTCTATTCTACTATTTGCCTCGATTTCCAATTTTCTTACCTCAAATTCTCTCTGCTCTCTTTCTCTTCTTTCTTCAAATTCTCTTTGTTCCCGTTCAAATTCTCTTTGTTCCCGTTGTTTTCTTTCTTCAATAAATGAACTAAGCATTTCCTTTACCAATTCTAAATCTTCTTCATAAATATTGCTACTGGTAATCATTTTCTTTAGATCCGGTAGTAACAAACCAGGTGAATGATTTTCACCGATCTCTTCCGCTAACTTAATTAAATCTTCCTTCTTTCCCTTATTTAAAAACGACATGGCTCTTCTCACAACTAAATAACTTCTCCACTTCCTAGGTTCTGATCCTATCGCTGCTGCGCCAGTACGGTTTTTTTTAGCTTCCTTTCAACAAAAGGCAAAGCAATTTATGGGACTTACATAAAAACCTTTATTACTC
The DNA here is from genome assembly GCA_038373885.1 of Cheiracanthium punctorium. NCBI lineage: Eukaryota > Metazoa > Arthropoda > Arachnida > Araneae > Cheiracanthiidae > Cheiracanthium > Cheiracanthium punctorium. The sequence goes on from JAWZYV010001487.1 coordinate 404,271, forward strand.
TGACATAAATCATACAATTCCAACGCCAGTTTTATCAGGCGTCCAAAACAAAAACAGTCCCAACAAAATTTTTTATAAAACTAAATTAAATCTTTAGAATCCTCGCACCTCTCATTATTGTAACGTGCCCTCATTCTCGAGTACATATTTTATACTTCAGCTCGAGTCAAATTTCTCGGTTTTATTACCATGGAGTTTGGTGCGTTTGTTAATTCATCATCACATAATACGTTGATAATGTCGACGGAACTTTACTGTCGGCATTCAGTGACTGCTTTGTTTCGATGAGTACGATGTCTCAGCGAAGTCATCTAACCGATTCAGAAGCTTAGAGAGTTGTCGGTAGGTTAGAAGGGGGCCAAACTCAAGCCGAAGTAGCGCAAGCAATTGGAGTGTCACAAAGTGTGATTTCCAGGATCTGGAACTGGTTTTTGGTGACTGGAAGTGCAGGCCGAAGACCAGGGCAAGGTTGTAGACGGGCAACAACGCCCAATGAAGATTGTTATTTAGTGTTAACGGCTCGGAAACACCGCAATATGAACGCTACTCTTCTCCAACAACACCTTCGCTCGGCTACTGGCACCACGGTTGCAACTCAGACTGTCCGAAACCGGCTCCATGGTGTAGGTCTGTATGCTCGCCGACCGATGGTATGTGTTAGATTAACATCAAGGCATCGTCGTGACCGCAGGGAGTGGGCAACAGAGCATGTGAACTGGAGGAGAAATGAATGGAACAATGTTCTTTTTTCTGACGAGTCCCGTTTTTCAGTTCATCCTGATAATAGGCGTATTTTCATCTGGAGGGACCGTGGCAGTAGCAATAATCCTGTGTTCGTGCACGAAAGTGTCAGCTTTGGCGGTGGGGGAGTGTTGGTGCATGGTGGCATCTCTCACGGGCGCAGACTTCTACATCATTCGAGATGGACCTCTGACTGGTCGCCGATATAGGGATGAGATCCTCAGACCTATTGTACCCAGCTAGAAAAAGTCTGCACTTTTTTTGCACAAAAGTATAGATTATGCACAATTTGTGCATAAAAAGTAGATATTTTTGATTATTTTGAAAGTATACACTTTTTGTGCAAATTATATGCAGTTTTTATGCATACTAAAAAGTGCATATTCTATATTGCCAAAAACTGCACAAAAAGTGTATACTTTTCAAAGTATTAACTTTATATATACATTTTTTGCACAAAAAGTGCAAACATTTTCTAGCTGGGAAGTGAACAAGCTTCTTAGCTATAATTAATTAACGACAAAAGCACGAAAGCAACTTAATTCCACTGTCGTGAAATCGATTCACTACTCTACTCGGAAAGAGATCACCCTATATAGTCGATAATTCTGGCCCACACCTCAAGCATGTACGCGATGCAAAAACTGTGCATCTGGCACAGTTTTTGCATCGCGAACCCAAGTTAAAGGATAAAAGTACCCATAGAAGTTAAAGGATAAAAATACATACTCTGAAGATTCAGACGTACTGGATACAAAGTAGGCCTAGTAGATTGCATATTCAACATGTTCATGTATTGTAGTTCAAGTGAAGAAAAGAAACATTCTAAAAGCAACAACAAATGTCAAAAGTAACAACACCATGGTGGTGTTTATAGCAAATCTGAATCAGATATCGGAATGCTGAATCCAGAAAGAATATGCCATTTTTATGTGACGTGTTTATGATGATTTTTAGATTGTATTTAGTCTCTAATTCAGTTTTAAACTCGTGGCTTCTAAATGATGTCGATTTCACTTGCGATTTGAAAACGATATGCTGGAAATAACCCCCCCCCCCCGAGAAAAGCAGCCGTTATTGAGAATATTCTTGCTTAAATTATGGACGACGATTTTAATTCTTTGTAGCTATGGAAGTTGAGAAACACAAATTTGTACAGTTGCTACTCAAATCTGATTTGAGCTACTTAGTTGAGCTGAATGCGTTTACTTTTCGTGCTGACACGCATTTGCACTAGCTTCAAATGCTTAAAACGCATTTTACGTCTTCGGTCTTCGTACGTCAGCTTGTGCAGTTACTGAGGCGTCTGCATTTTGTAGCTTGTGCATATTTGATGTGTGGTCGTCCTAAGATAATGACGAGTTCTAAGAGATGATCGCGATTACACAGTTTGGGCGACTAAATTAATTAGTTTAAAAAGAAGAATTCAGTTTGTATATTAATTTGTTTATATAAATTACGAACGTTACTAATAAGTTTTTATGTGATTTCAGCTTATGTCCCATTTTAAACTTAAGTATATTATGCATGCGTGTATGTGTTGAATTAGTTATGTTATCAGCATAAATTTAATTTAAAAAAAAGACAATTCTTTCAAACGATCACCAAGGGAAAAAATCCCATCAAATAAGTATAATTTCATAAGCCAAATCTCTAAATGAAAATTTACTTTCAAAAAGCTGAATAAAACGTCGATTTTAACTGTGCATACTAAACGATTTTAAGAAACTGAAAAAAAAAAATATTCCTTACAATCTTGTTAAATGAATATTTCCTTGCAATCGTAATTTATTGTTACGTTTAAAGCTCTCGTCTTCACTTTTAGAAAGTTATTGATTTTTCCACGCTCGCGTCGTTCTTTTTTTATTATTATTAAGGTAAAACAGAAACAAGTTTTCTATTTTTAGAAACTGGGATGCACGCAGGAAAGAAAACTTTATTTTGCGGACGGCTTCCAGGGTTTTTTGGTTTTAAAAGATTATAGGCTGTTGCCCGCAGTTGCATTGAATAAAAAAGAAAGGTAGGTGTTGCTTGATTAAGCATGGTTAGGTATTTTAAGACTTACCTCCAAAAAAAAAAGATGAGGAATTCGGGTCAATGACTTTTCAAATCGTAGCTTAATGCTTTTTTACAATCTCTTTCTAACAAAGTATGCATTATGTATGCTTTTGTGTGTGTCTATCGGACTTTCTATACTTTAAATATTGTAATTATGTATCGATTGTTAGAAAATGTGCACATGCCATTAATATGTGCTCTATCATATACACTACTGAAAATGGTGCATGTATATGGTTTTTTACAGAAATATATAAAAGAATTGCTATGCATTACGATCTGTGGGCAGAAATTATTTAGATTTAGAATATATTCTATAAGAATTAATCTATTTCAAGCAAAATAATGTTAATACATATTATTAAAATTTATGGTCTCAGTCTAAAAATAGTGCAATAAGCATTTATAATTATTTTAAGCATACAAAATAATGCGACATATTACAGTCTTTGACCAATAATGTGCATCAATGTGCTAAATGTATTTTGTGACATTAACCTATAAAAGTATCATTTGCACCTTTTTTACAAGGATTTAAAAAATTATTTTCTTACATGATATTCTAAGAGCAGTGATTGAAAAGACTAATGAGTGTCTAAAATAATGGAACGCTATTTCAAAGCTGTCCGTAGTGAAAACTAATCAGGAAATTGTTACAATCCGTGCATAATTTAGTTAAGACTTAAGAATTTCTTTCAAACTGAAAAAAAGTTCCAAATATGGCCACAAGATGGCTTGCTTACTTGAAAACCTGCGGAAAACATTCAAAATTTTGCTAAATTCTTGCATAATCAGTTGTAAAACCTTGGAAAATTTGTAGATGTTTTGGTTTCAATGTGCTTTTGAAGAGACAATGGAGGAAATTCCCTTGCAATTGAAAGGGAACAGCAAGGTTTCAAAATTTTACGCAAGCATCGGTGTCCGATGTGTAGCAGAATAGATAGCTAGCTCACTCTCAACTACCCCTAAGAAACTGAAAATATTACTTCTTCGATATTACCCATGTAAACTAAATCCTGCGCAGCAGTTGTTTCCTCATGAAAATCGCACCCGAGTCCTATTCTCACTTCTATTTCTTGCTGGCTTTGAAGTCGATTCCGAACGGCTTTGAAATATCCTTTGGACTGACGAAGAGCATCATCTTTTTGGACAGTTCGATGGAAGTGCGACTAAATGAGGACAGTACTTTGCAATTCATGTGAACCCGAGTGATGATTTCAAGAAATCATTTATTGGTTATAAATAATAAAAAAAGTAAGGGTTAACGTGGTTTAAACCGAGTGGTTTAAATTAAATGGGTTTTTTCAAAAATACATTTAATTAAAAAAATTGATTTTTTTAAGAATAATTTAAAATTACGAATGCTACATACAGAATAAGTTCTGATATGTTTTAAAATGATCCTTATAAGTATCAACAATAAGTTTTTATATCAATCTAATAGATACCATAATGTTTTGCAATTATTTAGAATTATTAATTAAACTTAAATTATAGACTGCATTTTAAATTTGTTCTTAAAATAGAGGTTTTGTATTTTAACAACTTATTTCTAAACCTTAAAAATTCATTTTGAACCACTTATCACCATTATTACTGTTGAATCTAAGAGCAATATTCCATGTATTTTGTAGTAAACAATTACTTTTGTATTATATTTCATACTAAATTTAAAAATAGTATCTCTAAATAAAATATTAAAATTTAATGATTTTAATGTCCACATAAAAAGCAGTAATTGTTTATTTACATAGTTTTAATTGTTTTCAGAAGGAATATTAATTGTTATTTGAACATTTTATAAATAATTTTATTTACAAATATGTATATGTTACAGTTAAAACCCGAAATCAGTCAAAACCCGAATTAACTAAACTGAGAGTGTTAGGCAAAACCCGAATTAACTAGGCAGAACGCGTTATGACTGACAGTGTTCGGGAAAACCAGTTTTCCCAAGTGAATTCCGGTATGTTAATGCTTTATGCACTAAAAATTGGATCTTGCTCACCCCTCGAAAATATGCTGACGCTGGCGGTTTGCGAGACCCAAAAAAATCAGTGGGTCCGGCCATCGTTTTAGGGGTCCCCTGGAAAATATTCTAACTCTCTCCCTTTGCGAGACCCAAAAAAGCATCAGTTGGTTCGGCCATCGCTTTAGGGACCACCCCCCTGGAAAAGATGCTTACGCTGGCCCTTTGCGAGACCCCCCAAAAAACATCAGTGGGCCCGGCCTTCGTTGTAAGAGCTCTTCGAAAATGTGCTTCCGCTCCCTGAATAAAACAGGTTTTCCCTAGTTAATTCGGGTTTTCCCGAACGCCGTCAGTCAGAACGCGTTTTGCCTAGTTAATTCGGGTTTTGACTGATTTCGGGTTTTCACTGTAACATATACATGTAATTAAAAAAGGATTCTTAAAAAAACTGGTTTAAACAACAACAAAGCACGGGATTTTTGTTTTTTACAAAAATATCGGGTTTTTGAAATCTGAAAAAAATTGAGGAAAGAGTTAAATTTATATGCTTTTTAATATGTCCTTCCTTGGTCTTCATAATGTTTCCCAACAAATTTCGCCCCTGAGTCAATAATTCTTTAGTCTCTTTTTCTGATGACTGGTTTCAGCTATAAGCCGCTTTGAAATAGGATACGTTAAGTATGGTCAATGACTATGGTTTCACCATGGCAGAGTGGATAAGACACTTAAAATGGTAAAATGCCTGAACTGTGAAGATCTAACGTTCTGGTCTATCGCACGATCGCACGGCTATCGATCTAACGGTCTGGAATTCCGGTAGGTTTTTCCAGATGTAACATGAATATGCATTAGAACCCCTTCAAAAGTCCTTTACCCCCCTCCCCCATCCATGGCAGACATGGGCGCCGGCAGCATAGGGAAAGGTGGCATTGCCTCCTTCCCCTGGATTTTTGTACGGGGTGTTTCTCTTGCTTATTTGCTCTTTCCAACATGGGAACCATACGTTGAAGTAGTCTTTGCCCCCCCCCTGGGAAATATTCTGACGGCACCCATGATGGCAGATAGCTCTTGCGTAGCTTTGCCATGACTTAACACACACAGCACCATCTACTTACGTGTATCAGTGATTTATTTCCTTCAACTATTCGTTATGCTGTTGTATCAGAAAAAATAAGGCAATCATGTTGAAATGGCGTTTTTTTCATCGATATGCTTTGCATGATTTATCCTTTTAGCTTCAAATGTCTTTTCTTTCCATTAAGAATTGCCGATTCGCGGTGAAACAGTTCCATTTTCAGTCGTAATACATCCTTAATTGCAATGAGGAACTGATTTCATTAAATATTTACACATCAGACACGACTTCTAGTGATTAAATTGTTATGAAAATGCTTGTCGAATACTATACAATCTAAAAATCACTAAATCTATAAATCTGTACAGATTAGATAAAACGATCTTCCATTATATGCAGGCATAGAAAATGCATTCACGCTATTTACAGAATGGGAGTAAAAAAAATATATATATAAACTGCAAATAGTCAACATAAATGTTTTTTCTTATGTTTTAGTGATCCTCATTTATGTAATGACCGAATTCTAATGTTCCATATGTGAGTGTAGTATATGATCGTTTAGAATGACGAACATTTTGTTAGATTTTTTCCTCCGGTGTATTTTAAGATGTTATGGGGTTTACTTTGTTGGCAGCTGCCGATATTAGATATGATAGTGAGTTTAATCATCTGAGATCTGAGAAAAAGCTCATGGCTTTAAGCTAACTATACCTGGATTTGGTTTTCATTTTGTACAAGAAGTTATAGGCAAATCAAGCACACGATGGAAAGTAAATAGAATGGATACTCACTCATAAAATGTGAAATGGCATACAGTCTTCAGAAGTGTTAAGATATTTAATGTCTAAAAAGCTACTCTTTTAAAAATATTAATTTGGATAAATGAATATCCAATTTACTAAGTTTTAAATTACCAAATTATTACACTACAAAAGGCTGAGCATTTATTCCTTTTGAATTTTCAGCATTTATGCGTAGTGATTTTTAGCCTTTTAAAATTATAAACTGCTTAAAATTTACAAGATTTTTTGCAGAAACGATTTGTAAAGTTACTTATAGTTTTTCTACTAACTACTGAATTGAAAATAACATAATTTCCATATTATTTTACATTATATTTTAGTACATTTCTTGAGGGAACTTGTTGTAGTTTAAAGCTCGACGCTGTTTCGCTGAACACCGGTTAAAAATCAGTACGGAAATCGTACATCGAATAAATCGCACTTGCTAAATAAAAATCTGGTTTTCATTGACTTTTATCCTAGAATTATCTAGTTTTCATTTACTTTTGTTAATTCAGTACATATTTTTAAAATTAGTATCAGTACAAAAACGCACATTTTATAGTTATTCAATTTTAAATGTTATTCAAAATAGCTTGTGCTCTTGACAAGTCGGTCTAGAGTTTGGTAGATTCTTCCAAATGCAAAGTGGATATGAAAAAATCAATTATTAACACGCTTTTATTTTTTAATTTGAAATATCTTGTTTTTAAGTTTGAATTTTGTCTTGTACATTAGTGATATTGTATTCTTAATGATAGGTGTTAATTTTTAAAATGATGCACATTTAGTCATCCCTGATCCGCGCTGTGGCATATGAACGAACTGCGTTCAACCTGTTATAAATTCAGATTATTGTTATTTTCGGTGTAAATTTAAAAGAATGCAGTTCGATTTCAACAGGTATTTCTTCAAAGTTATAATTGACGAGAGAAGGAAGCCTGTTTGGCGTATTTTGCCATAAGAGCTCAACAAAGAGAACAATGCAACATAAATATGTGAAAAATAAAGTACTATTGAGGAATCTGACAATAAGCGTAAGATAGTCCCAGTTGTAGGTTCCGAAATTTCGATAGCCTTTAAGAGATGCTTCGTCTTGGAAGATTCCAAAAGCTCTATCGATCTAATCTCGATTATTTGGATCTATAAGACAAAAGTTTGCAGCATTTAAAACGCTGTTGTTGTTATATATGGCTAAAAAATATGATGTCGACAACACATAACTTCCTTGCACGTCTATTAAATCAAAAATATTTTCGGCGCACTTCATTTAAACTTATTTTGTTTGAAAAAATAAAATACTGCAGTAATACTAAAATTTAGCGATTTCTATCCAAATATTTCCGATATCGCCAAGATGGGTTCAGTATGAAAGATTTGTTTGACACTTAACTTGGCGATATTTCGTCAAAAGCAGACAAGCTTGAGATAATTTGCGAGATTTAGGGGACAGCCAAAGTAGTAATTGACCACAGACTTTCAATGAATTGAATTTATCTATACACCTTAATGTATTTAAAGTCAATTGGGTAACCCTGTAAACAAATTACCCAGTCGATTGCAATCGAAAAAGAGATGCACCGTTAGATGTTACAATAGTTCTAAATACAAAATTTCAACATTCAGCGGTTAAGTTTTAATGCAAAATACGAAATTATTCTTTGCGCCAAATTTGCGATATTTCGGCAAAACTCGCGACGGTCGACGACAAATGGCGAGAACCAAACAATGACTGACTATCGAAAGTTTTGGCGGTATTTCGCCAAAACTCGCTAAGGACGATGACAAATAGTGATATTTTGGGCATGGACCAATGACAGACGCGAAATTTGGACGATATTTGGGAAAACCTCACCAAAGGTCGACGACAAATGGCGAGATTTTGGGCATGGACCAAACAATGACTAACTGCAGATGTAATATATTGAAGATGTCCATAGACACTAATGTATTGAAATTCTTTTGTGTGGTCCTGTAAATCTACTCACCAGTAGATTGGAACCAAAAATCGAGATGCACAACTAGATGTTACCACAATCTTATATAGTAGAACCCCGATCTATCGTTCCTGCATTCATCGTTTTCCCGTATTGATCGTTTTATTTCTATGGTCCCTGCACAAATTGTATTCGAATAACGTTAAAGAAACCCGCATGTATCGTTCGCCAAAAAGTGACTTTCCCGCATTCATCGTTGTAAAATATTTCTTCTGACCAAAATGAAATTGAGCAGTAAGTGAATTCATATGGCATACGAACTGTAATTGCTTCTTGGTATGATTTCTTGGTTCATTGATGATCAGATGAACAGTGGTTGCGTGTTGTTTGAAGAGGATGTACATAGCGCGAATTATAATAATTATAATTCCATTAATCAAGACGGTGAGGCATGCGGTATCCTAAACAGGAAAAAAACGTGTGATGATGCAAAAAATGAATATAATGGCGAAGCAGAGGGTAAGATTCATGCCGATGAGGCTGAGAGTACACTAGTACGAAGTTTCTTCTGAAGCAATAATGGTATTTGAAACTGTATGAACTTTTTTATACAAACATAAAATCACATGAAAGGTCCAGAAAAGGTCAAGTATTGTAAATCTTGAAAATTTACTGTTGAATTTAAAAAAATGATGAATAACCCCACATAAAATTACTGAATTTTTAAAATTAGTATCACTTAATTTTCATTTTCGATTTATTTGCTTTACATTTTTGTAAAAAATTAGTATTTGTTGCTATACAGTCATTGCGGGTATGCATAAAGATTGCTTTCTACTATTTTCATTTGAACCCGCATTTATCGTTTTCCCGCATTCATCGTTTTTCTCTACGCACCCCATAAAAAACGATGAATCGAGGTTCTACTGTATATGAAATTTCAACATTCTACGACTAATACGTTTTGAGATTTGAGAGTTAAATACATACACACGTACACCAAAAGTCACCAGTCTTGGCGACTTTAGGCATAATTCTTGAGGCAATCGAACTTGGTTGGACCATTACCTAACTATATGGTAGGACCGCATTGTGCTTGAAATGGGTGAATGTCCTTAAAATTCCCAGTGACCTTAATGTATTGGAAATCTTTTGAATGTTCCTGTAGCAGAACTATAAATGATAAAGACACTTTTTTCGATGGAGAAGTTCATTTCGTAACCCTTAACAGCATATATCACTTCTGAGTCGTTTGAAATATCCTAATACCTCTAAAAAACGCTTTAATGAATTTCGGACCATAGAGCGTAATGTATTTAATATCTTTTGGGCGTCCCTGTAGATAAACTATCCAATGGAATAAAACCGAAAAGAAGATGCACAGCTACATGTTACAGCAACCCGAAATATAAAGTTTCAACATTCTACCTCTAATAGTTTTTGAGATATGCGAGTTTAATGTATTTCGGCCCATAGAACGTAATGTATTTCGATTCTTTTGGGCGGCCCTATAGATAAACTATCCTGTCGATTGGGACCAAAAGGGGAGGTGCACAACTAGATATTAGAACAATCCTAAATATAAAGTTTCAACATTCTAAGACCAATGGTTTTTGCGATATAAGAGTTACATTCATACGTATGCACGTACAGACTGCATGGAAAAACTGGTCAAAATAGACTCGCCATTAGTCAAAATGAGTTGCAGACTCGTTTATATGATCGTGCATGCTAGCTTACGATGAGATGCATCGAAAAAATTCTTAAAAGTAAATTTAGAAGTAGTCGAAATCGGTTTTTTCGTCGAAATTTGGCCCCCGAAATTTCTCGGGATCACATTACTTCCTTATACTCCGTACAAGGAAGTAAAAAAGAACACAATCCATAGACATCTGGCCACTCGCATAAACATTAAAAATAAAAATACATTTAAAATACAGATAATTTAAAAATAATCATTAAAAAAGGACAATATTCAAAACCCAGGATATCTATAAAATTACAAGTAATATCTGTAAAAACTAATTAAAAAGTCTAGAAGGGGGAGTATTCAACTGTTCAGAACATGAGATCCCTGGCGAGCCAATACAGTAGGAAAACATCACCTTTACGTTATAATGTCGAGTCGAGGCCCGGGCAGACGAGTAAGTATTCTCTATTCATTGTGTCTATTTTACAGATACTACATAACTAGATTATTTATCAATATGCCTATTCTCTTCAGATATTTGGATAGGCAGTCATATCCAGCTCTCAGTTAAAAATTGGGCACAGCCTCTTACGTCGTCTTCATTCAAAACATTTTGAAAAAGAAAGTTTAAGTCTAAGTAAAATAGTTGTGCAGTTAATTAATTGAGATAGTCAAATTTTTTCGAATATCACCATTATTCGTGGTGTGATTCAATATAACAAATTTTCAATTTATTATTCCATTAATTACTTAATAATCCATACTACTGGACTGGTGAACTCACCCTTTCTAGAAATTGTGTTCAAATAAGGAAATTATGTGCAACGCGTAATTAAAAGAGCTAAGAATAGGAATCTGATAATCTTGTCTCGCCCATTTCATTATGGTGATCACCGAAAGTCTGGAAATAGAAATGTCAGAACATTACGTCACGTAATGTAGGCAAGATCTGGAACGTTATCCTTATAGAGCCAGATTTTATGCTAGAAATGTATGTCTCTACAATACACAGGGGGGATTTTACGTAGGGATGGACGCGAGACGAGAAATAGGGCTGTCTCGTCTCGTTTTCGCAGTGGTAAACCCTCTGTCTCGTCTCGCGTCTCGTCTCGTCTCGCAGTGGTAAACCTCTGTCTCGTCTCGCAACAACTTTGTCTCGTCTCGCAACCACTTTGTCTCGTCTCGCGTCTCGCACAGAAATTGCCTGTCTCGTCTCGCGCGAGACGCGAGACGTCTCGCGAGTCTCGCAAAATTAAGGACTGCGAATTTTTACCATATTTTTAGTAACATTAATACTAGTTATTGAAAATTAATATTAACAATAGCAATTAGTTGCATATTGCCATATTAGTACATATATTAGTTACCATATTAACTCATATAGTTATTTGAAATGATAAAAATTTGGATTTAATCCGTATATATAATGTGACATGACACCGAAAATTTATTTATTTGCGTTACTGTAATATTTATGGTTGATGGGAGTTTCATTTGCTTTTGAAAATATATAAAGCTTTGAATTTTGTCAGATATGTTGCAAAACTCAGGGACACATGTTGGGCAAATAAAATTTTGATCTAATTAAACGGCCCCAATGTACGGAATAGTGAATAATTATAGTGAGTGGAATAGTGAATAATTAAAGTGAAGCTTACTTATCCCCCCTCCCGTTTTAGTGTATGAGATATGGGTTTCATATTTAATCGGGGGAACCCGGGTTTAACCTGTTCATTTACACCGGGTACGGGCAACCTTTGGAAGGTTGCGAGCCAAAATTTAGGATGTTAGGGACGTCACAGACCGTATAAGTGGGATTTATATGGGATTTTGATTTGGTTTATATTGATTGTCTATGGCGGTGCTGCCCAACCTTTTTATCGCCGCGACCTGGTCAGCGTTTGATAATAATTTTACCGCGGACTGGTCAGGGGAGGGGGTACGCTGATTGTTTTAATTTAATTGTGCTTAAACATACCTTCAAAATATATACAGTTTCACAAAAAATGAATGTAAAATGATTTAAGATTTTATCTCACTACGACGCTAAATGAATGAGAACACTAAGCTTATTTCTTTGCAACGAGTCGGTTAGATCTGGAGGTAAGAAGCAATGACACCCAAAGTGTGTTGCTTATGTACATGCATTCCTTTATTCTGTTATTTTGGTTCTTGTCAGTGCAGAAAATCCCGCTTCACACAGTTAGGTTGTTGGAAATGGCAATAGGGATTTAAAAGACTGGAATTTTAATTCATAGTCTTGAAATATTTAATAAGCAGTAAAATAATGTAAAATAGTCATGAGATTTTTTTCTGTTACAAAATCTGTTCTGTATAAATTAGCACAAACCCAAAAAACTCGAGACCTCGAGAGAAATGCACGACAGAAAATAAAATGGAAATAATGTAATTTTTCTTGAGCAACCCGGTACCATTTGATCCGCGGACAGGGGGTTGGGGACCACTGGTCTATGGAAATTTGAAATCTTCCACTTGCCGGATAAAATACCCTGGAGGGCCACATCCGGGCCGCGGGCCAGGGTTTGCCGATATGTGATTTACACTATCAAAAAGAAGAGACAACAGAAAGGACTTGTGAGCGTTGGATTTGCGCAATCACTCCAGTAGATCATTCATTTGCGTTCGCATAGCTTGGCTTATGGCGAAAGACAGTGCCGTAAAAATAGGGAGGCATGGCAGGGCGAATACCCGGGCCCCCACATGTAGGGGCCTCAAAATCCATACAACTATTTTCTCAACCTCTTGGATTTTTTATCTTTTATAACGTTTTAGATTTGTACATTTGCTATTCAAAACGGATCACCTAACACTGTTTAAGCAGAAAACAAAAAAGTTGCTTACTGTTTACAAAATAGCTAACAGCTCACAAACATATCCGCTGTATTACGATACGTACAGCTGATTATGAAAAGTTAAATTTATATGCCAGTATTTCTAGAACCAAAGTTCTTTAACTAATGACCTTGTGTTCCCTTTATTTGTATTCTAGAAAAACATGATCTGGGTCTCAAAAAGCCACTCTGAAGCAAGCATCCCTTTTGGGGGGGGGGGGCTCTTATTTCTTAAAATTATCATATCACTTAGGTAATTTCAAGCAAATGGCAGTTTTTTCTTTTTGTTGTAATTATTACTTACAAATATTTTATGTACTTACAAATAATGTGCAGATGCATAATCAGTGGTCTACACCGACTTTCTTTAAGAGAAGGGGGGAATGGAAGTAATCTTTTGGTTAAATAAAAGCCATAATCTATATGTTTAAAATTAAAACTGTACGGACTTTATGTTAAAAATGCATGGACAAAGGGGGAGGGACTGAATCCTCACCCCCACACCATTTGTGCACGCCACTGAGCATAGTAAATATATGGAGCTGAACCACACTTTTCTAGAGTAAGTCAATGCTCGGAAATTTCTTTTTCCTTTTAATGAGGATCTAAATTAGGAATGGCATGGCATACAAAGGTCCATATGCCAAGTAACACGCTCTACTTTTTCTCGCATATCGTAAAACTCAAAATTAGCCAACTTAAATTGACACTTTGTCCTTTATTCCCCCCCCCCCTCTCCAAAAGCCAAAGACATTAGAATATACTAGGACGAGTATATTCTAATGTCTTTGCCAAAAACCAATGGTTTGAGTCCCTCTTGCAAAATATTTTAATATTTGTTGGTCGTCTTTTTCTTTTACTTGTGCAATAATCAGAGTTCACATTATTTTACATTCATTATACAAATGATTCGATAATTATTTGTATAAAAACCCAAATTAAAAATAAAAATAAATGTTATATTCCAGCTGGAATTCATGTAAAATCCATTAAATACTTCAGTATATGAAATTAAAAATACCTTGTTGTTACAAACCAAGTGCTCTATTAATGGCTAAAAACGCTTTTATAAGGAATAATACTACTTACATCATGAACACATAAGAGCTATATTGATGATTTATTAATGTTTCTGTGTTGTTTTGTGTTAAGGTAAAGCTACGAAAGAGCTATCTGCTTAGAAGGGGTGCAATGGGAGGAGGACCTCTAACGCGTATTCACGTTACATCTGGAGAAAACCGCCCAAAACTTCGATAGCCGCACGGCAGGATAGAACCCTGCCTTCAGAACCTTCACAGAGACCTTCACAATTCAGTCATCTTACCATGTTGTATGTTGAGTGTTATTCCCCAATGGTGAGCGGAAAAAACGCCGCTTTTAATTGTGACACAGGATGTAACATGGTCGTTATATGCTAGTCGATGAGGCAAGAGCGTAGCCAGAAAATTTTGTCGAGGGGGTTGTATAAGATACAATTTTGTATTGATAAACTTAATTTCTTATTGACGACAAAAATCTGAAAGCTCTTAATAACTAATTTTGAAAGTTTCGCAGGGAGGTATATCCCGATATCCCACTCCATGGTTACACTTCTGCAGTGACGTACGAAATGGGGGGCGGCTTTGGGGCTCGAGCCCCCTCCCCATACCTTTGGAGGATAATAGAAAATAACCATATATCGGTGTCTTTTCCAGTGTCCAGAATCCACATACTTTATTTTTTGTCTGGAAACCGATCATTAGCGAAATTCTCGATACATTAATTCCTCACCCTTGTTTTTTTCCGGGAAAAAAAAACGGTCACTCAATAGTTGTTTGTGGGTGGAATAGCGAACGGAAGTCTTCATGTCAATTGTGAAAGCAGCCGTCATCTTGCAACTTGTCACCGCTCTGGCGCCTTATCTCGAAATCTGTTCGGAGGTGTCTTATTGTTGAGGGGAAAAAATTCTTCTGGTGATAGGGCGCACCTACTTCCACGTGCTGAGATAGCTCGCACTCCGTATGTCCATTCTGTTCTGGAGTGAGAGGTCATCCATCGTGTCGGCAAATCCAAAAGACACCGGGCAATTATGTCCTCGGGACATCTCTCTCCCGACATTTCTGTTTTAACTGGAACTCTGTAATAGGGACCCTCCGATATCTGATATTCTGCGTAAAAAAAAAAAAAAAAAAAAAAGCTTTGGCATCTCAACACAAAGCATGCGTTTCCTTTCGGCCCCAGTCCTGTGTTCAAAGTTTGTCTTTTTAAATAACTGGAGGAAGCGTTAAGGATAAAGAGAAATTCCGCGAGGGTTGTTCCTCATCTCATAGCGTGAAGTTTTAAAACAGGAAAAGATCTTATACATATAGTAGTATTTTACAATATTTCTTTATAAGTATAGCGCTTTTGCTCATTTTGAAAGACAATTTTTGTGTTTATTATTACTTTTTTTTTCTTTCTTGACATGATCAGTGGCATACGCAGACTTCCTTCAAGGGGGGGAGACATAACTTTGTGTTAAAATGCGTAAAATTTAAGCTAAAAATTGAAAATTTGTGGATATTTTGTTTAAAAAATTTTGACAAGGGGGGGGTGAACCCCCAAACGCTCCCCCCCTTGCGTACGCCACTGGACATGATGAATACTGGGTGACTGTTGATAAAAGTACATAGTACAGTTTTTGAAGAACCAGTGAAAAAGCAGTGGAAGGAGAAAAACGCACCTGAAAAAACCGCACAACATTAAATGGGTTTATTTTTTCAAATGAATGTGAGTGTGCGTGCGTGTGTGTGTGTGTGGGGGGGGGGAATAAAAAATGTAAAGGAGTGGGCATCCGAAAGGGCGCAAACAGAGGTACATTCATGTATTTTGTATTTATCTCTATTGAAAGTTGACATTCCGATAATTTTTCAAGATCAGTGGCCTGATTTTTAAGTACACAGTGTGCACAGTAGCCCCATTGCCTCTATAGATTTTGGTGAAGTGATTTTTTTTTTGTATCACTAGGGGCCAAGGCCCCCAGACTCGCTACGCTCGCTTTTCGTATGAGGCATTCGGCCCCTAATAAGGCTTATTCGTAAAAAAGGCATAATTTCAACAAACAAACCCCGAAGATTGGATCAGATAGAATGTTACTGAGCTACGCATTGCTTGGTTCTTGCATGTTCATTGGTACATAAAAATTTAAACTTCACACTACAGTAGAACCCCTCCCCCTCATAACACGGAAGATATTTTGTTATGGGAATCCGTGTTGTACGGGTCCTGAGCTATACTACACCTGGAGTGCGGACTCCGTTTATAATCGCTGGAAAAATTATTTGCACTCTTCAGAAACACAATGATTTTCAATGTTGCCATTCAAAAGTTATATTAATTAGGAGCTAAAGCATAATAAAATCAGAACATCTGTTTCAGCTGTATTTTTAATAATGTAAAACCTATTGGACACCCTTCGAATTTGCCACCAATGGCGACTTTTTATTATTTGGCGATTTACACATGCTCACAACCTATAATTACTGTTCATGTAAGGTTACCGGAAAACCATTATCCTTATTTTCATTTACATAATCGTTTGCAGATTGGCGTACTTAGCACCCCGAATTATACCATCTCGTCGCGCTAGCAAATATCCAAAGTGTACTGTAACTGCTATAATGGCATAGTTAACGCGGACAAATATTTCTACTGGCAGCAAATAATCCAGCTGGACGAGAACCGGCTTTAAAATAATCTGCATTTTAATTATTTTTCATTTTCAAGATATTAGTTATTCTGTTTTGGAAAAAGGAATAATCGCTAATTCTAAACTCCTGTTGTCTAAGCGAACTTACTATTTGAAAATTGTCAACTTTGTGTAACACATTTTGAGTTACTTATTTCATATAGTTTTTATTTTGGCGTAAAATGGGCGTAATTCTAACTCATGTTTGTAAAGTTCACGCGATTCTAGATACTTGGAAACGCTTTGTTGCAAAGGAATGAATGAGTTTATGCCAAGTCTGGCAACCATTCGGTTTATTTTTTCAGTTTTTTTTAATATCTTCTAAAATAATTCGATTTTCGAAATTTAAATCAGCTTAGCAGGTTCCTCGGAATTTTTCGAATCTGTGGGCACCTTAGTCGAAACTCAAATCCCCACGGTTTAGGAGGAGATACGCTGACAAGCTTTTGACAGTGGCGGCGACAGCGGCCTTTACTTTTTTTTAGAATAGAGAGATTTTTACACGAAAATGTGTCACACTCTGAAGTTTTACAAGCCGAAGGAAGGGAAAACATGATAATATAATCGAAAAGAGAAATAGTTTAAAAAAATTGCTTGCATTTCTTTCCGTCCGATATTAATATATAAGAATAAAAAATGTCATTTAAATCTCTTTAAAATAGGCCAACGATAGCGATTTAACCGCCCCTAGAAAGTTGTCACCAGGGTGGGCGCCCCCCCCTCCCTACGCGCGCCGCAACGTGCGGGAAAGTTTGAGGATATTATCGGTACAAGGATATTTCAACCAAGGATATTCAACCATATTTCAACCTACTCAGACTAAGCATCAATGCGAATGCAAGTTGCTCTACTTCTAATCTCCCTCTGATATACCCGAAACCCGATTATCACAGGGGCAAGGGGGCGGGGCGGTAGTCCGGTGCCCCTGAAGAAAAAGGGGGCCCATATATATCCCGATTATCTAAATTATAAATTCATATGTACTGAAATAGTAATTGTGGGGAAAAAACTGAATTTCCTCTATAATATAGGTATTACCTAATTGTCTATCACTAGATCAAGTTAGAGATATTTTTTTGGGGTGATAAACACGATTTGATTAAAGTACAAAAACTACAGTTAACTTAAATACTAAACTACAGTTAATGCAATTTTCGAGTACAACAGCGGTCAAAACTGGGTTAAAATGCTTAAAAAAGGTAGGCTCAGTAAAGGGGCTTAATGCGTAAAAAAGGGGACAGTAAGGGGGGCCCCAAACTTAATGCCCCGGGCCCCGTCTAAAAGTGGTCAGATTTGAACATACCGTACCGCCTTTCCTATTTACTTATTATTTTTCTTTCAACTCTTCTCTGTTTTCTTTTTTTTTCCGCCTGTTTCTTTATCCTCTCCTTTGTGTGTTTTGTATATCTCTCGTCTGTTCTAATTTTAAATGTTACGTGTTTGTGCGTATTGTAGAGTGCTGATAGTATACCAGGACCGAAAATGAAGGAGACGCAAGTTAAACGGTAGAGGCTTCAGGCAAATTGTCGCTTTTCAGATCGTATTTATGCGAGACGGAAGAAAATGCGAGAATTCTCGCGAGAAATCTCGCGCGAGACAAGACTCTGTCTCGTCTCGCGTCTCGTCCCGCAAAATATTTTCTTTCTCGTCTCGCAAAAAAAATGCCTGTCTCGTCTCGCATCTCGTCTCGCGGGACAATGCGAGAACGCGAGACAATGCGAGAATTCTCGCGTCTCGCGTCCATCCCTAATTTTACGATCATGGGACATACTTCAGGGGAACGTAAGTCGTGTCAAAATCACATAAGAATGTGGAGTCGCAAACATCGTCTTCATGTGCTTGTTAATAAACATTTCTCCTAAAAGATTGTCCCGTGGTCGTGGAATTATCCTGTACAATGAGGTGCATGGCTGCCCACTTTGTGAAATTTAGTGCGTTCATCGCCTTTTTGGCGATATTGAAAAAGAAAAAAGTTTACCATTCGCAAAGTTGATTACGCGGTTCAAATGCCTAGCATTTCTACGGGAGTTCAATTTAACCTTTTGTGTTTTAGATATCAGCATAACAGTAGAAACACTCTGTGCCCTTTACTGAAGTAATTCGAACAGATGAAGCTGAACAAATACCATTTTCAAAATTTTTGTTTTTATTCCACATATAAAATAATGTTCTTTTTTATTTGAAACCGTAACAAAAAATAGTTGTCTGCGTTAAAGCAGTCACGAATTAGCCACTTAAGGCAACCCTTTGGCAAGAGGATAACGGATGCGTTAGCTGGTGCCTATAGGAATCTTACTACAAACTCACATACACTACGGTACACTACACATATTATGCTAAATTTAAATAAAGTATCTTAATTTCTTTAAGTTAAACAGTTTAAATTTTGCTAGAGATGAAGATTTCTTCTTACATATTACCAACGTCAAATAAAAATCAAGATTTGTTTCGCTGATAAAGTATTTCCAACCACGTACTTTATTGCGACGCACTTAATATAGTCACCGTCTACTCTAAAAAGAAGAAATACAAGCTTGAAATCAAAGACATATAACCATAGCTCTATTTCTATACATTAATGTGCAAGAGAGAGATTTAGTTAGTTAATTAAACATAGCACATGTAGATTTCTTGAAGTAAAAAGAGAAATATTTTGCATTGAACAAAACTCCATTATCAAACAGAGAAAACTATCTATATATGATTTTAAACGATTGATATTGATTATTATGCTTAAATATTTACATGCGTTTTATACATTTATGTAACTATAATATTAATTTTCAAAAATACAATTGCAGTCAAGTATTCTAAAACTAAGTTAAAAAAATAAAAGAAATGCAATTTTAAATATTTTTACTAACACTGTTTGATAAAAAAAAAAAAAAAAATGAAACACATACTTAAATTTTTTGAAAGAATCTTCGTGTAAATTAGTTAAAATAGTCTTCAAATTCAATATGACAATTTAAAGTACATAAAATATAATTCAAACTACCGCTTATCTAATATACAGATATTTCGAGGAACGTGGTAAAATAAAATCATATTACACTGAAAAAAATGTTTTATTGAATTAACAATTTTTTTAATCAACAAATTATCCAGTTGAAATAGGTCCAACGAAATTTTTGCTAAAATTATTTGGTTTCTTCAAAAAAAAAAAAAAAAAAAAAAAAATTTCGTCGATTTAACCAAATAATTCTGTTCTAATAATCAAATGTTCTGTTAATTTAAAGAAAGTATTTGTTTAAATTGTTTGTTTGGTTAACTACAATCTATTATTTGCTTGAAAAAATAAAATTTCTTTGTTACCTGGAATGTTCATGGCTGATTTAAAAAAATTATTTTGTTGATTTTACTAGGTTATAATTTTCAACCCACAAACATTTAGTTGAAAGTACCAGAGGCAAGAGCAATTAATTTTTCTACTCATCAAACTTTACAGCTTTTGTTTAGTGTTTTTCTCTAACTACAAATTTAATTTTATCAAATTCAACATCAGTTTTTTTTCTTCATCATAAGATAATTTTAGTAAGACAATCAGATTGTTCAAAGCTCATGATGAGTGTATTTTTAAACAGGGATTCCCAAAAAGTTGGTAACGGGCTTTAATTTTTTATCTATTAGAGATAAGTGGGCAGTGTAAAGTGAAAAAAAATGTTGAAAATAAGGTCGGAAATGACTCCTTTAAAAAAAAAATTCCTCTCGTTTATTTTCAAAAAGTTACACTTTTAAAATTTGTATACGACCATACAAAAAACTTCCCAGTTAGCAAAATGTGCCCCTATACACTAATCAGGTGAAGTACCAAATTTGAGCTTTTCATCATACGAAGTTGCAGAGATATCGTTTACTATGTTAAAGGAAAATGACTGGGGACTGTACATGATTTTGTATGTAAACATTTATTTCTAGAGGGGAAAAGAATTTTTTTCGAAATTTCTGTAAGAGCCCCTAATCATTGGACACGACTTTTTTACCTTTGAGAGCCATTGAAAAGTGCTTTAAGTCAGCTTTATGTTTATCTTCATATACCTGACACTTTTAAGGATATAACATCTCACTGGTGTATGGGGTACATTTTACTAACTGAGAATTTTTTTGTAGAGTCGTATAACCATTTAATAAGTGTAACTTTCTGAAAATGAACGGGAGGAGATTTTTCGTAGCGTGATCTTTTTTTCGATTTCTTTTTGTACATTTTATCAATTTACATTACCCATTTATCTCTAATAGATAAAGCATTAAAGCCCGTTACCACCTTTTTGGGACACCCTGCATAATATATTCACATTCAAAATATTTTAATGCTAAAAACTGGGTAAATGCTTACCACCTACAAATGAAAACAAATATATATCGGTAGTGTTTTTTGTGAGAAGTCAAAATAACCTTTAGCCGTAAATATAAGTAGGTATGCACACAAATAGCCGCTATATTAATTATTTCCCTAAACACTGTTTGTGCATACTGAATACATAATTAGAGAAATTAAGGACGATAAAAATACTTAGTCAGAGAATTGAGTTTTGTATGTAAGTGACGTTACTATCAGCAAGACTGCTTCCCTGATTGTGGTGTTAATAATAAGAATAACAATAAAAAAACTGTGTCAAACTTACTTCGTAATGTTATTTTTTTAACGGTTTCTTCTCGTTTATATTACATGCCTCGACATATTTGGTGTTTATAACTTGATTTGGTGTATAGTTTAAGATTCAATACTAATTACAATCAGAACGAATCGCAAGGTATATTTGAACCACGAGAAAACAGAGAACAGTTTTGATTTTCGGAGCGAAGCATGCAAATAACCTTTATGTAAAATCGAAATAAAAAATAAAAGATATCACTTGAAATAAGGGCAAAACGTATGAAATATGAGGATCGTTTGTAAATTTCTCACAGCCAATAAAAACGGACGATAATATTATTAACTTATTGCATAAATATTAATACCTGGGGAAAATTATGCAAAGCATACAACATTCTTTCAGCTACTTCTCAACATAACAATACCATGAACTATGACACTTGTCATACCATGTAATTAATTTTTTGTAGTCTTGTGCAAGCGTCGCAGTCGGTCCTATTTTTTTAAAATTCCTACCTTCACCAAAGTTTTATTTATATAGCCTAGTATTTTAATGGTTTGATAGGCGAAACCTTAACATCTAAAAGAACATTTAACAACTATTGAAGCAGCAGAACATTTTACTCTTATTATTTATAGAGGGAGGAATTTTTTTTAAAAAAAGGACCGACTGCGACGCCTGTCTGGTGTCATGGAAGTTGCCGTCTGAGAAAGGAGCCAAAGTGCCACAGTTGTTTGTAGTCTTCATCAGTGGAAAAGAGATGCCGGGACAGGAATTTCCTCACCCTGTCCATGGTACCCAGTGACGTGCACCTGAAGAAATAGGGGGTTACTATGTACGGACAACTCTCGTACATAGTAGTACTTGTGTAAACATTTCAGCCTTCCCTACTATTAAATTAAATAAGAATTTCTTTATATGAGCTATCACGTTTGTAACTATTTTAGTTTATCAAGAAGACAAATGTGAATTCTGACTACTTTAAAGTACAAAGATACATATGAACGGGTCAAAACAAAAATGTAAATTTTAATGAAGAGGTAAAGTAATTAGACATACATCAGAAATTTCTCACTAACTCACTAATCCCCTTGTATTTAATATCACCCATAGTTAAACGTATTAATATAATTGAAGTTGCAAACTCTTCTTATAAAATCTGATCGTTCGTCTGCCTTGCACCGCTCACTGACGCATGCGTAAATTGACTGTAAATATATTCTGATTGGTTGTGAATTCAACAAAAAGTTTTGTTCATTGAAAACACATTTTGTAAAATCGATTTGGTTGAATCCAATGAAAATAACATTTTGTCAAATCGACAAAACAAAACTACTAAACTGTTAAAAAGAACGAATTTTGTTAAATTCAACAAAACGCTTTTTAAAGAATATTTCTTTTTAATTCAATATGTAAATTGAACGTCTACCAAAAACATTAAACTCAATCATTTATAAAAAAGTTAAGAAACATAACTTTTGAATTATAAAGAAATGAATATTCATATTTTCTTTTAAAAACCCACCGAATTTCCTGTATTTAAGGTGTGTTTAATAATTTAACACACAATTTTAATTTGCTTACATATTTTTTAAGTAAGACAACGATAAAAGAAGTTATTGTAAAAATATTACTTTAAAGAACGTTGGAATATTTAACTCTATCATTTTCATTTCTTATTAAATTTTTCTGCAATTGTTTTGCTGCGATGAGTTTTCCAAGGAAGAGGGTGTACCATTATTTTAGATGGAAAATGAGGAGTATTTCTTGAAGCACTAAATTTTAATGATTCCCTAATTAGCATTATAATTTCAATTAAAAGGTTGGCGAAAATTTTCAAAAGATCATATTCATTAGCGAAACGAATAATTAAGAGTACATTATTAAGAATTTTAATCCGATTCCTAACTTTTTTGCAGCAGCTTATCGATTGGGTTTTGGCGCAGTTCACCGTCGAGCGTGTCTTTATTCAACTGCAGTATTTGCATGATGATCGCAAATTAAACTATGGGAAGTTGGGGTACAATGAAACAAAATTTACTAGTTTTTTTCCCCTGTTCACAAATTTTCATGTACAAAAATAAAATTAATGGGCACTTTTAATCTATTCTTTTCCTCATCTAAATTAATTTTTATGAATTTGTAAATAGCTCTTTTATATTTAAAAAATTACGATAGTTAAATGTCTGTCAGTGTTTCATTGTACCCCATATACCGTGGTACAATAAAACATTTAATTACAAATCACAAACACTTAAATAATAAGTCAATATTCAAATTTCAGCAAAAACGTTTTATCTACAGTTACAATAAACAAATTTAATTAAACTATTATAGTTTAAAATAAAAACATAATACTTTTATTAGAGGTTCGCCTATAGTTTTTCATTTTGTGTTAAATTCAGTTAAATCAAATTTAAAAATTAGCATTTCTGCTTTCCTTTCTGTACTACCTGAAGGAACAGGAGTTGGTAGTTTTGATACAATTTGAGTTTTTTCAAAAATGTATGTTTCCGGATAATGCATATACTTGAAGCTTGGACTCAGTCGTTTGACTTACAGAACTTCGCATTCCGTTTAATTTCAGTTTATTATATCCCCAACAGCGTACATTTGTTTATATTTAAGTTTAACTTCCTTGATTAAAGCATAATCATTTAGAGCGATGCTGATTGTGCCATATGTTTTGTGAGAATAGCTCATAATCTCTACTGTTTGGATTGTCTGTTGAAATACAGTCTAAATTTTCACCATCTCCAGAGTCTGAAGAAGATAGAGTACGATTTAAAAGCAATTCCTTGTTAACTTTATGTGTGCTCTAGTGAGATCTCAATCTAAATATTTAATAGTAGCATCTTTATTTTAAGTGAATGCACTCACACAGGGTACAACGAAACATGTTTCAATGTACCCTCTTCTACAAGTTTTTCATTGTACCCCAAATTCAGGCTACAAACTAAATGCATTTTTACTAATTCCTAGTATTTATTTTATTAATTATGTCTTTTAAAGTATGATGACCACACCATGGTGATCACAATATCTGAAAAATAAGTAATTATATATGTAAAAACAAGGAGGTAAAGCATAACAACTTTTAGTAACGAAATTTACTTTCAGTGGTGAAAATCCGATAATTTTCTATATTTCTTGTAAAATTGTGATTGTTTCCAAATCACATGAGTACCTTGAACATATATTTGTATAATAGGTGTGTGAGTTTCAACTTTCTGTGACACATCCTATTGATTTTAGATAGCATGTTTCATTGAACCCCAACTTCACCAAATGCATTAATTATTAAATAAAAAACCAACTCACAATCAAATACATGTACTCAAATTCAAAAAGAATTTCAACGAATTCGAAATGTGAACTTCGAGCACATCAATATGAACTTGAGTAAGCGAAGTGATACCTCCCATTCTCCCACCATATATACACCCACTACCACCAGCAGCTCATCCTAATCTGATAACTGATGATCGCGACGTAAATATTCAGTCACAACTTGTTAGCTTTATTAGAACTTGTGTATTCATTTAAACTCATGGTATCTAAATCATCATTAACTCATGGTATCAAGGTACGATCCCCAGAGCAGTACATGATTTCTTATCACTCTTTTTACTTTCCGAACATGTACCATGTAAGGAAAGTATTGTAATCATGAAAAAATACGACTTCGAGATTTTGGTGTTTTTACACGTTTTGAGGGCTTCTGAATCCATTTATGCTATTTTTACGAGATGTGTGTATGTGTGTGTGTGTGTGTATGTGTGTTTGTGTGTATGTGAGTGAACACGATAGCTCCTGAACGGAGCATTCGATTGAGCTCAAATTGGATATATATGTCATAAACCACCGTCGCAAGAACGCTATTGATTTTGGTGTGTATAGGACTTATAGTTTTTCTACAGGGATACGACAAAGATTTCTTTTACATTATGGCCTATGGGGGGAATTTCTTGAAAGTGCGCTAGCGTTTAAACGGTAGATTCGATTGAGCTCAAATTGGGTATACATGTTATAAACCACCGTTGCAAGACCGGTATTGATTTTGGTGTGTATAGGACTTATAGTTTTTCTACAGGGCTACGACAAAGATTTCTTTTACATTATGGCCTATGGGGGGAATTTCTTGAAAGTGCGCTAGCGTTTGAACGATACATTCGATTGAGCTCAAATTCGGTATACATGTTATAAACCACCATCCTAAGACCGGTATTGATTTTGGTGTGTATAGGACTTATAGTTCTCCTAAAGGGCTACGACAAAACTTTCTTTTATGTTATGGCATAATGGCATATGGGGAGAAATTCTTGAAAGTGCGCAAGCGTTTAAACGGTGCATTCGATTGAGTTTCAATTTCGTATATATGTTTGAATTATTCATCGATTAAAATTTATTTAAGTGCTTGGTAATGATCTTAATCGTAAGTGTTCGGAAAGTCGAGTGGAGCCACTCCAGATTTTTTTACTGAGACATCAGACTAGTTTCGAAAGATTTGTATATATTTTAATTAAGTTTATTTGAATATATTTTGGTTCACAAAGTGATGTAGGAACCATTATTTTAACAAAAGAAATTTATGATTTTAATGCATAAAAGGTAATTTTCTTACAATATTTGAATGTAGATTTTGCATTGTGTGTACAATTCACATCATAACGTCAGCAGGCTTTCTCAGACGAAAGCTAAATGACGTGAAGTGAAGATGTGTTAAAAATTTCTTTAAAATGGATATGGCAGCAAAAGCGACCTCGATAAACTTTAGAATGCTGAAAACAATCGCACGTCTTCGCTAAAAAGGGGATTGAAAGTGATATTTTCGTGCACCAGTTAATGCACAGTTGTTAAAGGTTGGAAGAATTCGCCGAATTTACAACCACGTTTTTTGAATAAATAACATTAACAAAACATTCAACAAATAACAATTTTCCATAATATTTTATTTTTTGTCTGTTGCAAACTTTAATAATAAATATCTGTTTATTAAAGACTGTTAGGAAATTTGAATATATTGTCGTCATCTTCGCCAGTCATGTGCTCACTACAATTCTCGTTTGCAATAAACTGTTGCGTTTGCCAGTTTCTTGCCTAATTTGGAAGACATCGCCAAGCTTGGTCCAGTTTGAAGACTTTTCTTTTGCACAAATTTGGTGATAAATCATCAAAAATTGCAAACCTTGGCCCCTTTCAATATTTTATTTGTTTTGAATTTGTTTTTAGCTGCGATCGTGAATATAACTTTACATTAGTGTGCGATTCCAATTTCTATAGATGTGCCATAACTTCATAATAAATTTTTTATATAACAACTGAAACATCATAAGTTACGTTTCAAGACACTAAACGGATATTTCTTACTAATTAATACTTTCCAACAAAGCTGAAACTTGTTTATGATTCTCATTTATCTATCAGTACGTGCTCTATCTGTCGCAAATATATACACTTTGCCGCAAAAACTTTATATGTTATCATCATGTACCGTATCACAATGTACTCCTTTGAAAATGGTGCACATAGCTTTATTAATTCTTTTACAGGAGCACATAAAAAATTCCACATATTATGGGGTATGAACAATAATAAATTAAAATGCATTGTATGAACGGCAGTATGTTTCGATCATTGCAAAATTAGTTATAGATATTGATTACCTAAATTACCCCAAAACCCATGATAATGTATTGTGGTCGTAGTTGAATGGCAGCTTATTTTGTAATGAAAAGGGTGGGGGCAACATTTGTATCTTCTTCACAGAAAAAGGGAAAAAAAATAGCACAAATTGGACTTTAAGGGAAGCTATAAAATATCTTTCACTATGTTATTTGCTTTAATCTGTTCGTTTCTTTCACTTCAAGGATAGAATGGAAGAGATTCCTTTTCAGCACCCACTATTGCGTCCTGGAATGCATCTCAACGATGGAAACAGGTGGAATGTCTGACGTCTCAAATTTTCAACAATGCGATGGGAGCAAATAGGTTAAAAATTTGTTATGCAGTAGCATATGCTCAAATAGGAATACTTTGGAAAGCCTTTTATAATCGATGCATTCGTCCTTATTTATATTTCTTAGATTTCTCTTTCATACATACATTTTACTATCGGCTTTCTTTCTCAGTAAACCTCTAAAGATTAAGAGACAATTACAAAGCCATTACAGTAAAAAAGTAGGATGCTAATCCAGTAGCTGTTTAAATTGACATGCCATTAACTGGCGGAAAAAAAGAACTTTTAAGATATCATCTTGACTGCTTCCATAGATTAACATGCAATGTGCATTTTTTTATGTTGTGTCATTTGGCGAAGAGCCAATTTATAAACGTTCTCCGTATTTCTTTTATCATATGCTTAATTATTGCAGAAAATTGTATTTTTTTTAAAATAAGACCTTTTTATTTTACAAGTATGATTTAAAAATTCCCATTTAAAACAATGTTAACAATGTTGTTTCTACAAGGATAAATAAACAAGGAAAAGTCAGTGATTTTTTTTCTTTTTTTGTATGTGTTTTTTTTTTTTTTGTATCATAATCAATCTAAAGTTCAAATTTCTTTCGTTAAAATTTCAAAAAAATGAATTTCATAGTGGCTGCAACGAGACCACTCAAGTTATAATTACTCAAAGGTATTCTGAAGTTGCTCAGAGATAGCGCAGAGAGAAGAAAAAATTGTTCTCATAAAGTGTCAAGATCTGTTTGAACTTTTGACATTTACGAACTTTCATAGACGTAGAGTCTTGGGTAAAATGACAGTTCTCCAAAGAAAGCTGAAGGAGGAAGAATATGGAGATAGCGTACCCTTTCTGCGTTGTGTTCTTTTTATGCACAGATTGGCTCTTAGAGTTTGGTGAAACAATGTTTGTCATTTTTATTGTCCTTCATAGAATCTGAATATTTTGTGCAAGAGATTTGAGACTTCTGGATTTCAAATCATTGTTTAAGAATTTCACTGTCGTTATTTTATGGGTGGTAGGGGATAAGGGTTTTTATACCGTTTCTAAAAAGTTTTAAAGCATTTGTAAGCAAATTAGATTAATTTTTGTAAAGGTGGAAGATGATGAGCTCTTGTTGGCTGTAGCCTCAAATATCGAAAAAAAAAAAAAAAAAACTGTACGCTAGTATGAAAATTCAATGATCGCACTGAAATTATTATTATTATTTTCCGCTAGAGGTCAGCTTATGTCATGGAAGTTATTATTAGCCTTCTTTTGTGAACTTCAACTTTTTCGAAAGGTATACAATATAATAATCTAAATATATGGGCTTTCATGAATGTTTAAGACGTTCAAATGGTCATACTTTCACATGTTAGAGAACTTTCAGTCAAAGACCTATTTACAAATTTGCACTTTATAAGCTAAGCAAAAGCGCCACCTATTCTACGGTCTTCTAAAATTTGCAGCCGCAGGATATAGACTAGTTAGTTATCCTATTTAGAAATCTCCCACTGCATTTAGTCTTTCCGTTTTCAAATTGTTTTTCCCTTTAGAAACTTGAAAAATCACATAAATCGCGATTGATATTTTGTCATAGGAGCTTTAGCTGAATGAACAATTTAAAGCAAGAAACATTCGAGACTGGCCCACAAATATTAAGCACTGAGTGAAACTGAATACAGTTATTGGTTCTAATCTAATAATATTCTGAATTGATGATCGAGTGTGCTCTTGCAGTGTTTAATCGCAGCTACACGCAAGACGTTCTTAAGGTTAAGATAGAATGACCTCTAAGTCTGAAAGAACTATTATGTGAACCGGTTTTCACATGTAAATGCGACACTAAATGCAGAGTATGCGATGGATCAATGCTTCAAAAAAGAATCCGACATCTCTAAAACTAGTGAAGAAACACCCAGTTATCAGGGGGAAAGAAATTTTTAAGGTACCATTTTGCCATAATTAATTGAGGAAGTGTAACAACAGTCCGGTCGAAAATTGCCAATTAGTTTTATCCCTACAGTGCATACGGTAGCCAATTAGCTATACTCTCGTTTTTTCGTAATAAAAAGAAAAATTTGCAGTTTTTCTAAAATATAAGACCATTATGGAAATAATTTTACTTTTTTAAAATGTATGGTATCACTATTTTTTGAGCAAACAAGCATGAATTCATAGAGTGTGCATCCGATTCGCTAAACAAAGTTTTGCCTGAATTTTTGATTGCTTCTAATTTTTATTGTTAAATGAAAATGAATACAAAACTATCAAACAATAGTAGTATAGGTACTAAATAAAGTGGAATTAGCCTACATTACTGTCGTTTGTTTTATGAGAGCTATAGAGTGGACATTCTAACTTTTAAATTTGATCTGTCGAATTCGATCTTCATTTGATTTCATGAATTTTCCGTGAAATTACATGCTGAAATATATTAAAGAAAAACATTTTTCTAGTATGAGTAAGTTTAAACGAAGTTACAATTTTATTCTCAGCCCATATTAAAAAACCGTTCATTTAAGCATTTAAGTTTAAAACAGTACATGTATGTGCATATATATATATATATATATATATATATATATGTAATGTATAAAAATATCTGACGTCTTAAATATATATATATATACGCACATACACACAAACACACACACACACACATATATATGTATATGTATGTGTATCTATCGCTTAATTTCAAAAATAGTTATGGTTTCATTAAAGTAAGATCGTATGTATTTAGCATAAAAAATAAATATATTTATGATAGTTATTTGAAAAGAAACTAAGTTTTAAAACTTGTCTTTCCTCTTAAACATCTAGTGTTAGATCTAATTAAATATAGAGCTAAATATTAATTTAGAATATCCTATCGACACTTCTAATGGTGAGATATTGTACTCCAAGGTTTAGTAATTAAACTATGAATAACCAACCTGCAAATTAAAATTACATTTTCAATAACTGAGACAATTTATTATTACTTGCATGGCTCAATAATAATAGATCTTACAAATATAACCTATACAATACATACAAATCAAGTACATGTTCTGAAATGTGACGTTAATAAGAACTGTAAGAAACCCCTCCAAATCTTCAGCAGTGAGTTTTAGTAAGAGCGGTGGCTGCCATGCGTCTCACTCCCAATAATTTGTGGAAAGAACTGCACGCCCTCAATATCCATGGATTTCTCGGTGCACACAAACCAGGCATCATCCCATCCAACTAAACTGGCAGACTCGCTCAGTGTTTGCAACGTCGCAAATGGACCAATGGAAAACTGTTTCATGAAAGGAAGAGTCACACTACATGCACTTCTAGTCTGATGGAGGTGCTGGGCTATCACGAATGTCAAACGAGCGTCAGCTGTCCGTGTGCATCATTCTAATTGGAAAGATGGAAAGATGCACACAGTTAACTGTGATGTTCGGTGGTGGTGGTGGTGGTGTAGGTGTTTTCGTAGGGGGGACCTTTGCATGTTGTTCCTGGTAAACTAAACTTCGATGCTTACATAAACATTTAGGACAATCAGATTTTTTCCTACGCTGTGGCATTCTATGGAATAGATGAATTTTATTTCCTAGACGACAAAGCTCTATGTCATTTTACAGCTTTTTCGAAGCAGTCGTATTAAGATAGGGATTTAAAATATCTTTACTGCCTTCCTCAAAGCCCCTACATAAACAAAACAGAGCATTTGTGGATCGAGTTAAAGCAACGCTTACGAACCAGAGAACAACGTCTGACATTTACAGCTGAGCTGACGACATTCATGCAGCAGAAATGCTCATAGATGTACAAAATCTCATTGAAAGGATGCCCAGCAGGGTTGCTAGTGTAACTGCAGCACGTGGGGGACCATCCTCCTAGTACTTAACTTGTACAGGAAGTATTATTTAATAAATTGGGAAGCATTTTTGCACACATTTACTGAGTTAATTAATTACAAAAAGCAATGATATCAATCTCACAATATTTTGTTAAAAACAAATATACTATCGGAAAGAAAAAGTTACTGAGTAATAATTGTGGAAAAGAAGCTGAAGCTATATTTATTTTTGCTTCAAGTGTTTCGTCTTGATGGGGTTTAATTTTAATCCCCTAAAGCCCCGACCTCATACGGGACCGCAATAACAAAACTATTAATTTAGCGCAGTTGAGGCACCATTTTCTTGAACAAATTCATTTTATTTGTTCAGTAAATCGAAAATAGCTTGAGCGTTTTTTCTTTTTCCTCAGCTGCATTACTACAGCAGCAAAGGCTATATAATTCTTCGGGGGTTTAACATTTGGTATTTATTATGAAAAAATGACTTGGAATATTTTAGTTTCTGTATATAATATATCTAAATAAAACTTGTCTTCTTTTCCAGTATTGGATAGTATTTTCTCGAAAATTTAATTATTAAATAAAATTATTCTGTGTAAATGAGAACTAGTTTCCTTAATGGATTCAGTGCATTATTTTACTTTCTTTATTATAGTTTTCTTTAGTCATAAACAGTTTAACCCTTTGAAGCGCAAGCACTTTCACATCAGTATAGAAAATCAACTGAATAGACTGCCCAACTCTGAGAAGGGAGCGTTGCCATAGATATGTTCGCTTTGACATTGGCTTAAAATACCTTTCAACGACAAGCCGAGGATGCATAAATTCTTCTATAAATAAATACAACTGTAATTAGATGACAAGTGTCTACAGCAGTGTTTTCCAACCACTAATCAGCGAATCGGTCTTGATCAGTCTGGCGGTCCACGAAAAAATTAGAAATTTTAATGTATTTTCTAAAGTTACTTAAACCTCTAAGCTACTTTCCACAAATGTAAACCTATATGTACAAAGTGTATACAACAAAGTTATATTTGTATAGTTTTTATTTCGTATACAGTGGAGATTCGTTTACACAACGTTTACATTTAGCTGATTAGGATTACAATTAGATAGCTTGTCTATAGAATGTATAGGAAAAGTATTTTTCGGCTAAAAAAAAGCTGTACCAAAGTTATCTGCATGAGTGGTTATGCCTTGGGCTTACACTTTTTAATCGTAAACCGTATCTCAAGATGTAATCGTGTTATATCTGAAGAAAACTTCCCAAAACTTCGGACCGTTAGACCGACAGAGGTCAGAACCCTGGACCTCCACACTTTAGCTATCTCTTCTTAATTAGCCTCATATCTAATTGGCCATTGGTCAGCTATATAACGTAAGTAGAACTTGCATAATTACGGCAATACCAAAATCGTTAAATGTTAACTTCTGTTTAACTGTTCTGTTTTTTTACTCGCAGCACTTTGGTTTTCTGTACATCCTCTCAAAATTAGCATTCGAAAATTCGAATGCAAGCTACTTTTCATAATTATATATCTAACAAACAACTCTTTTGTTTAATTTCTGAAATCTAAAGTCATAGGAATTGTTATTAAATATTAATTGTTTGACTTTTATGTCTGCACTATTTATGAAACAGAAGTAGGAAATTTCACTGTTACTCAAATACTGTTTTGAGAGAAAACTTATTGAAGTAGCTGGTTGATGATTAAGCTTTAAATTATCTAATTCTGTATTTCTTTGCCACTTACTTCCATAAAAATGCCAGACACCTCTTTAAAAAAATCCCTTTTTTTAAAGACTCATATATGGTGGTTGCTCCTTTCAGACAAACGCCGTAAAAAAACAAATAAAATAGTTATATTTTGTTATACTTAATTATCATTATGCTTATTACTTCACAATCATTATTCAAAGTACTCCTCAGAAGTAATTGAGATTTTTCTCTACAAATCTTTAAGTATCTCATAAAAGTAAAGCTCAGTATACGCCTACAAAAGTTGTTTCTAACTTAAAAAAAATACAAAAAACACTCTGTTTGCACAAATGAAATCTTGCTTTGAAAAGAAATTTTTGAAGATTGCGAAGGCGTGAAATTACTTTTCTCTGTAAATGTTGAGAAAACTGATATTTGTTCTTCGCCACACCGAGTTATAAGAAGACAATGAACCGAAGATCTAAGTATTAAGGAGAAAGTTTAAAAGTAGATAGAGTCTTTGATGAGAATTTTTCTCGTTTATTTATTTTTGTTCTGAATCTAAACCGCAGATTTTACTAAAACTTGTTTATTGTTGTTTTTCCATGCTAAAAATTTTTAACTTAAGCATGATGTTTAAAATTGAAATATGTGAAGATTTAGAAACTTGTGCGGTGCTTTATTGTAATACAGTGGATCCCGTTTTATACGACGTTTTATTTTATTCCCAATTTATTCCTATTAGCTTTTTGTAAAAATTAATCGTTTATACGACGCACAAAATCAGTTATACGTCGGTTTTCTAGGTTTTGTACACTTTTTTTTTCTCTTCTCAAAGCAGAGACGGCTTTAGAGAAATACATGGATTGTGATTAATATGCAATAAGGTCAGCAATTTTCAGATTTGATGAGCTTATTCAGAACGCCCAATCTGAACCGCATACTGACAGCTAGGATGACAAGGAATGACAAAAGTCGTGTCTCCATCTTTTCAGGATGCCGTGAATTGCATTAAAACACCGAGATCTTATTTTGTTTGCCACAATACCGTCTAATTCATCATCAGTTTATTCATCGTGGGTCCAGCTCTCGATCACGTACGAAAGCAGTGCTAAGGACTTTGTATGTCGCAATGCAAATGGCTTATGACGGAATTCGGAAAAATTAAGTCAACTTGAGTAATATTTGCGTCAAGTCTTCCTCATTGCATCTCCTTGATTGCATTAGATTTCAAAATTAGTGAGGTTTTATGCCATTGATGTAAATATTTTATTTATCGCAGGAAAATTAAGCGCCATTCGTATAGTGCATTCAGAGGTCCAGATAATGAGGATGTTATAGTATTTGTAAAAGCGCATATTTTTTTGTCTCCTGTTGTTTTGTAGATTTTAAAACCTTCAGAAACAGTTTAAATAAAACCTAATGTTTTTATAACTTTGGTTTAATAATGTCTGTTTTCTAATTTCCCAAAATGGTTTGAATGTCTCAAAAACTTTGCTATTGTCGTTTACTGCAGCATATTCCCAACTAAAAATTGTGTTTAAAACATTTATAGCTGTTGTATAAGGGTAGGCAAAAGGATGCGAATTCTGATCTAGAAATCTTTTGAAAAATATCATTTCATTACAAATTTTTCACACCTTACAATTGTTTTTAAACACATTCCAATAGATATGCATGATAATGATATTAAAAAAAAATTCTGAACTTCTTAAGCACTGTTGTGTAATTCTACTGTTTAAAAAGTCCACATAAGTAATACCACCTTGACAAATATATATTTTATTACTCATCTATACCTTCTGAAACACAGGTTAACTAATAATTAATTTTTAACTTCATAATAACATCTGTGGAACCATATAAATTAAAGAATAATGTCCGCGTTACTTTTAACGGCTATGAACATTGTAAGTAAAAAATTGGTATATTTCGAAAAAGTTCAAAATTTGTCTACTTATTCACCTTTTGAAGTACAACATTTTCTTTTGAACTATATCATGAATTTGTGTTTCTTGAAAAATATATATACTTAAGTGGATTTATTTTTCGAAATCCCTTTGAGCTCTTTGAAAAATAGGTCAATAAATCTCTCTTCTTTATCATTTATTTTCATTCCTTTACTTTAATTGTATTATTACTTGGAATAGAAAACGGATAGGGAACACTTCCAAATTATTCAAGTTTTTAAGCTGAAATTTCGTTGAGCTGCCTAAGGTGACAGTATACTTTCAAAACTAATACCTATCGTTTAAAAATGGATTTCCATGAAAATTTAACTCATACTGTTTCATGAAAATAATCAAAACTTAGTTATAAAGGCTGCATTAATCTTGGAGAATCTCTTAAATGCATTAATAAATACCTTTTTTTACATAAAAAATTATTTTTTAGACTATAGAATTACATAATATCTTCTGAAAACTATTTGCGATCTGATATAGAAGGATCATTTTCAAAATTTGGTGCCATTTGCTGTCTGCGCGTAAAATATTTTTTAAAAGTATAAGAAAATTTAAATGATTTTTCTTTTTATCGTGGTTTTTATCAGACGCTGTTTCCAGTACTGAAACAATAGATTAAAAATATGCTATTTAATAATTTTTAAAAAATGAGTAGAGAAGGTACTGAAATATAGCTGTCCGAGTCATAGAACATAAATGTATTATGCAGAATTAATGCCCCAAAACTAAAAGTTTTACCCTGACATGCTTTGACATTGTGAAAGAGTTTAAATTACGTTATGAAAGGTTTTTATAGGGTATTCAGAAAAACACATGATTTTTGATAGTTAAATATAGCTGTCCAGACATAATTGTCATGTCTGTTACCATACATTATTTTCAACATTTTAAACAGCAGATTTGAAATTTAAGAATATCAACACCTGTTTACCATTAGAACATGGTCGAAAAAGAAATATAAGCAGCTATCTTGAGTTTTTGGCATTTGACTGAAAAAGCAAAAACCTGTTGTTTGTGATACGTATTTCTATTGCATGTCATGTTTGTTACCTTAACTAGTTGTACAAAATATGTTTATTTATTTGTTAATTCAGATTAATTTAGATCATTAGATTTTTAGTCTAAATTAATGTCTATTTTCATGTTCTTGTGTAATTGTTTCGAGTCAAACACTGACGCAAAAGCCCACTGCGGGGCCAAGGCCTCTGCTTCCCAACCGCGCCTTCGCGATCATGGGCTCTGGGGTGCGGGTGCATATGCCTAGGCCAGGTGGTCAGCCTGACGCGAAGCTCCCAGTTTCTGACTCCTAAGCAAGCTTGGTCCTCATTTTATCGACCCACTCAAGGGATGAAAGGCTGAGTCGACCTTGCCCAGCCCGGGAATCGTACCCCGAACCTGTTGGACGGCAGTGCGATGCGCTAACCGTTGCACCACTGGGCTTCCCTGTGGAATTATTTAGACTCACGAAGTTTTATTGTGTGAAGTGCCATGTCTGTTACTATAATAAGTAACAGACATGACAAACAAAACTTTAAGGGAAAAAAAATTAAAACATTTTTAAATGGAAAAGACTATATTATGTGAACAAAAGACTCTATACTTACGTAATTTATCACTTTGCTTTAATTTGTGCTTAAAATAAGTGTTATGAATTTCAAGGAAAATGTCTGGTAACAGACATGACAATTTTCATCAAGTCTGTTAAAATCTATAAAAGTTAAATAAAAAGGAAATGCATGATTAATATTCAAATAATATGCGAAAACAAGGTACGTTTTGTAGCATGGAAAAAAACTACTTATTATTTTTGCTTCTTAAATTTCCAAATGGCACCAAATTTTGAAAAGGACCCAAAAATACACGTACACACGCAAGCTATTGAATGAAGTTTGTCTCGGTAATTGGCTAAGTAAGCTTTGGACACTGGAAAAGTTAAAAGTTATTGAAACAGGTTTTAAGATACTGAAAATATAACATTTTCTTGAAACGCTGAAATTACTGTCTTCGTTTCAATTATGTGATAAATGTCCGTCATAAAGTTATTATTATTTATAAATGTCACATGCAGGCGTCTAAAGACCAAAAATTTCTCAGATGAATGAAAAATCAGACGTATTATTTCAGTCGCGGGATATATATATATTATTTATATTTTTACTTTTAACCCTTTGAAGCGCAACTATTTCTCAATGTCTAAAAAGTGCAGTCGTTGCCCTCGCACGATTTAACTATACAATCAAGATGGCGGTTGTCGAATCGCCCAGTGCGTGCCACAGAGCTGAAGAACATTTTTGACACAGTCAATCGTGCTATGGCAACGGCTGCAATTTTTCGACATTGAGCAGTCCATCTAGAAGTCCTCTTTAAGTATTTAATTGAAATAAAATTTATTCTCCGTGAATCAAAACAGCTAAAATGTCTGAGTTGAGTCCTCACAGCGAAGACACCGCTGATCGTTAAAGATTTAATTACTTCAAGTATTTCCTTATTTTTGTAACACATTGGCACTTTGATTTATTTTTCATTTTCTTTTTCGGATGCATCGAAGAATGAAGTGCCCGTAAATCTTTTACATTCATTTGCTTCGATTTGTTCTCCTAAACGCGTTGGTATTTGAATACAAAAGGAGCTTGGAATATTTCCAAGCCGTCAATGCATATTAAACCTCAACTTCGTCGAGTTCTTTCCGCGAACGAGACAGCTTTCCGTGATCTAATAAGGCAATGAGACTGCTCGTCAAAATAGGAACTTCAGGCCTGTACAAAGCCATTCCCGTCCCAATTTTAAAAGTTAATTGCATTAAGCAGATGCAAGAATTAACTGGAGCCGCATAGTTAGAAGATAAATTACAGTTTGGATGCTAGGTGCATTATTTAAAGATTGTATCGCTTTTGTTGTCGAGTTGATTTAATTGTAATAGATGCACCGGAAAGTAACGTCTCTATTTGTCAGTATTTCGCGTTGCTAAAACTATTGAAGTTAATTGTACGAAGTTTGGCATGTATGTGAGTTTTCTGACATAGGTACAACATAAGACAGCATTTTCTGAAAATTGTAGCCTGAAGGACAGAAGTAGCTAACCTTTTGCATATCACGCGCCAATTTTTTTTCACAGACAACTTCAGATACGCCATACAACTCAAGCATCTTTGACATTTCCTTGCGTTTACGGATCGAATTGTAAAAAAGAAATAAGCTTTTAGTTTAGCTGTGACGACAGCTGGCGTCAAAAAAGGGTCTCTAGATCTGTGGCACGCGATGAACGTTTCGATCGTCCGCCATCTTGCTGGTAGTTAAGTCGAGCGATGGCAATGGCTGCCCTTTTTTCAGCATTGGAAACGGTTGCATCTCAAAGGGTTAAGAGAAAGTTTGTCATTGGCAGGTTCCTTCTCAAACTGGAGATTTTTAAATTCAGTTTTGACATTAAATTTATCAATTTTTAGTAAATGAATTTATTTGTCATGGTAAACGGTTTAAAGCTTATTTTGAAATTTCAAGAAAAAAAGGCACATATGTCAAATGTGCCTGATTTGCACGTAAGTCAAAATAAAACCCAATTTGAACTAACACAGACACAACATAAAGAAAAAAGACACGGCATTGTAATATTTCATACTGGATTAATAAAATATTTATTATACGTTACAACTAACCAGAAGGTCTTCCATGTAAACCCTACAAAATGGACAAAGCTATTTTCTAATTAAGATTCAACAGACATACTTTAGTAGTAGGTGGCGAAAAAGTTACGGGAAGTTACAAGAACTTTGTACAGACAAATTTACGGTTGATATGTTTTTTTTTCTCAAGTGGATGTTGAAGAATTCTTGATCAGTTTATATATAGTGCGCGATATTGCTGTTGACATGATTTATTATAAAAGTGTCGTAACAAGTGAGTTATTATTTCTTAAAAGAAGGAACATGTTGATGTAAATGTATTATTTTGGAGAGCAGTTTAGTGTTTCCGAAAGATGGTGGTAAGATTCTTGTTTAGAAAATTGTTTTTAGTTTTAAAGAAACATATTTTAATGAATATCAAATAGACGCTGACAGAAGGAAAATATTCGTTTTCATGTTGTTTATCTGTAGATTGAATTGCGTGATTTTAGTTTATTTTGTAAGGTACATCATATCGCAAAACTTTGCTTTTAATTTGTCTTTGGATAAAACATTATTAAGTAATTATTTATCAAGAAGGGCATTTTTGAAGTTAATGCGATAAAAAGTCCCCTTTTCATTATTTAATTTTACATAAAGAACCCGTGTTTTACTTATTAGTTATATATATATCTGTTATAAATCTTGAAGAGAAAAAAAAGCAGACATTTTAAAAAATTACAAAAGCATATTAAATCCCGGTTAGATATTTCCAGATGCGTAACAGATGGCAAGAAATAATGTTTAAAGTTTCGCTTTTAGTGTTCTCTCTAAAGTTATTTTTCATATGGATAAAGTTATCAACATTTAAAAAATGCTTTGTCTTTAGAAACCGTATACGTTACAAATTACTAATATTTGCAGAACATTAGCTGAAACAGTAACAATGTCTGCATCTTTTGAAATTATTTGGGAAAAGTTATTTTTATTAATGAGAAATTGTGCTGACTTGCTAACATTGTTGAACAAGTATTTATTTAATAGTAGAAAAATACTGCAAACATTCATCTTATAATTCCAATATCTACGCAGTATTTAAAGTATTATGAAAAGGTTTCCAGAGTAACTCAAATTAAGTAAGTTTTGGTGCTATATTAAATATGTATTAATCTGTTCACATTGTTGAACCATTTTCCCAAAGCAAGGAATACACTGCGAAGATTTTTAGAACTTTTGCCCAAAACTTCATACACGTTAAAATATTTTCTGAAAAAAAAAAAAGCGAGCGAAATAATTGCTTGTACAATAGTTATCAATAAAACCTTTGAAATGGAAACCAATATTGTCCGCAAATATTTAGCAATGTTAGAAGAACAAACACAGAGACAGCACCTCTAATATTTGCCCAAAATTGGAAATAAATTTGAAATATTCTAATATTTACCTGATAATGGGTGCGACATAATGTGTTCAATGTAAAAGCAGTGTAGCAAATGAACTATTAAAAAGCATTTTGATTTTTAAAAATAGTTATCTAATATATTTTTAAAAAACAGGTATTTAAATGCTTTTCTCTTTCTTAATATTCTTGGCTTTTGGTTTATCCGCATGTAATCGAAAAGTGTTCTTTCAGTTTTAACTTACTTATTTTTAGAGAGGGAAGTTAGATAATTCTATTAATCTGTACCTGGTTCTCTTTCTTTCCGCTTTTATTTCGACCACTTATTCAACCCATCATCTAAGTGCGAGGAAATAGATGAGCTTTTTCAACATCAAACAGCAAAAAATAATATTCAGTCCAACCCGCTTAATGGAACAGCCCAGAAAATTAATTTTAATAAGCGGTACATTCCACTACCCGGTATCCCATTGACGAGCTATTGCGGTTTGGTACATTAAAAATTTTTTGCAATAAGAGGGATATTCCTTCAACCGATATTCAATCAATCAGGTTCGACTGTATAATGAAATAATAGATAACATTTGTAAGAGAATATAGTCTCAGACGGCTTCCTGGTGTGTTAATTGAAGCCAAGATGTTTTTTTCTGCATTCAGATATTTTTTTATGTCTCATCTCTCTCTCTTCTTCTCTCTCTACTTATTATAAAAGAAGATGTCTTTGTGCGTGTGTGTCAGCGCTGTTACGGGCAAACGGCTACCCCTAAAAACACCAAATTTGGTACTCGGTAAGATCTAAAAATGTAGTTGTGCACTGCGAAGCGATTTTTTCAAAATTCGACCTAGAATTTTTTTATGTTTTATGTGATTTTTGGCATTTTTTCTAACCTAATTCCTGATAACGGCGGAAATTACACTCGCAGGTAAACAGCATTTGTATCATCGGATAGAGGAGAAAATTTTCTTTTAAAAACAGTTTGTTCTGAATACGTAACATGATTTACCGATTTTTAGGATTTTTTTTTTTTATTAAGCATCTGTTTTGGCGAATTTTTTCGTAAAATAATTTTAAAACTATCGCATCTTGAATTCTATCCGTCATAACTTTTTGATATTTTGACAAATTGTGAAACATTCTTTTTTACCTCTTTTAAAATGAAAACGAAAAATTATGTAAATTAGATAATTTTTTACGGATTTTAATGCAACCTAATGTTTGGAATTTAATAGCATCAACGCGGACAGCTTTCACCATTGCATTAATAAATCATGGCACGAGATAA
Source organism: Cheiracanthium punctorium (assembly GCA_038373885.1). Classification (NCBI taxonomy): domain Eukaryota; kingdom Metazoa; phylum Arthropoda; class Arachnida; order Araneae; family Cheiracanthiidae; genus Cheiracanthium; species Cheiracanthium punctorium. Next base: position 445,405 of record JAWZYV010001487.1, read on the forward strand.
TTTTGTTGCATTGCCACAGAAAGGACAGGGAAAAAATTTTTTCCTATCAACCTATCGATAGAGGTTTTAAATGGGTACCAGATTTTCAATTCCCAAGTGAGGATCTATGACATCAAATGCTTTAAGATACGTAAAAATTACGCCACAATTTTAACGCATTCATCCCTGTTCTTTTTTTAACAGAAGGAGGCGATATTTTAATTAAAACTTTCAATAGAAATAAACTAAGAAATTCACGATTATTATTATTATTAGTGGCATTTTAATCCGTTGCTTATTTAAAAATGCTTATAGGTTTTTTAACATACGCATGTTGCGAGTATAGTTTTATTTTAACGTTGGATTACGTTCTTCCATAGGGGTCCTTTATAAAGCAAAAAAAAAAAAATATTCAACGTCTTTGTAAATTTTAACAAGATAACGTTTGAAAACTACTCTGAGAAATATCTAAATTAACTCCCTCAACCAACCGGGGTATCTTTTACGGCAGTTAAACAGTGACGTCATAAATTTAAAAAATGCGTAAAATTTGCAAACTCTGCAACTGCGTTCTGCCACAATTAAAGCGATTCTAAATAGTTCCCCGAGATTACACAGTTTGATGTTTTTCAGGAGACAGAACCATGGAGGATTTATAAGATATCGCTATATTGGATATATGGATATTTAAAAGTGCACCGCTTGGATATTTTCCACCACGTGGAGATGAAATGTTTTGCGGTGCTAAATACGCAAATCTTACAAAACTATGCATAAATTAAATATATATAGAGAGCTTCCTTAATGGCAACCATTATGTGAAATGATTATTGTTTATGCTAATGCTTAAATTGCAAAGAATCGCCATAGAATAAAAAGGTCCCATTTGTGCCAATAATCTAAGCTGTTCCTTTTAATCGAGCCTTGAAGAGGGAGAAGCGAAGATAGATTGTATTAATATGCGTAATAGGTAGTATTAGTAGATTTGTAAGGATATAAATAAATCACAATATACCACGTTAATAAATATTTCATGAAATTAAAAGTGTTCTGTTGATCCTTTTCCAAAGGTTGTCTTACAACCAACTTAACGATAAGTAATTCTAATTTGCGTTAGTATATCCCGCAGTAATTTCAACAAAGGAGATTACTTGAACTTTTTAAAAAATGAACTACTGTTTTTTCACATGCAAATATGATTTAGTAAAATATTCGCTTCTTTCCGAATGAAGAACGGTGCTCAGATATTTAAAAATAACGGTTGTACATTTCATGTTGTGTCTGTGGTATTTAGTGCTTCAGCTTCAACCTAAAAAACAGTACTATGTAGAAATAAGACATTTTGAAAGTCAGGAGTACTCTTCTAACCGTTAAGCTTTTCGATTTTTTGATCGCGAATGACACTAACGTAGTTTTTTGAGTCATTATATTGCAATGATGCCAGGTTAGTACTCATGACGCAAAACTAAGTCAAGAGACAAATAATTTTGCTTTTTTTTAGATTCCACATCACTGGAATTAGTTAGAATTGCACATGTAAGAAAAATGTTCGTTTCCTGCCGAGCGAAGAACGGGCACGCAGCTATTATTCTATTAAAACAAAAAATTTAAGCTGAAGGAACTGTCATTTATCTTTATAACAAACTAGCCGCCTCCAGCAACCAGTTGGTTCGCCGTCTTAATAAATCTTGTGTTTCTCACCGGCTTCCTTGGCACTGAAATATCTGAGATTCTGAATGCAATTTAAAATTAATATGGTTACAAATAGGGACGGTCCTAGGATAAGTGGCGCACCCTGCTAACTTATAAAAGACGCCCCCCCCCCTTTTATGCTCTACTTAGTTTTTGAGTTCGACATGACGCCCTTTCTTCGCCCTGGCGGACCACCGTGATAATACGTACTAAGTACCCAAATTACATTTCATTATTCATATTAACATTTAGTTTCAAAAAATTACTGTCAATCAGTACAAAAGCGATTCATGCAAAAACATAATTCATATATAATTTATGAAATTCGGTATCGGAAAAATCGCAGAATATATAATACTCCAAAATAAAATTTTACTTCTTGTAATCAAATTTTAACCAACGCTTAAAAAGAATTTCTATTTGAAAAAGTTCTCCATTAATCGGTGTTATCAATTCTATCTAAGCCAAATTTTGCTGTAACCTCAGAGAGAAAAATCTCGATTCCGTAAAGGCGTAAATATGCGGTGCGCTAATTAATAGGGTGTAAAGTGGAAGCGTTAATGTTAGATCTTTTGGGAGTCTTTCAGTAAAAAGCAGCTTTGTTCGGTATTTGTATTTTTGCGATATTCCAGGAAAAGAGTCTGAAAAAATAGCGTTCAATAAAAAATTCATTGTCGCAACAGCATTATTTATAATCCTATTACCCTCTTGTTTGATAATGCTGGATTATGAAATGATCTTATGCACTTAAGTCATGCGTATAAATAAAAGTTGTTATTGTTTAAACTAGGAAAATAATGTTCAGAATTGTGAAAAGTGTTGGTTGTCATGTTTTTATTTTAGTTTTTGTAGGAATAAAAAATAAATTATTAATCAATCGCCTAGCTTAGATTAAGTTATTCGTATTTCTGGCTTAAGTTTTAAATTCTCTGAATGATGATTTTACTTATACAGAACTTTTTTGTATTTTTATAAACTTAAATTTGGGGAAAAAATTGTGTGAAGATAGTATTGAGATGCCAACTTAATTCTATAAAACCGTGTTTAATACACCCTGAAAGACATTTTAATTTGATTTAAAAAATTGTTTCATTAATTTATTTTTCATTCATTGCAAAGCTGAGGTATTAATTTTACTAAAGCATTCCAGTTTTACTTGATTACATGTTTGATTTAAGTAAAACACTGTTACCTTTTGGCATTTTAATTATAGTTTTCAAATGACATTTTTTTTATTTAAACAAAACTAATTGCAATAGCTGATATTGAAATTCAAGCTTGAATTTATTAAAAAAACAGGTTAAATTTGCAGTCCAATTTCATGTATACTGTTTGACAGTTTTTGTGTAATATGTAATTACAATTTGGTATTTAAGTTCTAATTAGAGAATGAATGGAGGTGTATTAATTTTGCTGTTATTCTAATACTATAAAGCTATATCTCAAAAAAAGAAAACTAAAATATTTAGTGATGTGTTTATAAAATAATCATATTGAGCTTGTTTTGCATAGAATATTGCTAACTGTGTCAAGAGTTTTTCAGCATGATGAATCATATTTGATTAGAAAAAAATGGGCATTAGTGTCACTGAAACGTCTAATGTGTTAAATCCCGTGATAAAACCAAACTATATTTTAAATCTTGTATAATGATTTCTACAGAAGTTGCTGAATTGAGCGTTTTACCATTTTTAAAATTGTAAGACTTTACCATCAGGTTTTGAAACGAAACAAAAGATAAATTTTGTATCTGCATTCAAAATTGTGAAGTGATTTATCACTCACTATGTATACCATGCATATATTTTACAATGCACCCTGTATTACCATGCATATATTTTACAACCGCATGTAATTACGTCCCTCTTCTGAGGCGACATGAAACTTTTACGCAAACATCATTCTTACAAAACCCAACACTGAGAAAGCTTCCATCCTCTTGGAATAAAAGAAAAAGAACTGAGTAATGAGCTATAAAAATATAACTACATTCTCTTTTGCCACATTCACAGGAACAATTCCCTATTTCGTAATCTTCATGCGATTAACGAAGGAGGATCGTGTAGGGCATTTCTTTCTCTTTTTTTATTCCTTCCTTTCCATCTCCAAGGAGTCGGCTATTAATTCAAAAAGTATCGCGATGAAGTTAACGATATTGGAGAGATAATTGCTGCATCAGGAATAGCTTAATATCAATGTTCTGAAAGAAATGTTTCAAAAAAACGTTAGGTTTTATATTACTAGATCATCAGACAGTCAAACGGACATATTTACGTAGTAAATTTAGATATATTAGTAGTGTATCCCCCCTTAGGGCTACATATAATTGCAAAGCCCGATAAATATTAGTTTCTATAAAAGTATGAGCCTAAATTGTTGCCATATTTCACTTATTCTGATAAAAGAAAACAAGATTTTCGAAGAGATATCAGCGAAAAAATTCCCTTCCATTCTGATGGATTCAGTTTCATTACTGTGTAGTTGTGCCTGCTGTAGATTCTCAAAATGTCTTGAACAGGAAGAGGGTAGTAAGTAAATCTTCACAGTCGTTCCACGCAGGTAATAATTAGATAGAAATGGGAAGCCCGTGGAGAAATACATTTAGAGAATATTCCATTTTATTGCTGAAGATAAATAGCCCACCTTTGGAACCCAACATATGCCACGGATGGATAGGTATATTTTTTAATACGATATGTGACAATTAAATAACCGGACTGGTGCTACAAAAATTTTATTGATCGTCAATGACCTTAGAAATTTTGACCTTCAATGTACTCTTCTTGCCAATCCCTACAACGCCTTATACGAATTTCTGCTGTTCAATACAGCTGTAGTAGTCCATTTCTGTTAGCTTGTGAGAAGCTATGTTGCTTTTGCTTTCACCTCTTCCAGACTGTTAAATCTTATCCTCTTAAGCTCGGATTTGATCTTGACGAAAAAAAAACAATGGGCCAAGTCCGACCAGTATCGTGGTGATGCCGTATTTTGCAAAGAACATTTTTACAAACAAAGCGGAATGGGTTGGCGCATTGTCTTGGTGAAGAATCCAGGACTTTCTCTTGAGTCCACTCATCGGGTTTTCGTCATCTCACTCGTTCACGAAGGGAAGTCAGAACATCAATGTAATAATTTTGATTAGATGTATGACCTTTGGGGACCCAGTAAACGCAAACAATTCCACGCTATTAAAGAAATATATATTATGGGTTTGAATTTTGATTTTGATTTTTAGTATTTTTTTAGTTGTGGTGAGCTTGGACTCTTTCAGTGCATCAGTTGGAGCCTTGTTTTTAACCATAATTAAAAAAAGTACCATGATTCATCAAAAGTAATCACTCAGTCTAAAAATTTTGGATACTCGTCAATGTTTATTTCCCAAGGTCAAATCCGAACTTAAGAAGACAAGATTTGACAGAGATGAAAGCAAAAGCTCCAGAATTTCTCGACAAACTAACAGAAATGGACTACTATTAACTGTATGAAGTTGTATGGAGCGTTGTGGACATCGGCAAGAAGAATGCATTGAATTTGATAAATTTTCTAATGTCACTGGTGATTAATAAAAATTTTTGTAGCACCAGTCCGGAATTTAACTAGCAACTCTAATTTCTTGTTAAATTCGACTTTCTTTTTGAGTAATTATTGCCCTGGGGATGGGGTGCCTTATCAACAGGAAGTGGCGTGCTTTCTGGGTATACATCAGAAGAAAACTTTCTAGTTTAAAACAGCCATCCTGATCTATTTTGGCGTCTTGGAATTGATGCCCCCTCTTTTATTGCTGTCAAATGAAATTATCAGATTTAAATGCTATATGCCGAAAAAACTCTTCGCTATTTTTGTAAAACACAGAAATGATTGATATTAAAAACAAAATTAACGTGTTTTAATTATCAGTTTAAAAATATTAATTCTCATTATTTTTTGTTATAGTATCTTGAATATTTAAATATACTCATTACAAACATGTTTAAGGGATACATTTTAATTGCGAATACTTCGAGTAAACTCATCATAAAATTGCAATATTCAATAAAAATTCATTAGAACTAATTAAGTACGCGCGCGTACTGGCATATCTTTTCCAGCATTTTCATGATTTACCTGCCCAAGACAAGCAGCTACTAATTTAGTAACATATAATAAGTATATATGTTCAAACTATAATTAATATAAATATTTGGCAGCCTACTAGTTCTGAATAGTTAACAACAATGCGTCTGGCACGGGTAGATGAATCTCTTGCCAAAATATATGTTTGTTGTAGGCGACTAAATGAGACATTTATTAGAGAAATAAAATGTTTTTGTCAAATAAAGTAAAGATACATTTGTAATTCTAATGGTACTAGGACGAAATAATGAACAGAAAATTTTACAGTGAACACAACTGCAAGTAGCTGATCATTAAAAATAGCTTAAACTTTATTGTTTTCAGAAAAAAAAATGTAAACGAATTTGACAGATCTGTAAAGCATTTATTAATTAGTTTTTACTTCTTTTTTTATGGAAAAAAGGCAGCTTGAAAATGTTTTTGGAACTATATTTCTTTCTTTCTTTTTTGTACTAAGTGCCTATATTTTTCTGTTTATTAGTCTGTCAGTGTTGAGACTTTTATAAAAAGACATTCGGTATGCGGCGAAATTTTAAAGCAGTATTGAAGTGTGCATTGTCATCCATCATCTTTAGAGAATAATCTGCGAAGAGTTGATTTTTAATGAAAACAACAACAAAAAAATGGGTGAAATTTTGTTTCTAAAATTTCTGTATATAGCTGAGAAGTAGTCTTGAGAAATTGAAATTAATTATTAAAAAATCAGAAATTGGACTATTTTTACATGCTTCAGTTACGAAATTTTATGATATAACTTTTTCACTCAGGGTCGGTATGAAGTAGGCACTTGCCATTTCAAACTCGGGGGTTTTCACAAAGTAGCTAAAATTATATGATAGATAATTGAAAATAAATTTAAAGTGAATCACTGTGAAAAATAAAGACCTTCAAGCTCTCAAAATAGGGGAAGGTGACCCAAAATTATAATAGCGGGTAAAACGGTCCACATACTATCCACATGCGTTTTCTTCCATACAGGTAGCGTTATCCACCGCGTAACATATAAACTAGTTGTGCCAAATACAGAAGAAGCAATGGTGGTATTAAAGAGATCATAGTATTAGGTGTCTAAGTATAATTCTTTGAAAATTTGAATTTTATAACATGTGCCATAAGATAATCACTAACGTTCCTATTAATTTAGGTAAATAGTCTTTCATGTATAGAAATATCGTTTGGTTTGCTGAATGGAGTATATTTTTTAGATTATTATTTAAGTTAGATATAGTGTCACAAATGCTTTAGTGGATGAATCATGTATGGAATGGGATACCTGAGAATGATGATCATGTATATTTTTGTGATAGGTGCTCAATATTCTGAGTTGGCGAAGTGTCGAAAAAAGGCATTATTTAATTTATTTCTTCGTTTATTGTAGGCCATAATTTTTGAATTATAATTTTGAAATATTCCATTCTATTGTTTTTTATTTTAAAGTTTTCATAAAATAAATCATATATGCTGTCTAATTGTAAAACCTATTTTCTTTCATTACGTATAGTCATAATTACTTTTACATTTTTTTAAAACTTTGCTGACAAAAACAATTTACAACTATTTTTAAGCGAAGGATCATTTTGCTCTTTGGTTGAATGCAAAATGATCCTTTGGACACTTTTAAAATTTTATTTTTTAATTACTTAATGTGGGCTGAAAATACTATTGAAATATACTTATAATGTACACTACAGTGCAATGCATATTAGCAAAATTATAAAGGTTTATTTAAGCATTATGTTATTTCAACGAGTTTAACTTTTAAGGGGATCATTTCAGGCCCCCTTCCCATACATTATATAAATTGAAAACTTATTTTAATCATTGAAAAGTTTAAAATGTGCACCAAAAAGAAAAACTTTTTCCAATGTACTATTATTTTGGCAGATGCAATGAATTTGCCAATTTTGCTTATTATATCAACATTCGTTAGCTAGCGTCTAGATTTGAAGTAAACATTTACGTTATATTTATGAGGAAAGCTGTATTTGAAAAAAAAAGCAGTTTTTATACAGTTAATTATGGTTTGATCTTAAGGCACTAAACACTTTCTCTAGTCTCTTCTAATTTGGATAAGGTCTTTTACTTGTGCTCTTCATCCCCCTGGACAAACATATTAAATCCTTTGCATATATCCTATTCTATGTAATATCAAAATTTAAAGAAAAGAAATGATTTTTTTAACTTATAAAAACTCAAAAAAATGCATGCGTGAGAAAAACTGCATTATTTTGTGAAATAGTTACAAATAACTAAGTAACTGAGGCACAACACGAGTTTAAAAGTAAGGAATTTTTTTCCAATGCAACTGCTTATATTTTTCAAACATAAACGAAATATTGAAAAATATTTCGTTAGATTTTAGTCTGAAGTAATTAACAGATGATACAACTTCGAATAAATGAAATATTTTTAACTTTTATTTCAATGCACGCTTTTTGAATCTTTTGCATTAGTTCCGAATTTACCAGCTGTTCGTATTAACCGAATTCGATTTAACGAGAGTTTACCGTGTACTTAGTAATATCTCCATCGTTTTCAGAGATGTGTATAAGTTGCTCTATATTTTTTTATTTAGAAAAAAAAAACCATGAAAAATAACGTAATAACTAACGTATAGCCAAGCATATCTCAAAACAAATTTTATCTGGTAACAAATATGGTTATATCTCTTTTTTTTCTATATGATGTATTGAATTGATTTAATAGCAAATGCTTTGGAATTCCCCATAAATTTGAAAGGGGAAAAATCAAATGGGAGCCTCATTACCAGCAGTCTTTGGAAATCTCTTCCATATATTAAATCGAATGAAAGAGTGCAATAAATCGATAAATAGTATGTTTGAGGCTGTATTTTATATCGAATGCGAATGTCAAATATCAGTCAAATAAAATAAAACAATAAAAGAAATTTTACGATTATAGAAGAAATTTACGCCTGTAGCACTGCAGAAGAAAATATTTTGATAAAGATCAGATATTTGTCTGGGGAATGTTTGAAATTAAGTAAATTGCAGGTTTTGTGAAGATAGAAAAATTAAATGTCAAGTTTAAAATAATATTTAAATTCAAAACTCATATACTTAATATGAAAAAGAAAAATACCACAATTAATATTCCTGATCTCATTCAAGTATTACATATACACACAGGGTGAATCGAAATTAATTTTACAAACTTTTAGCTGGAGTAAGATACACAAGAGGGTTCAGAATAACATAGCAATGCGGGGTCGGAAACGTCGTCTTCATGTACTTTGTAATAATCACTTTAGAAGAAGTGTTCAAGTAATATTAAACTTTCCGACCCTGTTTTTTTTTTTCAAAAACTAATCCATCTTTCACCAATTGCACCTGATAAAAATCTTTAATTCAGAATTTTTCTTGCTACATTGATGAAATTGTCAGGGGAAAGCCCATTATTTATGAAACTTGGTTAAGAAATTAGACGCACACTTCAACACTTCTCTTCCAAAGTGATTATTAAAGGCTGCATGAAGACGACTTTCCGACCCTGCATTGCTGTGTGATTCCGAACCGTCTTGGTGTATCCTACCCCCCCCCCTAAAAGTTTGTAAAACTAATTTCGAATCACCCTGTATATAACTAAACTATCTCGAAGGAATGTGAAGAACAGATGGTATACAATTATCATTAAAATAAATATATAATGAAGACATTTATGTTATTACTACGGAAAGGTAGTTTTATGATTTCATGTCTACGCAGAGAAAGTAATCGAGGAGATAAAGCCTAACCAAATTATTTAACAATGATTGGGAAGAAAGGAAAAACATAAATATGCAAATGCAAAAATTTTTTCTGCTTAAGACCTTAAAAATAATACTAAAAAAAAAGAGGACATACTTTTTTAAAACAGTAATTAGTCATAAATCTATTTGGAATACAAGAATAGAAGTAGTTGAAATACGCGTGGTGTCCCAAAAAAGTGGTAACGGGCTTTAATTCTTTATCTATTACAGATATGTTGGCACTGTAAATTGAAAAAAAATGTTCAAAATAAGGTCGAAAAAAGATTACGATGAGAAAGAATTCCTCTCTTTACTTTTCAAAAGTTACGCTTTTTAAATTTTTATACGACCCCCGTACAAAAAAATTCCCAGTTAGTAAAATGTGCCCCATACACTAAAGATGCGAAATACAAAATACTTCATTAGCCTTTCATCATGAGAACGTGTCAGAGATATCTTTAAACAAAGACGATGGGGGCTATACGTAAATTTGAATGTAACGGTTTATTGCTAGAGCGGAAAAGAATATCTTCTTTCGTAATTTCTTAAATGCGATCATTCGATGTTCCCTTCGTTCTATTTTTCCCTTCGAGAGCCATTGAAAAGTGGTTTAAGTCAGCATATATATTTGCCTTCATACCCATGACAGTTTTTAGGATATAATTCTCAAATTTAGTACATCACCTCATTAGTATAAAGACAAATTTTGGTAATTGAGAATTTTTTTGATACGGAGGTCATATAAAAAATTAAAAGTGTAACTTTTCGTAAATTAGCGAGAGGAAATTTTTCTTAACGGAGTCTTATTTCAGACCTTATTTTGAACATTTTTTCTATTTACATTGCTCACGTATCTCAATAGATAAAGAATTAAAGCCCGTTTCCACCTTTCTGGGACAGCTTGTATATAAGTGCTTTTGAGGTATAGGGTAATATGGACAGATTTCGTCATTACATATTTTTAAAAATTTCGAAGAAAGTTTAAGAGAGCTTATAATTTCGCCTGATCTGCCTGTCCATGATCTAACTGCCGTAATATTTGCAACGGGTGCGAAATTAAGGTATGTTTTTGCTGTTCTGAACTGTGTCATGTATCGTTTCCAAACGACGTCAGTGACATGAGAACGTATATACATATATGCGTGCATAAAGTATGCGGCATTTAAGTCTCTTTTATACGGTAAAAAAAAAAATTATGAATGAGGTTTATTATTAAAGACGAAAAGGTTTATTATTAGGGTAACGATTAAAGACAAATGTTGTGGGCAAGTATCTTTTATTGCCTTTAAGGCATATTCTCTCCTATCATGGCAAAGCAGCAGCTATCCACCCTTTCTGTGCTCGTCCTCGCTTACCGATATGGGTATTTGAACGGAACGTTGTGGCCTAGCGTTTGCACGCAAGAGCATGTGCTGGTTTCAGTTCGGTCAAAGCATTCAAAAACCCACGTGCAGATGGGCACTCATGGACGAACCGCTATGGCTGCATCTTTCCAAAGATGGAAGAAAACAGGTTAACTATACGTTAAGCAGTTCGGAATGAGATCATGTTGAAAGTTATTTATTATCAATAGTTATTATTTATTTTTGTAGAGCGATAGTGGATGCTATTGACAAGATAGATGAAAAACGGGATAACTAATTGTTTTTCTTCATTGTTTAGCTCATACGACTTATACTAAATAGTTGGTATTCCTTTGCAATAAATGCTAATGTTTGGATCGTATTTTGTTGAATAAACGAATAACTTACAACATCAAAAACAGAGAAGCTAATTATAAAGTATACTATCGATTTTTATACATACCCTAATAGCACAAATGCTCATCAAAGAGTCGCTGTAACATCACAAAGGGTCACAATTGTCACAGGACTGTCACAAACTAGTCACATTGTGACTTGTGAGTGATGTAACTCCACTGCGTGGTCATTGTCAAGTTTATTTGTGACCAGTCACCAAGTAATGCCGCTGTGAATTCTTGTGACTAGTATATGATCGGTCATTTGGTGACTCCACTGGAAAGTCACGGCGTGTGTGACTACTGATTTTTAGGACTTTAAAATGAAGTCACACTGGCGTTTGTTGCGACTTTGGAAAAAAGCTTAATCTAACATTTTGTTACAATTTCTTTCGTCAAACATTTAATGAATAAATCAGAAAATGATAACGAGTAAATGAATAAAATCTCACGGTTATGATGTAATATAATTTAGTTAAATTTATTAGTTAAAAAAATATTTCGTTCGAACAAAACAATATTATTTATAAAAAAGTATTCCAAAAAATATTAGAGTTCAGAGTTCTAACCACAATGGAGAAAACTGTGTATCCATGCATAAATTTGGAAATTCCCTTTCATTTGTTTCAGTAGCGTATATAGGTTTCTATTTCGGGAGGGGGGGGGGGGACTCGGTACATTCAACCTTAATGTCACTAAATATTTTAAAATAGCTGTTTTTTAATAATTGCTTTAAATTTTCGAAGGGGGCTCGGGTTCCCTCGCTCCCTCTTTAAATATGCCTCTGGTACATTTGAAGGTTCCCCTCGACGAACTTTAAGTTAAGTTCCGGGTCTAAAGCCTAAGCTTATATATAGGGTGTCCAGTGCTAACGATGCCCAATGGCTATTTCCTAAACCGTTAGTCAGAGACACATAGTTCCACTTGTAAAAATGCTCTAAATTGAGTAATCTATTATATCAGAAACAATCGAAGACAATAAATTAATTCCCATTAAAAAGGTTCGAAAATTAAATTTTTATACGGTTCCCCGGTTTTATCAATTATATTTAGAAAATTTTTCTTTATACAATGTGACGCACAAAAAAAATAAAAAAATTAAAAAATCGTCCTTCTACGACCCAAATTCACCGAATTATGAAGCACCAAAAATTTTGACTTAAGTCACGTTTCCACGTTTAAAAATGTCCCGTTACGGTAAACCTTTAAAGAACCATATAAATATTGAAATTTTAAAGTATAGGTTATAATTTCATTTTCTGGCATAATGCGACGAAAGAAGCAAAACTAATTTTAGAATACTAATTTTTAAACAAAAGGTTATAGTCAGGCTCTATAAAAAAAATCGATCCAGGATCAGACTTACTATATATCGTATATCTGTGTAGCATGCAGATGTGTAACACCGAGTATCCTACGCAAAGTACAGAAAGAGTTTTCTACACGGGTGCATGTTTGCATTGCAGCCGAAGGGAGCTATACTTTGAGCAAATGTTACGCTAACAGGATTTGAAATATTATTTTATGTTTCTAAAATGCATATATTCGTACTTTATTTTTTTCATTTTCTACTTTAATGTTTAATGAAGTGTTTTATTCTCTTGTTTTTCTATTTTAAGTTATTTAGTACCAGCTCATTTATAAAACTCTTTAAGACATTTTGTTTTCAGTATAAGCTATTTTTACGTTAATTTATTGGATACACATAGTTAAACGTTAACCTTTATTGCAACTACAATCGTAAAATAGTTAATGAAATTGCTAATAAATATTACAAGGCCCAAAACCATGTGCATTAATTTTTCTCAAATTCATTTTATATACCACCCCTATTTCGCATCTTGAAAAGTGCTTCAACTTTAATCAGGTGTAATTCGGTGAATTTTGGTCGTAGAAGGACAATTTTTTTTTATTGTGCGTAAAACTGCATAAAGAAAATTTTTCTAAATATAACTGATAGGAGAGGGGTCTGTATGAAAATTTAAGTTTCGTAATTTTTATAGGAATTGATTTATCAACTTCGATTGTTTCTGATATTATATAAATTATACAATTTAGAGCATTTTTTCATCTGGAACTATGGGTCTCTGTCTGACTATCAGTTTAGGAAATAGCCACTGGACGTCCTTGTGATGTTGTACTAAGTTGGGGCAATTTAAATTACTATCGAAGGTTTACTTTTAGAAGCGATAAAGTACATTGGGAGAGCGTTGTGAAGTCGTATAAATAATCCAGGTTAACGTCACTTTGAGAAGCAATTATAGGAGAGACAAACTGTAGAAGAACAAAACTTTTATTCAATGTCTTAGAAACGATTACAAGATGTTGGTGGTTGGGAGACCGTTAGCTATAATGGTCAATAAGGGTCAGATTAATCGGAAGTCAAATTCAATCGAACTATGATCAGGAGGTTGGCGAGAGAAAGTTAAATTTGGCATATAAAAAGAACGCCCAAACAAGAGCCAATAATGCATTCATTATTAAAGACGCCGAAAAACCACAGAATATTCCTAATCAACAGAGAGAAAGCAAGACATAACAAAGCGCTGGGCACCAAATTATTGAAGATAAAGACAGCCAAAATTACAGTAAACCCGTGTGACAGAAAATTAGTTCAGCTGTATTTTAACTGATGTGAGGCCATGTCCATATTTGGTAATGAAAGGAATAAAGTGACGTACGCGTATAGAAAGACGTTAAGCATAGATGCATATTAATTAAGCGTAAATGTTTTGCATGAGAGAAAGATGTTTCTTAATAGCTAGGAAAGCTAAATAACGTAATGTAATGGACTTGTTATTGACATAGAGCAAAGGGTGAAAAAATAATTTAAGCATAAATAGATAAGCAGTCAATTGAAATCAAATATGTGGGTAAAAAAGCGTAATACAAAATTTTGAGTGCAAGGAGGAAAAAGAATTAGTATTGATGGATTATTTTCTTTAAAGATATGTTGAAGAGGAAATTTGTGATTTCTAACACCATTCTTCGGTTTATACAGCTACTATTGTTAAAAAGTGTGTTTTTGTCGTGTTCCAAACTGAAATTTCATTTCTCTTGAAGACAGAATGATTTTGGTACACTTCATATTTCTGAAGAGAGGGTATCTTTGTTGTTTATTACATTACTCGCAAATTATGGTGAAAAATATTTCCGAAAAGTAGTTTCTCTTTTAGCCTATTTAGTGTTCAGTAAAGTTGTAACAATAACAAACATCTAGATAATTCCAATTCTTCCGCCTAATATTCTTTTTTAAATTGCTTAATTTCACTTTTATTCGTTAAAATGTACGATAAACTTATGCCAAGGAACTGTGTCAAAAGTGTAGTGTTTATAATCTACATAAAAACAGGAAATGCAGTGTCATCGAAAAAGGCTGGGCACATTGCATTTAATCATATTTAATGAAATAGTTAACGTAAGCAAACAATTACTTCCTAATAATATACAGAATCTGATAGAATTTTACCGTAATAAGTCGTAGATATGAAGTCGATGATCAAAGTCTCACCAGATGTGACTGACACAATTACACTGACAATTTGCTTTACTACAGATGGATTGGTAGAGCCGGCACTGTGCTATAGCCTCCGTTTAGTCCCGATTTAACACTTCATGAAATCTTTCTGTGGGATTATGACAAGAACATTGCTTATAGCGTCACAATTATGAGACTTGACTAATTTACGATATCGAACTATCGACGCTAGGAATGTTCCATAACATCTAGAGATTGATTATTGACATCATATGCGCAATTTGAAACTTACTAAGGTAAGCTTCTAGCAAATTACGTACATCACAGCGACAGAATTGTTTGTTGTTTCTTTCTAATGGCCGAGCCAGCGGCCTACCTCAATCTTGACCTCTACGAGGGCCGTAGATGTTGGTCTTTTTATTATAGGGACGCCTAGCAGACATTCCAACGTTACCCCTATGAATGGTCTCCTAATTTTGACCCATTTCACATGAGAGATCTGTCACCTGAAACATGCACCTACAGAGGTATTGTTTAAACTTCGAAATAGAAGAGATAGAAAAAATTGGAGCCACGAACCTATTTTACGTGTACCAGCTCCCATAAGCGTACACGGTCCCACAGCTGTCTAGCCGAGAGAGGTGTTCACCTTCCCAATCACTGGCCAAGTCGCTGCTGCTTCACTTTCCGTGTTCTTATGGGAACGGAGTTTTTAGCTTCTAGGTCGCTGAAGGACATGCAAGAATTGTTTGTTTTATGTTAAATATTTCATTAAATAGGATGAAACGAAATCCACCTAGTCTTTTTTTTTCCCGATGAACACTGCATGTTTTACTTTTTAATCTTACATCCAAAGTAGAAAGAACATCCGCCTGCTGGCATAAGCAAAGATAAAGCTAACAAATGAGCTTGCGCATTAATTTAACTGAAAGCCACATATTCACGCAGATTACTATAATCATTAAAACTTATTTACAAGAAAAAGAGAGAGAGAGAGAGAGAGAGAGGGAGAGAGAGAGCGGGTTTTAAGACGAACGAAAGAATTGCCACCAGAATGTGTTTTGCTAGAGCAATTGAAGCACGAGTTCTCTCCAGAGAGTAGAGCAAAATTTTCGCTTCCTCTTGTTTTTGGCTCGGTGGAGGAGCGCTATAAAAGCCATCTCAAGAAGAGGAAAAGGCCATTTCAAGAGACGTGACGCGCGAAGTTAGGAGAATGCGAGGAGATCTCTACTGGAGTAGTTCTTTTTCCTAATGAGAGTCCTCTTATTTCGTCATGTGATACGCGCCCACACACACAACGATAATGAGGCTGAGTGATTTTGTTCCGTGAATATAAATTCCGAAAAGAAAAGCCGACTCGGTGCTGCATGATGAGGGGCTGAGCATGCTTGATACTCTGAAGGTTTCCCGCGACCCTTGGTAGTTCTAAGAATTTTTCATTTTTTAATTTTCGTGTTAACCTTCAGATAAGAGTCGGTGCTTTTCATACAATGATAATACATTTGTCAGGATAAAATGTATTAATTCTTCATTATTGATGTCGTCAATGTCAAATAATCGGATGCGCTAGCTGTATGACAAGTGTTCAAAGACCCATGCCAGCGAGCAACGATGGGGACAGAAGGGAGAATCCTTGCCGTCGGGTCATTGAAACGTTGAGAATTAAAAGATGAAAGTCAGTAAAACGCTAAAATATTTATTTTGAATCACTATCGTTAGAACCTAAATCTATGAGAGATTTGCCATTTTTATCATAAGCCTTTCTGACAGGAACCAATATGAACGGTCATTCTAGAGAAGTTTTAAGAATGACCATACAAATGAAATGATCGGTGCCCTTCTTACTTAGTGAACCCTTTAAGCCTTTGAGGCGCAACCCTTTCCCATTGCTGAAAAAGGGCAGCCGTTGCCATCGCTCGACTTAACTACCAGCAAGATGGAGAACGATCGAAATGTTCATCGCGTGCCACAGATCTAGAGACTCTTTTTTCAGCATTGGGCAATCTATCAAGCTGTTCTCGCATTCTTCCATTTTTCAGCAAATGTCAATGCTGTTAAAAATAATCGTGACCAATTTTTTACGGTAAATAACGTGTTAAAAAGTAAAAAATTCTCGTGGAGCTATGTTTCCCGCAACTATTTTAATAGAAATCAAATCTATTCTACGTGACTGGCAGCAGTCAAAACGTCAGAGTTGGGTGTTCCCAGAGCGGAAACACTGCGCGTTAAAGGGTTAACGCAAAGTGTCCACGCCGCGAGGACACAACGCCTTGTTGTTTTCCGTTGGCGTTAAATCACACTGATTTGGAAAAAATAATGGCGAAAATGGTTGGCGGTATAGTACATAAGTATCAAATTTTCCATCTCTTCGAATATTTAAGAAACTTTGCGCAGAAAAATATAACCAGGTTTGAATTTTTTGTCTATTTATTCAGGTATGATTTAATAGTAACTCTTTCACGCTATAACCATTTGAAAATCGAAATTTGTCTTTTTTTTTTCGCTCCAACCTAGTTAGCATTCGAACCGTTGGTGCTGGAATGAAGTAGAACCGTAAACAAACTGTAACACCTTTATTCAATTAACAATGAAGAGAGCATTATGGAAAGGATCCATAAATTTCTGCTCACTTTGTGAACATTAGAGAATAATTGTGAATAATAAATGCGTGTGTTGAAATACTTTGAACGTAAATTTTAATGAAAGACGGGAAAGCAGAACCTCGGTAGGACATGACGACACAAGAGGGGGGGGAGAGAATGGTGGCATAGTAATAATTTTTATTTTTTGAAATGTTCAATAAAGCAGGATGCTGAAGTTGACTATAATTGAAAGCAGAAGCGCGTTTATTTATACAGGGTTTCTACAGATTTCACAGCTTTTGCTTCCCTGACTTTCCCCGACATCTATCATGCTCTTCCCTGACTTTTTATCTAGCATGCTTTCCTGAATTTTGCGTTTCTATTTTTAACATTACATCCTTTAATTAATAACTTTTATATATTTTGCCCCTTTTTACAAATAATAATAATAAAGTCAATATACACAAAAATATTATTTGACATCACTGGATTCTAACAAAAACCATGTTTGATAATAATTTAGGATAAAATTAAGAATATTTCAACTGAACAAGACATGTTAATAAAGGACACATTTTAAAATTATTTATAAGGTTAAATAAGAAAATGAAACTAAAACAATTTCTACAATTAGGTTCAAACAGAAATTATTTTCTTGATTTTGCCGCAAAATTCAAATATTCTTGCATTTCCCTGACCTTTCTTCGATTTCTGAAATTTTCCCTGACTTTTTTCCTAAATCCCTGACTTTCCAGATCTGTAGAAACCCTGTTATAGCAGAAGCGCGTTATACTAATGTGTATTTCTCAAGAATTAAAAGAAGAATATTTTTTAGAGCATGAATACAAAAAAAAAAAAAAAATTTAAAATATTATGAAGTACTTAATGTTTATTGAATTTAGTTTAGCTTAATAAATGCATACTTGATATAAAGAGAAGAGATTTCAGTGATATGACATAATATGCTTTCAAGTATGCACATTTCACTGTATAACTAGTAATATAACGTCCGGGCAGTATACCATTTTTACAAATCAGAATTTCTGTTAACCGAATTCTTTAACAAAACCCTTCGACTTCAATAATTGTATTTTCTATTGCATAAAAACAACTTTTTCACGCAAAGGCAATTACGAAATAGTTCTTTGCTCAGTCTGATACTGATATCGATAGCATCAAGAATGTTACCCAAATTTCCTTTAAATAAAACACATCATAACATATTCAACTATTTTTCTATTATGTTCAATATTCATTCTTAAAAAAATATATGTAATTCAGTCAGTCTGTTTACCACTTTTATTATTAAAAGGCTTTTATTGATGGGAATCTATTATTAAAGTATCTAACTCTACTTGCACTTAGTCTGCACAGTAGTGAAATGAAAACAGCTCAATAGTCCCTTAAAAAGTAATTTTGTTGCTTAGTATTATATGCGATTATGTTGCTCAGTAATATATGCTTAAAGTAATCTGCCTTTTTTGGACTTATGATTTTGCCATAAAAAGGCAACATTTCTTAGGCGCAGACGCAGATATGGAGTGCAGTCTATGGAATCCTTATTAACATTTTAACAGAAATAAGACTTGTGAAAATAGAGTAAGTCGTATATACTACATTAAGAGAAACTATAAAAAATATATATTGATAATGTTCTTTCAAAAATTGTTTTTTATCAAAAAATTACTGATTTTTACAGACACAGAATCCTTCCTCGATTAATGCCTCTACTATTGTATCTCTTGATATCGAAAGTTAAAGAACTATTTTTTAAAAATATATTAGGTTTACACAAATTACGTATATTTAATCACTTAATTGTCGTTTTCATGATTAGAATTAACAGTTCTAAATTATCAAGTTAGCTACTAACTATCGTTGTTTTGAATATTGACAGAGATTTTTAATTAATTTTTTTTATTTTAGTAATTGGATATGAATCATTGTAGGGATTGGTACCATTTGTTTCTTAAAATAAACAGAATGTAGAATATTTTGGTATATTTATAGTATTTTCCAATCAGTATTAAAATCGATCATATTTTCAGTTTTTAACCAGTTTATAAGTTTAAAGCTCAAATTTAAAATAAAATGAAAAAGGTAACTTTAATTAATGAGAGCCGGAGATTTCGCCGTAGGTCTTTATCTTACATTATCTGAAAAAACCGTATATATATATATATATAAATACCGTTGATTCATTAATTGTGTGATATTTAATATCCTTTAAACTAATGCTGAGTAATATAAAGGAATTTTTTTTTCAAATAATGTTTTCAGCTGGACTTTTTAGAACCAGCTGCAGTAATCGAATTTTCGTATCAAAATATCCGTGATTAAATGCAATTAAATTAATACAGAAAAT
Organism: Cheiracanthium punctorium; assembly: GCA_038373885.1. Lineage (NCBI taxonomy): Eukaryota > Metazoa > Arthropoda > Arachnida > Araneae > Cheiracanthiidae > Cheiracanthium > Cheiracanthium punctorium. Next base: position 465,100 of record JAWZYV010001487.1, read on the forward strand.
GTCAATTACTTTTTGTAATCAATAAAAATTACCTTGCCAATTTTTCTGGCCATTACTCTTACTTTTTTTTAAAAAAAAGGTGTATTTTTATTAAAGGTGTATTTTAAGGTTATTTAAAGAAGTATTTTTAAGTATATTTTTAAGTAAGAAATAGTAAGTCTCTATTAAACAAAACGACTGCTTTAAAAAGAATTTAACAAACTGGGGGTTATGTTTCTTATCTCAGAAAGTATGTACGTGCATACATATCAATCGAAGATTGCATCAAACATTGATGATTCTCACCTTAAATAAATAACTTAATCGAATATTTCAGCAATTATACAAACTTTTAACAAAAACAGACAGTAAACATATGAAAGAGAATAATAAGCAGAAAAGCCATATTCGTTTAGAAGAATTTCGTATAGCTAAAAATAAAATTGCATTTCAAAGTTGTCTAATTACATTACTGAAATAAATAAGTCGTATTATTTTTACATCACCAAACATGTATAAAATACAGTTATTAAAAAAATCTCAAATCCTGGAAGTGATCACCTTCAATTTAAGCATCATCAAATGGAATATAAAATGAAATGCATGATTGATTATAATCAAGCATACAAGCTATAAAATTCATTAAAACAAATTCATAATTTAATATTTGGAGTCTTAAATAATCTTCAGCAAATACATCTGCAAGAAATGTTAAGCAATGCTTTCTTCAAGAAGTATAGAGGTTTTTGCAAAGAGAAAGTGTTGTTGTATCTGTTGATCTTGAAAATACAAGAATGCATGTAGAAAACAATTTCAGTTTTCCACGCACTTACCTTTAGATTCATGGATTCGGATTTACACCGTCAACTCGATAAAATTTGCTAATAAGAAATGCTATTTCTTTCAGTGATTCTAGCCACATTTTTCAACGGATTGGCATCATATCACATATTTGCTTATATTTATGATGCATCTCAATTAATTGAAGACCTATTAGTGATGGACATAATTGTAAATACGTCGACTGTCGTACAAAGGATAATTTTTTACCTCCGAATAACACAGATAGAAACTTTAGTAAATCATATTTCTATTGCATACACTTCTTTGACACCTAATAAGAAATTACGTTTTATGTTGAAACTGACAACCATTCTGTCATGTTCTGATAGCATTTTCATTTTTATTCGTATAGTATTATACATTTTTTAGACATCGTCCGATATCTTTATTAAATATATCATGAATGAATATTACTGTGGTATAATACCACCTCCACATGGTTGGACTGTTTCATTCATGACATAGGCGTAATCTGGGGGGGCGAGGGGGGGCAATTGCCCCTGCAGTTCTAAAAATTGCCCCCCTAGTCTAAAAAGTCAAGGGGCAAAGTTATGATTTTGAACCAAAATCATGCATTTATAACCCAAATATACTATCAGATTAAAAAAAAAAAATTCCCCTGCAAAAATCAACAAAAGAATAGAATCACAGAATTGATGTCACCCTGTCACAGAAACATATCGTTTTCAACCCAACAGGAACGATAGCAGATTCTACCAAATGGCCAAGCTAGATAATTTCTCAGGAAAGCAAAAATTAGGGGCAGCAATTTTAAACTTGTCTGAAATCAATTGTTCAGCGTTAGAAAAAAAGACCTCTTGCTGTAAATAGTGAGCAAAAAGAGGTCAGTTTCACAGGCAATGCCGCAATTAGAGTTTATGTCATCCGGGGCAAACCATAATTAGTGTCGTGTGCATAGGCGCCCATAGTAATTTTGATAGGGGGGGGGGCAAACTTAAAAAAAAGTTTCTAGAAGGGGGCAAATTTCAAACTTTTAGCAAATTTAGTTCTGTTTCTGCCATTTGTTAACATAATGAGACATTAACTTAAAACTTTAGGGAGTGGCAAGTTCCCTACCTTGCCCCCCCCCTCTTATGGGTGCCCATGGTCGTGTGCCCCATCGCATGGCGCCGCGCCCCATCCCAAGAAGCTATAACTGATTTTGGCGTTCCATTTAGAATGTCTCCCGGTGCTTGTCCCGTGCCCGCTTGCCCCCTTTATTTGCCGCCCTGTCACAGGTTGGGGCCAGTTTCTCATTTATATTTTAATGAACCTAATTTTGGTGTTTGAAGGTCAGTAGCAGAGAGACAACACACTTTTATGATCGGGCACAACTTACTTGACTTGATGGACGACTAATTGCGAATTCAAATGCGACGCAGTTTAAGAGAATAAGAAACGGTCTGCGATTTTATGAGTTATATCTGCTGCCAGGGGCACCTAGGGGCACGTGCCCCAGACTTGGTAGGGGGCTCCAAAATAAGTTATGGTTCCATGGGAGGGGGCCGTTCTAGTTGGTTCGTCGTGAGAGATAAACTCTAGTTGCAGTACTATCTAAGTCAGTATTTCAATACCTTTAACCCTTTTAGATTTTCATGCATTAGAAAAATATAGCAACAAATCACCTCATTACTTCCTACTAACAGCGTTGCTCCCAGCAATACGGAGAAGCAACGTTCGACACAGAAGAAGAACCTTCACTGCTATTGTTTATAACGATCTGCTGATGTGCATACATGGGCGCCCATAGTAATTTTCCTAGGGGGGGGGGGAAATTTCAAAAAAATTTCTAGAGGGGGGCAAATTTCAAACTTTTAACAAATTTAGTTCTGTTTTTGCCATTGCTAACATCATGAGACATAAACCTAAAACTTTAGGGCGGGGGGCAAGTTCCATACCTTGCCCCCCTTATGGGCGCCCATGTTTGCATATAATTCTATTTTCTAGCATTTCAAAAAAATCGTTTATAAGTCTAGCTAAGATAATATCTCAGAATATTAGTTTTCTATAGAGTGTATGTACATTCACCTAATTTATATACCTCTCCCCTTTTCCTTTTCGTGAATACGTCTTCAACTCAATAACATACATAATTTATCAGGGGTCAATCCAGGAATATTTTCCAGGGCCCATTTTTGTAGAAACTGCCTATTTTTGTGAATTTTAATGCTTAATTTTGTGAATTTCAGAACTTTTTGTTAATTTTCAAACCAAATTTTAATAAAAGTCACTTTTTTTGTCAGTCACTTTTTTTGTTAATTGATGAAACACATTAAAATGTAGGGTAAAATGCCAATGAAGGGCAGTTTTAATCGACTGTATTTTTGTGAAGGGGTTCCGTTAAAATCGATTGTAATTTTGTTATAGGGCCACAAAACGAACCCAATGTTTGTTTGTATCGACGCCTGTTCCCCGCTTATGCCAAACTTTTGATTAATGAAGTCACGCTAAAATCGTTCCACCTCTTCAAATTATTAAATATCTTTTTCCACATTATTTTTCTAAAAATATTTACAATATCACCCCCCCTCCCAAAAATAAATAAATAAAAAATAAAATAAAATATAAATAAATAAAAATAACGTACTGGACTCTCTTAAAAATTTAAAATTTTATGTCCAAGTCAAGGAAAAACATGAACAGTGAGCTTAGAATGCTGTAAATTTAGCAGGTCGCTAACATTAAAGAAAGTACCGCGGGAACAGAGGTTACAGAAAATAGAAGATGTGCAATGCAATGAGTTTCATTGTAATGTATTTCAAACCCCGCAAGAAAAGCGGCTTTTTAACAAGGCATGATCGTTTTTCTGGACCTACAAACAAAACATAAGAACATGTCATCACTAAATGACCATTAAGATTCTGTGAAAAATTGGAGTGATTTAAATGTCGAACGCGGCCCTTTTATCTCCCGTTAATGCAAAAATAAGTCACATCTGTGTTCACTTAAATAGAATAGGACCAGTTTTTCCCGCAAGCATTATTGACTCGATGTTAGGACACGGGACATGTACAAGAGGGTTGAATGAGCTGCAAAGAATGGATTACAAAGAGCTAATCTAAATAAATGATGCCTGTGTGTCAAGTTTGGTTAAGTTAAATGAATTTTACCAGCCGAATATCTGTATCCTGCAGTGAAATATTAACTTGCTTTATGCATGAGTACAGGTAAGTAGTTTTCGTAATTTTCTTGTCAAATCGGTAAATTTTAAAGAAAGATAAACTCTTTGTCTGGAGAAAAGACTCCAATGTACTGATGAACATCATCTGAGTTTGTTGCTCAGGAATTCCTTAAATAGAAGACGTCCATTATAGTAGCGCTTTGAGGGGGAAAATGTAGTTTTGTTTAAATTAAAAATGATGCCTCTCCTTACTTATTGGAAAGAGCGTTTGAAAATCAAAGTCGGCCGCTTCAGTTTTTGACCGTCAAATGTTTCTTGACAGTCAAGCCCTGCTCATGTCCAGTGGCTGTGGAGTTTTTTTTATAGTGAACACATATTGCAATTTCCAATCCTTCCAATGAACTTTGTTTTGGACGTACAAGCAGACTCTACCGCTTAAAGCTGATTCGGTCCCCAGTGATACCAGTGGTTGTGGAGTTGTTTTGATAAAAGGGGAAAAAAGTAAGCCCTTTTAATCTATTTTATTAATTATACTTATTGCACTATTTACTTTTTGTTTTCAAGAGTTAAAAATAACTGTTCTCAAATTTTATCCGTTTTAGTACAGTATTTTTTCCATTGTTATAGAATAAATATTTTATGATTTATAGTTTATATATATATATATATACTAGCTGCGTGCCCGTTCTTCTCACGGTAGGAAACGAAAATTTTCCTTAGATGTGTAATTCGAATTTATTCGTGGTGTGGAATCTTCTTAAAAAAAATAAAAAAATAAAATAAAAATAAAAAAGAAAAGCAAAATTATTTGACTCTTGACGTAAAGTTTGCGTCATGAGTACTAACCTGGCATCATTGCAGTATAATGACTCAAAAACTACGTCAGTGTCATTCACTATCAAAAAAGTGAAAAGCTTAATGGTTTGCAGAGAACTCCTGGCTTCCAAAATGTCTTATTTCTACATTGTTTTTTAGGTTCAAGCTGTAGCATTAAATACCTAAGACACTACATAAAATGGACAACCGTTTATTTGTTTCCGAACATGTACTATGTAAGGAAATATTGTAATCATGAAAAAATTCGACTTCGAGATTTTGGCGTATTTACAGGTTTTGAGGTCTTCTGAATTCATTTATGGTATTTTCAAGAGATGTTTTTAAAATAGCTGCGTACTCGCTCTTCATACGGGAAGAAGCGAATATTTTACTAAAATCATATCTGCATGTGATGAAACAGAATTTTATTTTTAAAAAAGTTCAAGAAATCGCCTCTGTTGAAATTACGGCGGGATATATTAACGTAAGTTAGAATTACTTTTCGTTTAGTTGGTTGTAAGACAACCGTTGAAAAAGGTTAAACACTTTTAATTTCATGAAATATTTATTAACGTGGTATATTGTGATTTATTCATATTATCCTTACAAATCTAATAATACTATCTATTACGTACATGATACTATCTATCTTTGCTTCTCCCTCTTCAAAACTCGCTTAAAAGAAGCAGCTTAGATTATTTGGCACCGATGGGATCTTTTGATTCTATGGCGATTCTTTGCAATTTACGCTTTAACATAAATAATAATCATTTCACATAATCGTTGCCATTAAGGAAACTCTCCATATATATTTAATTTATGCAGAGTTTTATAAGATTGGCGTATTTAGCACCAAAAAAAATTTCATCTCACCGTGGGGAGAAACTATCCAAGGGGTGCCATTTTAAATATCCATGTATCCAATATAGCGATATCTTACATATCCTCCATGGTCCTGTTTCCTGAAAAACATCAAACTGTGTAATCTCGAGGAACTATTTATTCCCGCTTTAATTGTGACAGGGCGTTAGAATTGCAGAGCTTAAGCATTTTTTTTTAAATTTATGATGTCACTGTTTAACTGCCGTAAAGGATACCCCGGTTGGCCGAGGGAGTTTATTTCGATATTTTGCATAGTAGTTTTCAAACGGTATCATTAAATTTTTGCTTTATGTAGGACCACTATGGAGGAACGTAATTCAACGTTAAAATAAAGCTATACTCGCAGCGTGCATGATATTTTAGGCAACGCCCGCCCCATAATTAAATGCCAAAAAAAAAAAAAAAAGTAAATAGAAAATTTTAATATATCGCGCTTTAAAACGAACTTTGTAATTTTTAAAATGAACATTTTCAGCTGTGTTAAGACATTTCAATTTTTAAATAAGCAACGGATTAAAATACCACTTCTAATAATAATAATCGTGAATTTCTTAGTTTATTTCTACCGTAAATTTTAATCAAAATATCGTCTCCCTGTGTTGAAAAAAGAGCTGGAATAAATGAGAAAATTGTGGCGTAATTTTTACGTATATTAAAGCAACTGACGTCATCGATCCTCACTTGCGAATTGAAAATACGGACGGTGCCCTATTAAAAATTTCTATGGATAGGTGGAAAAACCTTTTTCTAATCCTTTTTGTGGCAACAACCCAACATAAACGTGCCATGATTGCAATGCAATGGCGTAAGCTCTCCGCGTTGATGCTATTAAATTCTAAATATTAGGGACTGCACTGCAAAAATAGATCACGCACATAAAAAATGATTTCCTCCTAAGCGGAAAATTTCGCCAATAGCTACCGATTGCCGAAATTTCCCCGTACAGTCTTGCAGATAACCATGCGAGGGCCCGAAGAACTGGGGCCAGAAGACAGCGCCAAATAAACCGCTTGGAAGCCAAGTTAATTCCGCGTCTATATGGCTTTTGTGGTCAATGCCAAATATGTCAACCCGGTGAACGGAGAAAAGACGCCAAATTCAGGGTAAGCCAGCTCATGCTTGGCTTAGATAGGGGGAAAATCGTATAACTATCGGATTTTTTAATGCTTTCTTTAGTGGATAGTATTAAAATAGAGTAAAATGCGTGCATTTTTTTAATGAAGGTAAATTATTGTAAGAACTGTCTGACATAATAGGAAGATACTTTGGTTTAGACGGTGGTTAGTCGGTGGGGCCAGGCCCCTCTGGCCCTTAATGACGAGCCGCCACTGTATATATATATGTTTATATACATAATGTTTATATGTATATATATATATATATGTAAAGAATTGGCCTTACGCCATTCTTTGTTGGAATAATTGACGCAAATCCATTGTGGTTCTAGGTTAAATAGTTTATTTCACATTTCAGACAGAGGGCAGGAGTCGGGCCGGCGACCTTATTCGTTCCGTGGCTATCTTCTTACATCGCAGTCTAAAGGCTCGAAGCTAAGCTTTACGTTCCAAACTCCTAAAAAGCTAAGCGCGAAGTTAAGACGAAGCTCTCGAAATTTCCGCGCTCTTGCTTAAATACTCCTTAATTACCACATCTGCTGGCAGGGTGCAGCACGATCGCAAAGGCGTTACTCTCAAACGTAATGAGTTAACTAGATTGTCAATCAAGACATGAGAAACACCTGCTTACCCAGGAGTTCTAAAAGCACGTAGTAATGAAAACCACAGAAAACCGAAAATACAGCTGAATAAACAATTTTCTGCTTATGGAACTTCAAAAAACGTCTCCGAGCGTAATATTTGTGTGGCCGAGAAACAAACTTTACAGTAAGCGTAAAAGATTAAAGAAGGATTTTTCAAATAACATTAAATTAAATTAGGTAAAATTAGCAAAGTTTATTTTATTATTACATATATATATATATATATATATATATATATATATATAAACATTATATATATATGTGTGTGTGTGTGTACGGGCACGCATATATGGACTTTCATTTAGAATGACATTTGCCTCCCCAGTTTCGAAGCCCAAGTTACGCCCATGATTCATGAGATATGTCACTGTTGATCAGGGAAGTGCGACTGGACCTATGTCGGCTTATTTCTGTTATGTTACGTGCTGTAAGAAGGCATTATTGTATTGAGCCAGAAGGTACAGAGTAAAAGAAACTGCAGCATTGACAATCCGTTTGGCATTCATAATGAAATAACTGACGTAATGGCTCAAGCAAACGATACATTTAGTTATCCGTTAAGTTTGTATTTTTCTCTATTTTTATTCAAGCATTTATTGATTTATTGATTATATTAGATAAAGACATAAAGGATAATAATTTAATCCTTAATCTTAGCTTAATCTCCTATCCTTTTTTCTTTTTTTGGATAGTAGCAATCTGCCTCTTTTCTTTATCTGTTGCATCAGTTGTTTGTTGCTTAAAAAACGTTCTTCAAACTTTCTCTCGACAGAGCTCAAGAAAAAACGATTTGCTTCATGCTGAAAGTTAATGAGACATTCGTTGGATTCATGATCCTAGATTCCATGACACTCAATTAAGTCTTTCTTTTGTCTTCCTTGGGTCTTCTCACGACGTACGGTGTTATAATTGTGACTTTTGATGCTACTTGAATAGCCCTGCTCGTACCCGAACCATGCGATTTCCTTCGGATCCACAATTTAACTTTTGTCCACATCTCGTATATATCGTATAACCTATAGCACTTCAAAATATTTAGAATATACCCTTTTAGTTCTTTTAGTAAGTATGCAAAATTTCATGCTAGCATTTGAGTCCCGACTTGAAAACCGAACTTAATTTTTTCAGCTGATTTGGTATTTTATCTTAAAATATATAGTTCAAGTTCTACTTCAGAGAGGTTTTGGGTCAACTCTCTAGATTTTTCAACAAAAAAAGTAACTGAAAACTCCGCACGACTATACCGTCAATGTGAGATACCTTTGAACAGTGTCCGCACACTTACCATAAGTCTGCCTAATTTTCAGCTGGCAAAAACAGTTATGCACTCCTTGTGAGACCTCTGATATTCCGATATTGTGTAGAGGCATTATCTATAAAATATTTTCTGAAAAAATTACTCTTACTCGTATTATGTTTTAATATCTTGTTGATTTGTGGACTGTTTTAACATATGTTTTAATTAATTATTTACACATGCCTTCACTGAAACTAGACTCCTTACATTAGTATCTTTTAATGAAAGGATTATTTTGCAAATTCAAATATATATGAACCCATCTCTCAAAGCTATTAATCCGTGGATCCCTATTACGATTCTAGTTTACAACTATAGCGCATGATTTCGTGCTTCAGTACTCTGTAACAGAAATATTCAACGTGAAGATACAAAGTTTTAAATTTAAGCACATAATTATGTAACATTTCACTTATTCATGCTAAAAGAAATAATTTTATTAATTAAGTTCTGTAATGCAGATGTTTCATATCAGAATTTGATCAACATTCTAGATACGCCCTGAAATCATCCAATATTAATGTGGAAATACATGTGTTGTTATTCTCACGCAGAACATGTATGTGATACTTTCAATTTAGATGGCTTTATTTTAAACCTGTAAGGTTGCTACTGAGTTATTCTTTAATATCTTCTATATCTTAATAAATGCAATGAATCTTGAAATTCTTAAATAAACGAGTACTTAAGATGCTGGCAAAAAATAAACCATAAACCAATCAAAAAATGTCGGTTGACTATACGCCTTGAAATTGAAAATTGTGGTATAAGGAATATATTTTGAACAATGGTGCATTTGAATCGGATATTCTTTACCAATGTGTCTTTGCAGCAATGGGGAGTAAACAGGCTAAATATAGGAGGAGAAGGTTACTACAATATTTAAACAAGGCCCTTGCTTTCGCCGCTGTCTGCTTCCTTTGTGCAGTGAAAATAGCTTTACAATTTCATCCTTTTTTCCATAATCAGAGAATTAATAGTTAAATGATACATTGGCTTAAATTTCATAACTAGAGAACCGCTACTAATCTGTCAAAGAAAAACAGAAGTCAACATATTTCACAAAATAACACTTTCTAATATTAGAAGACCAAAACTTTTCAATGTAGAAGAAATTTTTCAAATAAAACGTTGATTTAATATATTATGTATATTTTCTTTAGAATATTTAAAAATGCATTTTATTCAGCTTCATTTTCAAAAAACACTGCTAAAAAATAGAATCACTTTAGTAAGATAGTTTTTCAAACATTTCTAAATGCTAGATTAAATTAGAATTTTTACAAGCATTTCCTTTATACTTTGGCTTTTGAAAATTTAAATTTCTCAAGAGACAATTTATATATATATATATTTTTTTTAATTTTTCATTCGTTTGGAAGATAAGAAAATTAATAACAAGTTTCATTCAAAAATTTTTTAATAAGTATACATGTATAGGTATTTTGCTGATTGAATTTTAAAAGATTGGAGGAGAAACAAAATGACTTAAAGCAAAGTTAAAAAGATTAAGGTTAAAATGTTTTACATTTTTGCCATAAATAATCTTTTAATTTATTTTCCTGTAATGTTAAAATCTTTCCAATTTAAATTTTTATTATTTTCACTGCGATTCAACAGTACATTGTTTATAAAAATACACGCGTTTTAATCTTATTGGAAAAAATTTAAATTTATGGTTAAATATAAACGTAAGAAATATAAAAACTTTATGATGTTTTAAGAGACTAACAGACGTATCAGTGTAAATGAAAATTGAAACGGATTTAGAGAATTTTGAATATTTAACAAATTTCTATTATGCTGTCCAGTTTTATTAAATCTTCTTACATAAATGCATTCAAAAATCAATTTGCCATTACTTTAACATTGTAGATAAAACTTTCTACATGGAAATCTTAGAATACGTTTTGCCAAAATTAAGAAATGGGAAAACAGCTTTCATATTTTCCAATGCAATCATATTATAATTTCTAAAGATTACTAAAAAATTGAATTAACTCCTTACAGCTTATTGAAATTTGGATCAATCTTCTCTCTAAACTTGCAGTATTAATCTTTGGGGACAATATCCGCACGAGCGTGTCTTCCTCACCACACTTCCTTCTCTTACGACCTTCAAAAATTTTCAGAGTACTGCTATTTTTTTGGAAATGTAAAGAAGACTGCATTTTCAAAAATTTTTTTATTCAAATTAAAAAAAGAAGAATATGATACATTTATACCCAGGAACCTTTGGTCGATATCTATTTAAATAAGATTAGACTTTTGTCAGTACATTACTTGGAATTAAAAAGAAAATTGCGATATGAATCCGTTTCAAGCACCTGGCAAACCAGTATGACATTAAAAAAAAAAAGATTTGCCTGTCTGCCGTTCTGCCATTCTGTCCGTGACGCTTTTTTAGTTTGGGCATCACGTAAAAGAGACTAAAACGAATGGAATGAAATTTGGTGACATGATAGGTGGTCACTCATAGGCGACGAATAGAAAAATTGATTCGATTTTTTGATTTTGCGAAAATAGTAGCAAACTTCGTAAATTTTGTTCACGGATCACATAATAACGACTGTACCGAATGATATGAAATTTGGTGGCATGATAGATCTATCTCAAGATGAACTATAGGTGTCGAATGTTTTAAATATTTTGATTAGATTTTGAAATTTTCTGAAAATTGAGTAATTCTTGAGTTTTCTGAATGTTTGTTCCATTACTGAAAAATGGCAATGGAATAGAATGAAATTTGGAATTATGTTAGATGGCAGGTTGATTTAAACAACAAATGACAAAATTGTTTTAAATATTTTGAAAGTTTTTAAATTCTGTGAAAATCGTATAAATTTTGTTCTCACATCCGTAAAAAATGGCTTAAAAGAACAGAATGAAATTTAGCAACATGATCAGCAACGACTAAAACAATAAATATAGGATTTTTTTTATTTGAATAAAAATTTTTAGAAAATATTTAGTTTCTTTTTTAAATTTCGTGAAAATTGTGAAAAATTTTCTAGAGGCATAATGCCAAAATATCTACAGTGACTCAAACAAAGTTAGTCAAAGGCGAGGAATAACCTCTTGACTTTAAAAGCTCATTCCACTACAATAATACCTTAATTTTGAAATTAAAATGTTTCCTCTATTGACAATTTCCCTCAGCACTTTGTTACTTTCTTACCTGCAATCTTATAAAAATACACAGGAATTTATAACTTTGCTTTCTATACTATTGCCAATATGCTAGTTCCATATTTCGTACTCCTACACTGCTGACGAAAATTCAGCCTTTTTGGGAAATTCGCATTACATACGGACCCATTCAAAGACTGGTACTTCAGTTAATATATCATAAATATGCATTTTTTAAAAAATTAATATATTTAATATTTTATTGCAGTTAGTTTTGGTTATAAAAATGAGCCACTTGTCGAAGAAAGAAATCGCATTAGGAACACCGAGTAGGGTGAATCGCACGGTCCCTCAAGTAGTTTTTAAAATTTACCCCCATTAATGATTTAAAATATACCTTCAAATGACATAACTCTTATTGAAAACGATTCTTTGCATTTGAGTTTATATAACTGCGTTATTTATGATATATAAGCGCTAGAACCGCACATTTAATTTACTATTTTAGAAGGTTAAATTATTGTGTATCAAATCTAGACAGCAAACCCTTTAAATTCTGTGCTCAAGTTTCATCTTACAGCATAAAGGCAATATACTGTGATAGTTGAGAATGTGACCTAGTAAAAGTTAGCCCCCCCACGAAAACAAATGCAAATGTTCTGAATGACAATCGTTTGATCATCGTTTGATCACGTTTGATCAATAGTTTTTTTCATTTGATCAACACAAAAAGTAGAGTTATAACAAAAAAATTTGAGGGGGGGCTAACTTTTAAAAAATTAAAAATTTGAAATTTCCTTTCAAAACCTCTGCCACTTCGTTTAAAATCATTTGATCAGATTTGATCAACCATTTCCAGCGTTTGATCAAACTCCAAAACAGCCGAAAAACGCATTAAAAATGTACATGAAAAAAAAGCAAACCCCTATATTCACAGAAATTAATGTTAATTTTTAATCCATTTCATGTACAATCATTTGATTATCGTTTGATCACGTTTGATCAATAGTTTTTTTTCATTTGATCAACACAAAAAAGAGAGTTATAACAAAAAAATTTAAGGGGGGGCTAACTTTTAAAAAAATTAAAAATTGAAATTTCATTTCAAAACCTCTGTCACTTCGTTCAAAATCGTTTGATCAGATTTGATCAACCATTTTCAGCGTTTGATCAAACGCCAAAGTGCTCGAAAAACGCATTGAAAGTATACCAGCAATGGAAACTCACCCCACCCTTCCCTCTCCCTCCCTAATGAGAAATTTTAACAAATTTTTTTCCCTTGTGATGCAGAGTCATTTGATCAAATTTGATCAACTGTTTCCACCGTTTGATCAAACGCCAAAGTGCTCGAAAAACGCATTGAAAGTATACCCGCAAGGGGCACTCAGCTCCCCTTCCCTCTCCCTCCCTAATGAGAAATTTTAACAAATTTTTTTCCCATGTGATGCAGAGTCATTTGACCAAATTTGATCAACTGTTTCCACTGTTTGATCAAACGCCAAAGTGCTCGAAAAACGCATTGAAAGTATATCCGCAAGGGGAACTCAGCCTCCCTAATGAGAAATTTTAACAAATTTTTTTCCCATGTGATGCAGAGTCATTTGATCAAATTTGATCAACTGTTTCCACCGTTTGATCAAACGCCAAAGTGCTCGAAAAACGCATTGAAAGTATATCCGCAAGGGGAACTCAGCCTCCCTAATGAGAAATTTTAACAAATTTTTTTCCCATGTGATGCAGAGTCATTTGATCAAATTTGATCAACTGTTTCCACCGTTTGATCAAACGCCAAAGTGCTCGAAAAACGCATTGAAAGTATATCCGCAAGGGGAACTCAGCCTCCCTAATGAGAAATTTTAACAAATTTTTTTCCCATGTGATGCAGAGTCATTTGATCAAATTTGATCAACTGTTTCCACCGTTTGATCAAACGCCAAAGTGCTCGAAAAACGCATTGAAAGTATATCCGCAAGGGGAACTCAGCCTCCCTAATGAGAAATTTTAACAAATTTTTTTCCCATGTGATGCAGAGTCATTTGATCAAATTTGATCAACTGTTTCCACCGTTTGATCAAACGCCAAAGTGCTCGAAAAACGCATTGAAAGTATATCCGCAAGGGGAACTCAGCCTCCCTAATGAGAAATTTTAACAAATTTTTTTCCCATGTGATGCAGAGTCATTTGACGAAGTTTGATCAACTGTTTCCACCGTTTGATCAAACGCCTAAGTGCTCGAAAAACGCATTGAAAGTATATCCGCAAGGGGAACTCAGCCTCCCTAATGAGAAATTTTAACAAATTTTTTTCCCATGTGATACAGAGTCATTTGATCAAATTCGATCAAATGACTCTACATCACATGGAAAAAAATATTTGTTAAAATTTCTCATTAGAAAGGGAGAGCGAAGGGGGGGCTGAGTTTCCATTGCGGGTATAGTTAAAATGCGTTTTTCGAGAACTTTGGCGTTTGATCAAACGGTGGTAACAGTTGATCAAATTCGATCAAATGACTCTACATCACATGGAAAAAATATTTGTTAAAATTTCTCATTAGAAAGGCAGAGCGAAGGGGGGGCTGACTTTCCATTGCGGGTATAGTTTCAATGCGTTTTTCGAGAACTTTGGCGTTTGATCAAACGGTGGAAACAGTTGATCAAATTCGATCAAATGACTCTACATATCATGGAAAAAAAATTTGTTAAAATTTCTCATTAGAAAGAGAGAGGGAAGGGGGGGCTGAGTTTCCATTGCGGGTATAGTTTCAATGCGTTTTTCGAGAACTTTGGCGTTTGATCAAACGGTGGAAACAGTTGATCAAATTCGATCAAATGACTCTACATCACATGGAAAAAATATTTGTTAAAATTTCTCATTAGAAAGGGAGAGCGAAGGGGGGGCTGAGTTTCCATTGCGGGTATAGTTTCAATGCGTTTTTCGAGCACTTTGGCGTTTGATCAAACGGTGGAAATAGTTGATCAAATCTGATCAAACGATTTTGAACAAAGTGGCAGAGGTTTTGAAAGGAAATTTTAATTTTAAAATTTTTTAAAAGTTAGCCCCCCCCCTCAAATTTTTTTGTTATAACTCTATGTTTTGTGTTGATCAAATGAAAAAAAAACTATTGATCAAACGTGATCAAACGATAATCAAATGATTGTACATGAAATGGATTAAAAATTAATATGAATTTCTATGAATATGGGGCTTTGCTTTTTTTTCATGTACATTTTTTAATGAGTTTTTCGGGAGTTTTGGAGTTTGATCAAACGCTGAAAATGGTTGATCAAATCTGATCAAACGATTTTGAACAAAGTGGCAGAGGTTTTGAAATAAAATTTCAATTTTTTAATTTTTTAAAAGTTAGCCCCCCCTCATATTTTTTTGTTATAACTCTATTTTTTGTGTTGATCAAATGAAAAAAACTATTGATCAAACGTGATCAAACGATGATCAAACGATTGGCATTCAGAACATTTGCATTTGTTTTCGTGGGGGGGCTAACTTTTAGTAGGTGAGAATGTGTTACGTTCTGTTACCGAAATACACTTGAGATAACGAAACAAAAATCAATCTTGAGGAAGTAGGGTATGGAAATCATTTTACAATAATTAATTACAATATTATGGAGGTAAATCTAACAATAAAATATTACTGCTGTTGGCGAATTTTTAGCACTTTAATAATACTATGAAAATTATATACAGGGTGTCCTAAAAAGAATAGTAACAAGCTTTAATTCTTTATCCATTATAGGTAAGTGGGCAAAATAAATTGAAAAAAATTTTCAAAATAAGGTAGGGAAAGGTAAAGAATTAAGAAACAATTCCACTAGTTAAAATTAATTAATCAAAAATTTGCGCTTCATAAATTTGTATACGACCTCCGCACAAAGTTTATTATTTCCAATTAGAAACTCTATTCTGTTCACTAATGAGGTTATTTACAATATTTGATAATTTATCTTAAAAATTGTAAGAGATATGAAGCTAATAAATGCCTACATAAACCACATTTCAATGACTCTTGAAAGGAAAAAAAAAATCGAATTGAATGAGTGCTTTTAAGGGGTCGTACAGAAATTACGAAAGAAAATAATTTTTTGGACTCCAGCAATAAACATTTACATTTATTTCATTGGTAGCCCCTGATCATTTTTATTTTAAAGACATTTCGGATGTGATGAATGGCTGAAATTTTGTCCATCACCTCAATAGTGTATAGGACACATTTTACTAAATGGGATTTTTTTGTACGAGAGTCGTATAAATTTTTAGCATTCATCACTTTTTGAAAATTAATGAGAATAATTTTTACTTTTACAATTTGAAATTAACCCATTGCTGCAAAATAACACCAAGAAATTCGCCGAGGCGTGCTTGCAAACGAAGTGCGTCTTAACTTATCCGCGCTTATAAAGCAAAGGCTCTCTTCTAGCTCCGCCTACACACACGCGTACGCTTACGTATTTGACGTACAAGATTTACATTTTTGTCCAGAAGCACTGGTTTTACATTCAGTTCAGTTCTTTTCGTGAAATTCGATAAAATATGCAAATTCTCTTAATTTATTTCACTAGTGTACATCGTTGCCTACTTATAAACCACACGTAATTTATTAAATGTCCTTACTCAGACAAGCTGTGAAAAGCGTACTAAGAAAGTGCCTCGAAACGTCATAAAGCTTCTGATCAGTGTTGAATGTCATTAAGGAACTATAACATGCATTTATTTTAGTGATTAAAAGTGAAATCGTCGAGTTTAAGAACATGATCGATTTACAAATAAACAATTTACGAAAAGTACGTGTTTTCGAAAGAAAAAAGACTAGGTATTAGAATTTGATAAAAAGATGTCTTGGTTATTTTTTAAATCTTAAAACTTGCTGTTATTTAACAAAACAGTATATAAAAAGCTACAAATGTTGATTTAATATAAGTAACGTGATTTTCAGTTATTTGTAAGAGTAAAATAAAATGGGCATTTATTTATGAAATTGTTAGAAATGGAGAAATTTGCTCGAGAAGTTCTAACTGAAGGACAAACTGCAATTCAAAATATAAAATTCTGTTTTCTACAGAAAAATTCTTTGTTAATTCTTTACTGAAACAATTCCCTAAATATTTCGTCATCTAAATTAAATTACATGTTCCTTAACAAGCTAAGCAATACAAGCAGCTTACAGAGACTAAGCCTTTGAAACTTAAAACAAACGCACACACACACAATTTGATTTTAAAAGAAATTCTTTACTACTTATTATTTCGATAAACTTACTAAGCTTTATCAAATCTATCAATCCAGTTTTATGTCGGAATTCATTTTGTAAGTTCTGTAATAAGTCATAGGGGATTACCATTTGCAAAACGGAAGAGTAAAACTTTTAAAGAACAAAGGCCATTGTACAGCTGCGGAAAAAAAAGTCCCACTTGTACTTTTTTCGGCCGTCGTTCGTCGTACAGCAAAGTTACAGATACCAATCGTTTACGATTGACGTACACTTTAATTTGCTATGCATAAAAATTGCATAAGGGGCCATCTACATATTGAAATTCGCACCAACTTTTTTTTTCTCAATAGCAACCCCTAGATTTCACTTCATATTTCAAAAATTTAGCTCATTTTAACCCCGGACACCAATTTTCAATAAATTTGGACAGAAAATGAGTGAGTTATAAGCACCCAAAATCCCCCTCCCCCTATGTTAAAATATTTTTTCATACTTCAATTCATATCTCATATAATATTGGTAGTAAGAAGCTGATTTTTATTCGTACTATTAGAACTAAACGACCCAAACATAATTTAATGTAATTATGATTTTTAATAAATTATTAATATGAGTTATGAATTATTAAATTAATATTCAAAAAAATTATGAATAGCGACCTAGCCAAATTTCGATGGAAATAGATGCAGAAATTAATATTACATGGCTGTGCAAAATTTCAAATTTTTACGTTCAGTAGTTTAATTTATATTAAATAAAATGTGTTATTTTCATGAGTTAAGGGACCATATATAAATTTATTAAGTGAAAATTTTTTGAAAATTGCATACAATAAACGTAAATTAGATTTATTTTGTGCAAAAACACAGTAAAAGATACCAGTATTAAAAATATCAAATTTTGAAGCAAATAAATTAGAGGTTTTTACAGTTTGGTAGGGATTCTATAAAGCATCTATTGTTGCGTCTGCTACCATATTCCCCCAAATAAAATATTTTCCAGCTACAGAATTAGATTCAGTAGATGTATGTCTTCTAATACAACGTCCTATTTCTGAAAAACTAACATCCTAAACTTTCCAGTCGTGAATGTGACCTTTTTTAATTTCGGAAACATTAGGTCTTTGGGCTTCCCCATACTTTAACAAACATTCAAAATCACGTTTTTCTGTTTAAATTTTCATCTAACTATAAATTAAAATACCGCCAAAAGTCTTAAGAATATTGCACATTGCAGACGATAGTATTAAATGAAGAAAGTGAAATAACAAACACAGTGATAATATTGGGTCGGCAAAAAAGTAATTGCGTTTTTTACATGAAATTCAAACAAATACATTTTCTATCAGGAAATCATTCTTCAAGTTCGACCATAGCTAAGTACTATTCAAGCTTGTAGTCAGAAGAGCAGAGAACAGCCTCTAACTCCTGCCAACATTTCACCTGTCTAAGAGAACCATCAACGGAAATACTCAATAACAATTTCAAAATTACAAAGATTTTCAAAATCGTGAGCAGTCATTTTGCATTTATCCCTTAAATCATGTGTGCGAACCAAGGAAGTTATGAACTCACGGGTCATTTGGACCACAGACCAAATATTCTATTTCTACCCTTGATATTCTCAGTACAAAAAAACTTTAAGAGAGATGCAAACAATATTTTCCGTGAAAATAATATTAATTTCTTTTAACTCTCACGAGCGAAATTAATGAAAGGCGAAAAGTTCGGAACCTACAAATAGCGTTTTTCAATTTGCAGAAAGTCCCTTAAAAACGCGCAAAAATTAATTCGCAATATCTCCGGAAATTATCGTAGAAAATTGGTGAAATTTTATATTTAGGGTAATTTGAAGGTTTTCTTTCGATTAATAAAGTCAAAATATGGGGTTGCCATAGAGAAAAACGAAGTTGATGCATAATTAAATATGAAGACGGCCCCTGATGCAAATTAAATTAATAGTAAATTAAAGTACACGTTATTTGCAAACGAATGGTATATATAACTTTAATGTACGACGAACGACGGCGAAATAAAGAGCAAGTGGGACTTTTTTTTTCCGCCGCTGTACCTAAATGAGATACGATTTCTCATAGGTTTGTATAATTTGGGGCATATTTAGTATTTTATTAGATGTGTGTGCAAAACGATTGCAATACTATTATTTTAATTTTCAGTTAATTTATTTATTAAATTAAACTATTATCTGTAATCTAAAAAGATAAATATCATTATCACATTTAGTTCTTTTTTGTCTCATTTATGGTTATTGAAACTTAAATAAAATGACCAAGGTACCTAAACGTGATAATGAATTTTATGTATCACTGTCACAATTAGGTCACATATGTTCATCTTATTTAAGGTTGTTAGTTTTAATAATATTACATAATATTAATATAAAGGAAATTTTTCATTGCTATTTTAAATAATTCTATTTGATGAAGCAATATGAGCAAATAACCAAATTCCGTTTCAATATTATCCTTCACATTTAGGGCAAGTTGTGGGACCTTAAAAATGTGTAATGGGTATTCAAATAAAAGATGTTCCGCAAAAAAGTCATTATATGAGATGGAATACTTTGCGTTAGGTTCCTGAAATTCGGATCTTTATTACACTCGCATGTAAAAATGATTTTTGTAAGATGTAACGCAATATTAAATTATCGCATTACCACATTTAGGCACATTGACTTTATTTTAAATTTTCAGTCTTAATTTTTAGACTCTATTTAATTTTTACTTTGTTCTAGTTTTGCTCTAAGTTGTTTTATTTTAGATTTTCAGTCTTAAATTTTTAGAATTTGTTTAATTTTTACTTTGTTCTAGAGTCACGTAATATACGCGGCTTGTTTCAAACATATATAAATGGGACTTCATATTGACCGTCGCAAGTAAAAATTAAAGGTCAATTCGTTTATTCTGTCATCTATACCCAACTCGTGAAAAAATAATCATCTTGAATTACTTGCATTTTAATATGGAATTTCCTCAGTTGTATTAGATCTTGACCACAACAAGGGAAAAGAAATAGCCTTTATTGTCTTCACTTCCCTTGGAAGAAGGCTAAGATACAATAAAACCGCTCGCTATTATTCAATGATATAAATTATATATCTTGCGCGATTGCCAGAATTGCTTAGCCTTTCAAATATTCGCAAATGAATGGCATTTGTGACAGCTGTATGTTGTATTGTTTAAGTATATTTGCCTGGCAGAATGTTCTGCGAATACTTGCCCTGTGAATTAATTTCCAGAGAGTGACATTTAAATGAAAGCAGATTAAAAGCTTGGTTTTAAAATTAAACTGGTGTCTAAATGCAAAACGGAACGCAGAAAAAATAATTTATAAGTAGGATACATTTTATGTTGTCATCACAAATAATATCCATTATCATTTAAAGCTTTCAAATTTATTGGGTGGGAATGATTTACAGGTTTTACACTCCGACATGTAGAATGTGTGTGTAACTTTGTAAGGAAAGGACGATTTTGTATCCATCTGACTTTAAGCCTTTGACAATATTTTCACGTAAAGCATCATGGAACTTTTCTTTTTACCAATGATATGCATAATCTATTATCCAGATTGTCTCTTTTCCTACTATTCTAAATATTTGTCATTTGTAACAAGGTAACTAAAGGTTGTTGTCGTTTCGTAAAAGCATAACTGGGTAATTTGTGAAAATATTTCAGCGCATTAGAAATATCTATCTTTATGAATATTTAGAATAAGAGGTTTTAAAAAATTATATCTATACAATGCAGTAAATATTACTACTTTTGTTGATTTTTGAATACAAATTTTAAACTACATCTTACTGTAATACACTATTAATGAAGCACAAAAATTTTCCAATATGGAAACTCCTGTTATCTGACGAATTCAAATATTAAATTATGAAAATAGAGTTATTTGATTTGTAATAAAAGTATTACTATTGCAGTTATGTATTGAATTACACTTTTGAATTAGTAATTATCAAATTGATAAATTGTTGTATGTATTGGTATTGTTGTTTCAAAATGTTTGATAAATTTTAAAATTGTTTGTTTCAAAATACGCTATTTAAATTTTAATTTTCAGCAAGATTTTTATCATAATTTTTAATAATTTATCATTTTTTTAAAAGAATGTATGCATTTTTCAAATATTTTTTAATAATTTATAAGTAAACATATTTAGTGGCTTTTTTGTGAGTGTTTAAAAAAATGTTTAGGTGTATTCTTTATTTATTTAAAGAAAAATAAATATTTCTGGTTAAACTTTTAAAAAAATTCAGTTCTTTGTTCAAATTGACAAAACGTTTAAGGTGACTGAAAAAACACTCAAAATACTGGTGTTAAACGATAAAGTAATTAAAAAACTTTGTAAAAAACACACATAAGAAGTAAAAGGAAAAAGGATACGCGTTTCGTTCAAAAATTGTTTTCAACTTCTTCAGTCCAAGTCCTTCGACGTAAAGAACACAGGGAACTGAAAAGAGAAAAAAAAAAAACAAGCAAGATGTTGCCACAAGGGGCAAAGAAAAGTCGAACAAAACCACGGAGAGGGGAGAAAAAAATTAAAAAGGGGGATAGAAAGGAAAGGAAAGAAGCACAAAAAATACAGAAATAAAAAGGAATAAAGAAAAATAATAAAAAAGGGAACACACAAGTACAAACACACACACAAAAAAGAGAGAACAGAACAAACAAACAAAAAACAAATAGCACACGTTTTTTTTTTTTTTTTTTTTTTTTTTTTTTTTTTTTTTTTAAACCACGAACAGGACAGCACAATAAATAAATATATAAATAAACACATATATACATCAATTTTTGAACGAAACGCGTATCATTTTTCCTTTTACTTCTTATGTGTGTTTTTTACAAAGTTTTTTAATTACTTTATCGTTTAACACCAGTATTTTGAGTGTTTTTTCAGTTGTTTTGTTTATTTGGACTATTAACACTCACTTTTGTTCTCTCTTTTCTTCCTTCCTTCTTCGTGTGCTTTTTCTTGCTTATTTCTTTTCTGTTTTTGTGTTTTATGTATGGATTCATCTTTGTTTAACCGTTTTTCCCGTTTACGATTGAAACGTTCTCGTTTCTTGAATCATTTAGGTTTTCTTGTTCGATGCAAACGCAGTAATGTCATTCCTAAGTTCATTGACATTAAGTGCAATATTCACGGTTCTTCTCGTGTTGATAAGGCTCTGAATAGGTCTAAACGGGCGGTTTTACGGGCTTTTATTCAGGATGCTCGTTATAAAGTTTCGATTCTTGAATCTGATCTTTATGATCTCCATTTGCTTTTGAGTAAGTCTTACCCTGCGTTTGCTAACTGGGAAAAACGGAATTTCGCTTATGTCGAACAACGTTCTATTTCTCACAGAGCTACTTTGGATAAGAAATTCCAAGCTCTTCTTCCGGTTAGGTCTTCCCTCGGTTCTGTTAGGCCTCTTGTTCAGGACACTGTTGTTAATTTGTCTTCACATGTTTTAACTGATTCTCAGAGAGATGCTCTTAGTTTAGGTTTGAATTTTTCTCGTGTTAGTAACGTTTCGGTTTCCAAACTTATTGCTCCTATGGAAAACTCCTTTAAAAATAGTAAACTCTCTTCTAACCAACTTGATACTTTGCGACATCTTATTGCTAATACTATCTCTTCAAATAATATGCATGCCAAATCTAACCTCTCTCGTTCTCAAAAAACTGCTCTCAAAGAACTTAATTCTAACCCTAATTTACTCATTACTAAAGCTGATAAAGGCGGCCAGACTGTTTTACTTGATAAATCTTCTTATGTTGATTGTATTAATAACATGCTAACCACTGGTCCATACACTAAATTAAATTCTGATCCTACTAACAGTCACCTTTCTGAAATTAAACACACTGTGAAGTCCTCTGTAATCCTAAATGCTCAAACTAAACGTTATGTTATTCCTTCTATTGCTAACTGTGCTCGTTTCTATGCCCTTCCTAAAATTCATAAACCTTCTCTTGCCTTTCGCCCCATTGTTTCTAACATTGGTACTGCTTCTTATAACCTTGCACGTTTCCTCTCGCATACTCTTTCACCTTTGACTGCTAGTAATACCCACACTGTTAAAAACTCTTATGATTTCGTTAACAAAGTTAAACTTCTTTCTCCTACTAATTGTAAAATGCTTTCTCTTGATGTTAAATCTTTATTCACTAATGTTCCTATCCAAGGTGCGATTGACTGTTTGGAAAAGCGTTTACGCGAGTTTCATTATTCTTCTATTGAGATTAAAGAGTTTATAGCTTTAGTAAGCGTTTGTATTAAACAAACTGCTTTCATTTTTAATGGCTCTTTCTATAAACAAACCGAGGGTCTTGCTATGGGTAATTCTCTCTCACCTCTCTTATGTGATATTTATATGCATTATTTTGAAGAGAAACTCTTCAAGGTCTTTAATTTTCCGTGCTGGGTCAGATATGTTGACGATACTTTCGTTCTAGTGGATTCCAATTGTGATATTTCTAATTTACTTTTGATCGTTAATTCTGTTGATCCGTGTATCCAATTTACTCTAGAAGAGGAGTGCAACAATTCTTTACCTTTTTTGGATGTTCTTGTTTCTAGGAATCCTGACGGTTTCTCTACTTCTGTTTTCCGCAAGCCCTTTTCTATATCTTTACCTCCTCATGCCCTATCTAATCATCCTTACCAGCAAAAACTTTATGCTTTTTACACTTATGTGTTTCGTGCTATCAAAATTTGCTCTGATTCTTCTTCTCTTAATAACGAAATTAGTTACTTAAAATCCTTAGCTGTTTCTCGTGGTTTTAGCCCCTCTATTATTGATAAAGCTGTTTCTAAATTTAATAAGCCTAATACTTCTACTAATACTATTAATTTTCACAACGAATTAATTGTACTACCTTTCTTTTCACCTTTATGCTACAAAATTTCTAAACTTCTCAAAAATTTCGGTTTCAAAGTCATTTTTAAACCTGTTAATAAACTTAAATTTTCTTCCCTTAAAGATCCTATTCCTACTGAGAACCGTTGGGGTGTTTATTATATTCCTTGTGAATCTTGTGATTTGGGCTATATTGGTCAGACCAGAAGAGCTCTCAAATTTAGGCTCAAAGAGCATGAGAGATATGTCTCTAAGCACGAACTTTCCAAATCTTCTATTGCCTCACATTGTTGGAATTCCAATCATCGATTTCAGTTTTCTAAGGCTAAGATTTTGTGCACTCCTCAGTCTTTGTCCCATCTGGATTTTTTGGAAGGTTTTTCCATTACCCAGCACTTAGATCGTCTTGTGAACGATGGTTCTTCCGTTCCTTTCGTTCATTCTGCTTGGAAGTTGCTGTTGTAAGGTTCTTTTCACTTTCTTCGTCTAACCCCCCCCCCTTTTTTTTTTTTTTTTTTTTTTTTTTCCTGTTTCTTTAATGTGTATGTACGTGTGTTACTGTCTTTCTTTTTCGTTTTTATAAAAAAAAAAAAAAAAAAAAAAAAAAAAAAAATTATATATATATATATATGTATATATGTGTTTATTTATATATTTATTTATTGTGCTGTCCTGTTCGTGGTTTAAAAAAAAAAAAAAAAACGTGTGCTATTTGTTTTTTGTTTGTTTGTTCTGTTCTCTCTTTTTTGTGTGTGTGTTTGTACTTGTGTGTTCCCTTTTTTATTATTTTTCTTTATTCCTTTTTATTTCTGTATTTTTTGTGCTTCTTTCCTTTCCTTTCTATCCCCCTTTTTAATTTTTTTCTCCCCTCTCCGTGGTTTTGTTCGACTTTTCTTTGCCCCTTGTGGCAACATCTTGCTTGTTTTTTTTTTCTCTTTTCAGTTCCCTGTGTTCTTTACGTCGAAGGACTTGGACTGAAGAAGTTCAAAACAATTTTTGAACGAAACGCGTATCCTTTTTCCTTTTACTTCTTATGTGTGTTTTTTACAAAGTTTTTTAATTACTTTATCGTTTAACACCAGTATTTTGAGTGTTTTTTCAGTTGTTTTGTTTATTTGGACTATTAACACTCACTTTTGTTCTCTCTTTTCTTCCTTCCTTCTTCGTGTGCTTTTTCTTGCTTATTTCTTTTCTGTTTTTGTGTTTTATGTATGGATTCATCTTTGTTTAACCGTTTTTCCCGTTTACGATTGAAACGTTCTCGTTTCTTGAATCATTTAGGTTTTCTTGTTCGATGCAAACGCAGTAATGTCATTCCTAAGTTCATTGACATTAAGTGCAATATTCACGGTTCTTCTCGTGTTGATAAGGCTCTGAATAGGTCTAAACGGGCGGTTTTACGGGCTTTTATTCAGGATGTTCGTTATAAAGTTTCGATTCTTGAATCTGATCTTTATGATCTCCATTTGCTTTTGAGTAAGTCTTACCCTGCGTTTGCTAACTGGGAAAAACGGAATTTCGCTTATGTCGAACAACGTTCTATTTCTCACAGAGCTACTTTGGATAAGAAATTCCAAGCTCTTCTTCCGGTTAGGTCTTCCCTCGGTTCTGTTAGGCCTCTTGTTCAGGACACTGTTGTTAATTTGTCTTCACATGTTTTAACTGATTCTCAGAGAGATGCTCTTAGTTTAGGTTTGAATTTTTCTCGTGTTAGTAACGTTTCGGTTTCCAAACTTATTGCTCCTATGGAAAACTCCTTTAAAAATAGTAAACTCTCTTCTAACCAACTTGATACTTTGCGACATCTTATTGCTAATACTATCTCTTCAAATAATATGCATGCCAAATCTAACCTCTCTCGTTCTCAAAAAACTGCTCTCAAAGAACTTAATTCTAACCCTAATTTACTCATTACTAAAGCTGATAAAGGCGGCCAGACTGTTTTACTTGATAAATCTTCTTATGTTGATTGTATTAATAACATGCTAACCACTGGTCCATACACTAAATTAAATTCTGATCCTACTAACAGTCACCTTTCTGAAATTAAACACACTGTGAAGTCCTCTGTAATCTTAAATGCTCAAACTAAACGTTATGTTATTCCTTCTATTGCTAACTGTGCTCGTTTCTATGCCCTTCCTAAAATTCATAAACCTTCTCTTGCCTTTCGCCCCATTGTTTCTAACATTGGTACTGCTTCTTATAACCTTGCACGTTTCCTCTCGCATACTCTTTCACCTTTGACTGCTAGTAATACCCACACTGTTAAAAACTCTTATGATTTCGTTAACAAAGTTAAACTTCTTTCTCCTACTAATTGTAAAATGCTTTCTCTTGATGTTAAATCTTTATTCACTAATGTTCCTATCCAAGGTGCGATTGACTGTTTGGAAAAGCGTTTACGCGAGTTTCATTATTCTTCTATTGAGATTAAAGAGTTTATAGCTTTAGTAAGCGTTTGTATTAAACAAACTGCTTTCATTTTTAATGGCTCTTTCTATAAACAAACCGAGGGTCTTGCTATGGGTAATTCTCTCTCACCTCTCTTATGTGATATTTATATGCATTATTTTGAAGAGAAACTCTTCAAGGTCTTTAATTTTCCGTGCTGGGTCAGATATGTTGACGATACTTTCGTTCTAGTGGATTCCAATTGTGATATTTCTAATTTACTTTTGATCGTTAATTCTGTTGATCCGTGTATCCAATTTACTCTAGAAGAGGAGTGCAACAATTCTTTACCTTTTTTGGATGTTCTTGTTTCTAGGAATCCTGACGGTTTCTCTACTTCTGTTTTCCGCAAGCCCTTTTCTATATCTTTACCTCCTCATGCCCTATCTAATCATCCTTACCAGCAAAAACTTTCTGCTTTTTACACTTATGTGTTTCGTGCTATCAAAATTTGCTCTGATTCTTCTTCTCTTAATAACGAAATTAGTTACTTAAAATCCTTAGCTGTTTCTCGTGGTTTTAGCCCCTCTATTATTGATAAAGCTGTTTCTAAATTTAATAAGCCTAATACTTCTACTAATACTATTAATTTTCACAACGAATTAATTGTACTACCTTTCTTTTCACCTTTATGCTACAAAATTTCTAAACTTCTCAAAAATTTCGGTTTCAAAGTCATTTTTAAACCTGTTAATAAACTTAAATTTTCTTCCCTTAAAGATCCTATTCCTACTGAGAACCGTTGGGGTGTTTATTATATTCCTTGTGAATCTTGTGATTTGGGCTATATTGGTCAGACCAGAAGAGCTCTCAAATTTAGGCTCAAAGAGCATGAGAGATATGTCTCTAAGCACGAACTTTCCAAATCTTCTATTGCCTCACATTGTTGGAATTCCAATCATCGATTTCAGTTTTCTAAGGCTAAGATTTTGTGCACTCCTCAGTCTTTGTCCCATCTGGATTTTTTGGAAGGTTTTTCCATTACCCAGCACTTAGATCGTCTTGTGAACGATGGTTCTTCCGTTCCTTTCGTTCATTCTGCTTGGAAGTTGCTGTTGTAAGGTTCTTTTCACTTTCTTCGTCTACCCCCCCCTTTTTTTTTCTCCCTGTTTCTTTAATGTGTATGTACGTGTGTTACTGTCTTTCTTTTTCGTTTTTATTTAAAAAAAAAAAAAAAAAAAAAATAAAATTATATATATATATGTATATATGTGTTTATTTATATATTTATTTATTGTGCTGTCCTGTTCGTGGTTAAAAAAAAAAAAAAAAAAAAAAACGTGTGCTATTTGTTTTTTGTTTGTTTGTTCTGTTCTCTCTTTTTTGTGTGTGTGTTTGTACTTGTGTGTTCCCTTTTTTATTATTTTTCTTTATTCCTTTTTATTTCTGTATTTTTTGTGCTTCTTTCCTTTCCTTTCTATCCCCCTTTTTAATTTTTTTCTCCCCTCTCCGTGGTTTTGTTCGACTTTTCTTTGCCCCTTGTGGCAACATCTTGCTTGTTTTTTTTTCTCTTTTCAGTTCCCTGTGTTCTTTACGTCGAAGGACTTGGACTGAAGAAGTTCAAAACAATTTTTGAACGAAACGCGTATCCTTTTTCCTTTTACTTCTTATGTGTGTTTTTTACAAAGTTTTTTAATTACTTTAAAACGTTTAAGGGTATGTGCATCCTCATTTTCCTCCAGGGAAAAAAACTGGACATATAAATAAATATACTTCATTGATGTATGCCAGAATAACACTCTACTTTCGTGAGCGGGGTAATAAGAAAGACATATTCGAAGATTTTTTCCCCTCCTGAAGAATTTCTAACATTTCAGTAGATCTTCAAGAAATCTATACATGCTAATACAAAGTTAATTTGACAAGTACATTTTCGCGACAACATCAATTTGCGTATTTCATGGATATCTAAATCAAAAAAGAGCGATTTACCATAACTACAGTAACTTGCCACATCGGTCTCATGCTACAGTCAAATTACAGAGTCAACTGTATGTGTCTGAATCACACTTCTATAACTGGAAGTTGACACGATATCCCGTCAATTTGAAATTATCAATGAAATATGAATAAACTGTGCTTTTTCATTGTCATTATAAAAACGGAGTGTAAAATAGCACGTTTACATATTATATGACTTAAACAGAGTAACAACATTGAAATTTTCTTCATGAAAATAATCAAGGATGAATTTTCAAAGTTAAAGAGTTTTCGTCGTCGTCAAATTTTGAAGGCATTTGTTAGAAGCTTTTTACTCCCCTATTCTCACAGACACATGAAAGGCTTATTGGCAATATCAAAGCAAACTGTACCCTCTCCCAAAAAAGCATTCTAGTGTAGCAAGATTTATCACACTAGCCACCAAGGCGGTCACCTACTCCGCCTTATACCGTATTGTTCTTTTTGCAAAATGTGGCAACCTAGGTAATCTGTGTTCATATGATAATATTATGTGATGAGTCAATATTAGGATTCAAAAACACTCTAAGCTGGCGATTTTTTTGTTTGTTTCGCTTCAAGCAGAGAATTCTTAAAGTAGCAATCAATGGTGGCCAAGTCATTGAACTCATTTCAACTAACATAATGTTGTTGTTTTTTAACAGTACTTTGTCATTAACTATATTAGTTGGTTACTACTGAACTTACTGCTTGGAGCTCTTTAAAAAAATTGCCAGATAAAAAAGTTCTGTTACAAAAATTTATTTTATCAATGTAATCCTTAAAAATGTGTATCAATTTTATTTCGTTTGAAATAGCCCAATGTCTCTAAAATACGCTTCAGCCTATAGAGCTTAATGCATTGGAATAGTTTTGGGCACTCCTGAGACGGACTATAAACAATGCAGGAGCTAATATCGATGATGAGTTTTATCTTGTATTCCTTAATGACGTTTAATCAATTTTGTTTAATTTGATGTAGCGGAATAACTCTTCTCTCTAAAATACACTTTAATGAATGATTGCTCATAGAGTGTGTAACGTATTTGAATTCCTTTGGGCGCTACTGCAGAACTATAAATGCAACATACATGATTTTCAATAGGCTCCATAGTACTGTACAAGGGAATAACTTACATAAATATCGTAGCAATCGATGCCTATTTAGAACAGTTAGAATACGGACAGACAGACAAACCGAAACCACAAACGCTTTTAATCTTGTTAGCAACTGTTAAAACTAACATTGTACCAAACATTGAAGTCATTCCATTTCAGGTTTTTCTAAAAGTGTATCATAAATTTGTATTAAACCTTTACGAGTTCCGTATCAAACGCATTACTCCATAGCTTTAACAGAGTTGAACCCTATTACATTAAAGCCATTCTCAATTTAGAAATGCATCAAATCGTATTAGTGTGTACAAATTTCAACAGCTAATGCCTTTCCTTCATTCCCGCCTTCTGATCTGTCATAATGGATCAGGATCGCATTCTCATTATCTGATACTTACAATGCATTAACGCTGGACGACTCTACGATATTTATTCCCACGTTGTGCTGATAATGACTTTTTAAGATCACTTACGTACGCGGATAGTATGGCACAATGTACATGACGTCGGAATCCCTTTTGAGAATTTTAAACTTTTAAAATGCCTTTCACATCTTGACAGCGTAATGCCGCATTTTAAGATGAAAGGCGAAATGAATGACTATGAAGTGGATTTAGTGGGGTAAACACGAATTTCATGCAAGCCGTTCATTAAGCCTACACTCATATCAGGATTTCAAGCCTAAGCTCTGGTTAGCAAAATTTCAACAGACGGATTCTGTTTCTACCTTTTATCATCAGTGATGCTTGAATTGATTTCAAAAGGTACAAATCAGATTTTTCTTTTTAATTTGGACTCTAATTAACCCTTTAACGCGCAGTGTTCCCGCTTTGGGAACACCAAACTCTGACGTTTTGATTGTTGCTAGTCACGAAGAATAGATTTGATTTCTATAAAAATAGTTGCGGGTGACATAGCTCCACGAGAATCCTTTACTTTTTAGCACGTCATTTCCCGTCAAAAAATTGTCAGGATTCTTTTTAAAAGCACTGGCATCTGCTGAAAAATGGACGAATGCGAGAGCAGCTGGATAGATTGCCCAAATGCTGAAAAAAGGGCAGCCGTTGTCATCGCTCGACTTAACTACCAGCAAGATGGCGGATGATCGAAACGTTCATCGCGTGCCACAGATCTAGAGACACTTTTTTGACGACAGCTGGCTGTGCGGCACAGCCAGCTGCGTCAATAAAGGGTCTCTAGATCTGTGACACGCGATGAACGTCTCGATCGTCCGCCATCTTGATGGTAGTTAAGTCGAGCGATGGCAACGGCTGCCCATTATTCCCCATTGGAAAAGGGTTGCGCCTCAAAGGGTTAAAAGGCTCTAAATATAAAAAGTGAATCCCTATATAAAAAAAAAAAAAAAATGATGATGAATGAGCAGCTAAAAATATTTTCACCTTTTAATAGGCTGCTGAAAAAAAAAAGTGTTTACATGATAATTCATGTTTTATGAAACTCAAAATGTATACAAAAAAAAAAAAAGTTTTTTTTAGTTTTGGCCAAAATTTTGGCTTAAATTCCTTACTGATATTCACTTGCATTCCTTCTAATTTATAAATTACATCTAAGTGTCAATATGGGCATGAAATCTGCAGCAGTTCTTTCTAAATAGCATACACTCGACGTCCTGTAGAAAACATGAAATTAATAATTTCATTTGAAAATTCTCGCCATTACGATTCATTACTTCTACCTCTTTTTCGGTATTATTCATAGTAGAAATAATCCTTTTATGAGTGAAAAACAGAAGTCGATGGCTTCATCCTATCGCGTCTTTCCGAACGCGATATCTTTCATGCGCTTTCAAAACAAGATAAAACTGATCCTCGATTTTCTGGAGGTTTTAAGAACGATACAGAGGTAAACCGGTAGAAATAAGGATCACGTAACATTTGCGCAGATGAGCGTACTGAATGCAATGCCATCGTCATCTAAAATAAACAGAAATCCTAAAAAAAAAAAAGACTTTTTTTTTCCACTTCCCATTTTTCTGGAATTACAAAGACAATCCTTGTCTAGGAAGCACCACGCATTCTCCGGTCACGTCATCTTAAGCACTTCCTCTGACACAAAGAACGCAGAGTTTTATTGTTTTGGAACAAGAGGATAATAGCTTTCCTCTTATTTATTTATTCTGTAGTTTTCTCCAGGGCCCTTCCTCGCATCTCTCCTTTCCGAAAATGTCGATCATTGTAACTGCTAAGTCGATGGTTATATCCTCAGTGTGCCTCCCTCGGCCACTCGGACAGACACCACTGAAGCCATAAACTGATGCTATATACGAAACGATCATTTTATATCTTGTGCTCTCTTAAATTTTCAAGCCTCTCTATAAATAAGAAGACTAGAAGAGGTATTTTAACCCTTTGATGCGCAACCCTTTCCCAATGCTGAAAAAAGGGGCAGCCGTTGCCATCGCTCGACTTAACTACCAGCAAGATGGCGGACGATAACGAAACGCTCATCGCGTGCCACAGATCTAGAGACCCCTTTTTTGACGACATCTGGCTGTGCGTGGGCACAGCCAGCTGCGTCAAAGAAAGGGTCTCTAGATCTGTGGCACACGATGAGCGTTTCGATCGTCCGCCATCTTGCTGGTAGTTAAGTCGAGCGATGGCAACGGCTGCCCTTTTTTCAGCATTGGGCAATCTATCCAGCTGTTCTCGCATTCTTCCATTTTTCAGCAGATGTCAGTGCTGTTAAAAATAATCGTGATAATTTATTTTTTGACGGAAAATGGCGTGCTAAAAAGTAAAGGATTCTCGTGGACTAATGTCACCATTAACTACTTTTATAGAAATCAAGTCTATTCTTCGTGACTGGCAACAGTCAAAACGTCAGTTTGGTGTTCCAAGAGCGGGAACACTGCGCGCTAAAGGGTTAAGTTTTCAAGCCTCTCTATAAATAAGAAGACTAAAAGCGATATTTTAAATATCTCACGAGTAGAGATGTTCGGAAATATGTGTTTGTTTTCCCGACTGAACTGTCGGTTAAAAAACACTTTTCAGCTGCAGCGGAGGATAGAAAGGGGGGGAGCGATCGGATCCTCCAAAGCGGACCCACTATTGAACCCATGTTTAACCTGTTACCATGTTTACTCGCGTAATAGTCGCACTTTTTTGCCAATTTTTCATGGTGAAAGTGTATGTGCATCTGTTATGAGGAGAAAGTCTATTGCGTAATATTTTAACACCCCTATTGGTAAACATTATTAGTATATAATAAAATAACGAACTTACCAAATGTTTCCAGGTTATCTGCCAGATATTAAATAAACGTTTCTTCAATTCTACACAAAAAAGGCGCATTTTTCTTTATAATAATATTTTTATAGACATAAATGAAAGTCGAATACGTGACTGCGGCTTTTATGCGGGGAAATTATTTTGACGATTTTTTCTGTTTCAAAATGAGGTTGCGACTATTACGCGAGGGCGACTATTATTTTTATTATCCAATTTTTCATACCTATACTTTATTTGTAAAAAAAAACGCACGCGGTTGGCTATACGAACTATGGCCACCCCTGTAGTATGTTATATTAAAGAAAAGAAACCTAAATCGTGTAATAAACAAAAAGTTATTCAACATTCATAGTGGAACGGTATTTTTGTGCCATTATATACAATATTATATTGAATCATAAATTCAAATTTCTATATCGCCTTTAATAGCTCTGGTTTTATAGATTTCTTAAATGCTTTCTTGGCATAAAAAAATGAAAGCATGTGCAAGATTATAAAATTTCGAAGCAACAAGATGGCTTCGAAAACTTTTATACAGAATCAGTTCTGATATAAGCAATAAAAGTGAGAAGTTTTCGGAATGCATGTATGTATTTTACTTGCTTCATAAAGCTCTAAAAAATTTTTACGAAATGCAGAGTGAAGGAGAATATGCTACGAAAGAAAACGCGAATATATAAATAAATAATAATCGAAAAATAAATTCTTATAAATGACAAAACATAAAAGCAAATTAATGCCCCATAAAAGCGGGCTTCGAAATTTCAAACTCACTTTTATGGCACTCCATTTTTTCCCCTTGTGTCATTTTCTATAAAGTGTACATATTTTACTAAATATCTAAGTATGAGAGAGTTGTAAAAGTGTGTAACTTCTGATAATCGTTTAAACAGTCGTTTTATGATGAGAAATTTGGTACGAAATAAAAAAGTAAATAAAAATCACGCTTAATAATTGGGATTTCAAATTAATGTTTGCAGTAAGCAGTTTTACTATTTTCAGCTTTTATTTACATTCAACGTTTTTACAACGTCAGCAATGTTTTTAAGATAGTGAATTGTACTGCTCGTTTAATTTTTGTGATCTTAATACTGAATGGTTAAGTTTCACAGTTTTTTCAACGAAACAATAATTACAAAAACACATTTGTATTCAATCATTCTTCTTTTAATTTAATTAATTTTCGTATGTTACCATTAGGAAAAATTTAATTAGTTTTAAACTGTCAAAATATTATGGTATTTTTATAAGTTAAATACTTTTGGGTAGTGTAATGTATGTGGCCATTCATAGATTTTTTGTGTGCTCAGTTAAAACTTTAGGATCTAGAAGTTAAAAAGTTAACACGGATTACATGGAGGTGTTTTTTCCAGTACAAAAATTTGCTGCAAATAAAATTTTTCACTGATAAAACTGTCTCTTTATTTCACCATTTGACGTAGCTTAATCAATAATTTGTCGACTGCAAATTAAGTCTGAGCCAATGATAAAAAAATGATGTTACAAAGAAAGAAGCAAAAACGCGATTAGCTTTTTAAGCGCAACTTGTTATAATAAAGATCAACGTCCAAATTCTCTCTGTATACACTGATACACGGGTGTCCAAAGTATAGGTCACAAATACAAAATCCGTAATCCCCTTTGAAGAAGTACTCTTATATAGCGGTACATGATACTCACACACTATATTAGGCGGGCCTTTCACCAGATATAAAAAATCTTGAGTAGAGAATTTATGACGTGTAACTTGAACATTGACTAGCAATTTACCTTATTTTCATTATGCTGTGTGTTTTCTCTCGTACTAATATATTTATCTACTGAATTGTGTTACAACAATACAAAAATTGAGTATTTCTTGAGTTACTACAGATTTTGTAATATAGACTTAATTTTGGACATTAATCTCATTCACGATCAGTTGGGTTGCCAAGGGACTTTTGTAAGTCCAATTTGGAGCATTTTGGTTCATTAAAACTTATTTTTACTTTTTAGGTGATAGTATCACAAGTTATTTTATCAATGCCAGACGAGGCTCATGAACATATTAAAATCAAAATACGCATGCCGATCCCGTATTGTAGTTAAAATAAACAGTAAACGAAAGGATTTGTTCAAATATTCGTATAATTGAAAACTTTCAGGCAATTACCTTAGGTATTTCTGTGTAATGCCTAGTTACATTTTGATTGCCTATAGTATGTCACCCATTTAAATGAAATATTCAAATTATTAAGTGAGTAACAAGAGGTAACTATTTTAATAAATGTTACGTTAATTTAAAATTAGTTTCATTTACAAAAAAAGTCGTTTTTAATAATCAGAGAATTCAAACTTGTAAAAACTTTTGTTAAATTCTAACAAACTTTCATTAAATTTATAAATGTATAAGGAATAAGTTCTGTATAGATATCACAATTATGTGTGATGAAGTAATTGGAATATCGAATGTATAATTATGTTAATAATTTAATTTTGAATCCGTTTTTAAATTCTTAAGTGACAAAGTGCATTTTAAAAGAAAAGCTCAATGATTTTGGTTCATTAAAATTTATTTTTACTTTTGAGGTTGTAGTATCACAAGATATTTTATCAATTGATTGGCACTAAAAACAATACAGTGAGACAAATAATAAAAATGGATAATTTTATTAAAGTTTTCTAGCAGATTAAGTATTGAATTTTTGTTGTTTGTTATAGCAATGTCCGTACATGTGAGATATCAAAACTACAAGAACTATCAAACTGACAGCAATATCTGGATAAAAAGTTGATACTTGGAGTTACAAATGTAAAAAAAATAGCTTGAAATATACGTATTTATACTTCTTCGTTAAATGCACAAATATCATTCAAGTTAAAGAAAACAACCAGAAATATTTACTATCGCACACATATTGAGCAAAAGAATTGAAGTGAAAGAAAAAAAAGTAATGAATGGCAGCAATAAAATCGGACTGACTGACCCATAAAATCCAAGACTTTCAGTAGATAAGCATTTTGAATGTAACGAAAATTTTTATGATTCTTCCATTTTATGAAGGATCATATCATGGTAAAAATTTTTAACCTTTAGTAGTTATTTTATTTTGAAAAGTTAAACTTTGCAAAGGAAACTAATATCTATATATTATTTTGAAACATGTTTTCCTTTCGGCAACCGAATTGAGAGAACGGCTGGGTGTAAAAACTCGGTTGAGGTGTCTGAAGAAAGGTCTCTGCCCGTAGATGTGCCATCAAAAGAGAAAATGTGAAAAAGTCGAACGGTTTAGGCGTGGAGGAACGGCAAAGGTGCAAATTTTCGCCATAGAAATAACATTGTGGTTTATTAACCCCATTGTTGGCAGACGATTGATATGCGTAAGCTCCGTAAGGTTTGATTTATTTGGAAAAATATTAGTTATAAATTGCATCCGTTTGTAAATGTTATGTGGCAACAGTGTGTAGTGATAATAAATGTGCTGTTCTAAATTCTGATTAGAATAAGAGCAAGTATGATTAAAAAAAAAGAAATGGAAACCGACTTCGAATTACTTCACCATAAAGAAAAATTAATCGCATTCTAAATTAAAAGGCTTTGGCCAAATTCTCACGAAGTATAGCAGATATTGCCAAATTGAGTTCAGTCTTGGAGACTTATTTTTTTACGACAAACTTGGCGATAACTCGCCAAAACTGGTAATATTTCGCCATAGAAATAACATTTTCCGCCATAGAAATAAGATTGTGGTTTATTAAATACATTTTGCTGTCATAGAAAGCCTTCTTTATTTTAGCGCTTTATCGCTTATTAGCACTAGGGTGCTATTTCGTTCACGCACAGACTTTATCTACTCGATTCTGTCGATATGATTTGTAGACAGGTTTTGTAGAGATGAACTGTCACGGTGGTAATCTTTTTAAATGTGTTTGCCACATAGCGCGAAAGGGGTGGGAGGAAGAATAAGTCTGACAAGGTTTGCGATTTTTGATAATTGATCGCCAAGTTTGCGGAAAAAAAATTTAAAAAAAAAAACCTTAAACACCGAACCATGCCTGGCGATGGTTGTAAAATAGCTTTAGTAGGCAAATTTAATATAGATATTAATTCCAAAGATGTGTTTTATGCAACGAGAAAGACAAATATAGCACACCCATAGATTATGAAGCTCATTACGAACAGTATTTAAAATGGCGAAGTATAGTTGGAATATGCTTGGCGAAGATTGTAAAACAGTTTTAGCAGCTATAGATTTCGATTCCTGCTGAAGTGTTTTGTGGAACAAGGAAGAAAAATACGGCACGGCCATGAATAATGATACACTTTTCAATTTAATGAAACAAGGAAGAAAAATACGCGCATGGATTATGATAAGCTTTTAATATACAGCACTTTAGTGAGTATTTAGAATATGAAAGTGTTTCAGATTTTTCTCAAACTTTTCTCCATACAGATACATTGTGGTTTGTTAACGACATTGACGGCAGTTATAAACTCCTTCTTTAGTTAGCGATTTATCTTTTATTTATTTAATTTCTCAGTTTTCTGTCTGATACTGGATCTTTACAATCGAGGGTAGCTTGAGAAAAGGCAAATAAAGCAGGGAGCGCGCGATCGCCATTTGGCGGATTAGATTTTTTTTGTCTCTTGCAGAATTCCGAAATTTTTCACTATTTTCGCTTCATGCTTTTGACGTTTACCTTCCTGCGCCCGTATTTTCTCATGGAATGTTGTATGTCACTTTTTCAATGGTTAGATCAAAGAATGCTGTGGCAGTCAAGATCATTTAAGAGAATTCACCTGGAAGTTTCGTGATCGATGACTTTACCCAAAATATCGTCTTCAACGAAATGCTCAATTAGAATTTGTAACTGTATTTGCTCATTCGTCATTTAATATCTACTCTTCTTTTTTTTTTACTTAATAAAGATAGTTAAAAACAAAGTTTAAAGATTTCAATCATTTCATCGTCATTGTACAGTTGCTAAGAACTCCCGTGAAACCTTTTGTTTACTTTCTGTCACAAGTCATGTTCCTTCCGCGTCGCTCTTTGATTTTTCCTGTTAGTTTTGTTCAAGACCTTGGTGACATTCTTGATCGTTCCTATTTATTTTTGAATATTACAGTCAATAAAGTGACCGTCGAATTCGACGGATTCCAGCTAGTATATATATATTTAAAATGATTATAGAAACTTTTCGTTTCGTTAGTTTATTTACAGTGCCGCTCCGGTTAAAACTACGTGTGGTGGTCGTGCCGTGATACCTACTCTTTCCAACGCTTTCTACTGATAGTTGCAAAAAATAGGGTTAAATGGTCCCAAATCCAAAAAAGTACACCCGTTGCCTTGTCTCGAGTTTTCTACCAGCAACATGGTGGTCGATCGAGTCTCCCATCGTAAGCTACAGAGCTCAAGTCCTTTTTTGACACAGCCGGCAGTTTGACGTCACACAAATCCAAATTTGAGTTTTGGTTCATCCGTTTGATTCCGATGAGGCAATTCTGTACCTTTGTACCAAACTGTGAGCTGAAAGTAGCAAAAAGATCTTGAAATGAAATATTCATGCCTGTATATTCCGGTAAATGAACTTGTTCTAATTTTTAACCAAGTAGCATTATGTTAAAAGGAATTTTTTTCTAAGGTTCAAAGTTTTACATTCGAATAAGGCTTAAAGTGAAAAGCAGTTTTCAGAAAGAAAATATGTTCTAATTTCCGTTGAAGCAGTTCTTTTTTAAGTATGAAGATTATGCATTAATAATTTGCATCTTTATTTTTTGAGAAGTAATATTTGTACAAATAACACAATGCAAACGCTTTGAAAATCTATATGTTTAGTTCAATTTGGCGCAATTATATATATATATATATATATATAGGATTTTATTCTTTGAAATCAGCAAGTCAAGCTTTAGTCTAATTTAGCATAATCCATTCTGATAATGAAAAAAAAATCACTGGACAGCTAATTTTTAAAGATTGGAGCCACTTAAATTGCTTTTCAATAGTATAATTTATTGATAACTTGCAACGAAATGATAACTGAAGAACTACTCTAAATTCCTTACAAAAGCGTATTCCTGAAAAGAGAGAAAACAGATATTAAATAGAGAGAAGAAAAATATTTTTTAGCTGACGATGATAAATATATTCTTTGTTTCAGTTTCCCGAACACCTTTTAAAATTTCATCAGCGCACTCGAGAAGAAAATAAGCTGAATAAGGCATCAATAACCGCTCTGTTGTCCATCCATTTCAGGATGTTAAGAATAAAACATATGGTATTCCATTTATTTTGATCTTTTTGCTGCTTATTAAACATTATTTCCTCTTGAATATCATTTGATCATCTATTTTAATCTTCAAAATAGATTTCGGAATGGAAAATATATATATATATTTACATGAAAAATAGTCTCTATACCAGGTATGAGACGGTCAGAGATAAGTTTAAATTTATTTTACACTGGTGGATTAAAGTTCAGGTTAATTCGCAAATACCCATGTAACACAACAACTATGTACAGTTGCGACCAAAGCTACAAATTTTTGAGTTTCCAGAAAGCACTACAGAATAGACGATGCAGCTTAAACACAGTTGTTGATATGCATCGTTCCAGGATCATGCAATAAGGCACCAGAAACAGGCTGCTGCAGAATGTTGAAGGTGGCTGTGGGGCTGTGGAGATGTTGAAATCGGCTGTGGGTTCTGAAATGTGTTGCAGTATGAA
Source organism: Cheiracanthium punctorium (assembly GCA_038373885.1). Classification (NCBI taxonomy): domain Eukaryota; kingdom Metazoa; phylum Arthropoda; class Arachnida; order Araneae; family Cheiracanthiidae; genus Cheiracanthium; species Cheiracanthium punctorium. The sequence goes on from JAWZYV010001487.1 coordinate 504,492, forward strand.
AATGTTTACCATAAGCTTTTTGAGGTAAAATACGCAGCGTTGATATCAATTCTTAGAAGTGAATGTACTTTTGAAGGCATTAATAGAATAAATAACTCAGCATGCTTGTCAGGTCCATTCCTTGTTTTTAGCCAATGTTAATAACATTTTGGAGATCCCTTCAGATCATGCATGGTGCGTTGCTAAGGGTTTTGGATTATGTCTACCGTTCTCTTGCCCTAGATCTGCTCAAATGACTTTATCTAGGCTTAGGACTGGCCACATTGAAAGTTTAACCTTCAATAGAAATGAGACGACGGGAGCCTGTTGTCATTGTTCAGCAATCGCGTCTCCCTCTCATATCACTGAATGTATTGGTGCCTCTGTGAGGCAAATGCTGGATGAGGCAGGGACTGTTTACGAATTGCGTTGTGATCTTTTGGAGTTGGTTTAGTTAGTCTAAACCATGGGAATGAGCAAATACAACAGCCACAATTCATTATAAACACACGTAGGAGGCTTATCAATATGAAATATACTCCAATGTCAAATACAACGCAAAAGTAACACTACCAGGGATGCTGGAAATAGCATTCTTCAGGAGTTGTTCGGGCAAGTTGTAGTTCAATTCCTCTTTCAGCTTAAAGATTCAGATGTTCTAGGTTGAAGGATATTGTCTAAGAGCAAGAAGACGCATTTACCATGCATTCTCAATTAGATTTAAATACTTATCACACATTCGACTAACAATGCGTTAAATGTTCTTGTCGCCAAGAATACTCTACAATAAAAATTAAGCAGTAGTTTTCAAGCATATGTAGGGGAAGGTGTGTGTACCCTTGGTGTTTGAACTGTAAAAGTACGTAATGAATGTTTATGTGCATGTGTGCTCACTCTGTAGAAGATTTCTTCACTTCTGGTTGAGGCGCCGTCTGACCATAAAATATTGTGTAATTGTTTTCACGCATTAGCATGGCTGGTACTATGTTTGGCTTCAAAACTATTGACTGCATATTAAATGAGAAAGGAAAAACAGCGAAGGAGAAACAAAAATTTAAAAAGTTAAACGCATTTGGGTTTATGCAACGCTCGACTGATTTCAAGCCTACGCACTACTTCTCTTTTCTCCAGATCCTTCTCATTTATTAAGACCTTTCAGACATTGAGTCCACAACTGAGGACACAAAAATACCAATTACTTATACTATCGTACAGGATGATTGTCCTAATTTGTGTATTTAAAAACTAATTTTCCTCAAAATTTTAATAATTAGGATTTTAAATTTCATTTTTTTAATTACAAGTTTTATCTCTATTATCAAAATAAAAACTATTTAATTCAAATAGAAATTATTTAATCAAGTCTGGAAGACTTAACCTAAAAGTTATTAAATCTTTTTCTAATCTTGTAAAGCATTGCAGACCATTTTACTGTACGCATTTGACCGACTAATGTAAAAAACAAAAAATTGAAATATATTGTATAACTATACTTGAATCATACTTATACTGTATTTACTTATGCATTAAAATTGTAAAAGTAACACAAAAATGTTTTCAGTTTAAGATGAATCGTATAAGAACTAATAATGCAAATTTTTATTTTAGATCATGGAAGGTTAGAACAAGGTCAAAGAACAACACTTGTGTTTATCGACAAAATCATTTTTCATCCGAAAAAAAATAAGAATATGGTGCGGGAAAAACGGTGAGAAAAGTAAGAAAATATTGTATCCAAACGACCTAAGAAAGACAATATATATTTATCACTGTTGTTACAGATGGCTCTGTGCTATGAATTCTAAAATAAAATTGTTTTTCTTTTTTCTCGCGTTACTGTTTTAAAATGTTTCATTCGCGAAGATTTTGTTACATACACGAACTTCTCCATTACTTCACGCGTTTTCATTTTACTATGAATTTATTGCATATATGTAGATTTCACTGGTGGATCCAAGGGCGGGGGGGGAAGTGATAGGATGATCGCATATCCTTCATTTAATATAATACATCATAAAAGCCCTTTTGTTGTGGGAAAAAATTAGACGCATTAATGGATCTTTGAAGCTGTGGCGTGATATTCCTCTTACCCTCGTTAGGAACCTTAAGACCCAGTCTGGCTTTATTCAGGGAGTGTTGCAACTGGAGAGGGATCTGGAGTTGCTGTATGAACCGGAACTTTTACCTCTCTCACTCTGCTCTACCGAGACTTCAGATTTCAGAGTGTGCCTTGATCTCTCTCAAAAGGTTTTTAAGAAAGCCACTGATCCTGAGATTTTAAGCTTGTGAGACCATTAACACTCTTTACCCAGAGCCTATTTGTTTGAGAATTTATACTGATGAATCCAGACTCCTGGAGGGCTTCAACGCCGGTGCCGGGGTCCACTGCTCCCTTTTTTCTTTTGCAAATCCAGTCAGCGCCATTGCAACTGCATTTGATGGGGAATTGTTCGCTATCAGAATTGCTCTTTCCCAGTTGTCTTGCCACTTAAACAAGTTCTCTAGAACAGTTATACTCCCTGACTCCAGTGCTGCACTACAATCATTGATGTCAACCTTAAGTTCTAATTCCCCTATGGTCCTCGATTGCCATAGAAAGTTGCAACGCCTTGCGGTCAGTGGGAAGAAGATCGTTTTTCAGTGGATCCACGGTCACTGCGGAATCCATGGCAATGAAATTGCCGATTGGTTGGCGAAAAGGGGTGCCTTAATTCTACAAAGCTCTCACTCCAGTGTTCCCTATGAAACAATGAAATGTTTAATCAAAAATAGATTATCAGAAAAGTTCCGAAAGGGCCTCGAACTTAGAACATTGCAAAAGCCTTGAAAGATAAACTCTTCCGTGTCTCTAAATGGCCTAGATATAAAATGGTGGCTGAGTTAGTCTCGCCACTGGCCAGGACTGTCTTCTAAAACATTTGCATCCACCTCCCCTTTTGCCAAGCCTTATCTAAGTCCGCACTTGCAGGCCGCTACTGGGAGGGCCAGGGGTCGTTTGGAGACATAGACAATTTGATACAGCTGAGTTTTTTTGTTCGAGTGTTTTTTTTTCTTTTTACCATTCCTTTGCTGTATTTGTCTTTCTATCTTGCCATTGTTATATATATATATATATATATATACATATATATATATAAAATACATCATAACGTATCGTAACATTGAGTTATGATACGTTATGTAATATACGTATCATAACTCATTTACTACATTATGTAATATACGTACTGTATAATACGTATACGATGTCAGGGATCGTTTGGATACATAATACATCATAACTCAAATCCATTGCTAAACTTATGTTTAACCTGTCTTATTTATTATGTCTTATTCTTCAATCGGTCAAAAACTATCGTTCCTTGACCGATGTTGCTTCCGTGAATGGTTCTTTGAATGCTTCGCTGAAACCCAACTTTGCGCTTGAACAATCGCTTGTGATTGAACAGATTATTGCTTATGATTGAATATAAAGTTAAACAACTGTGCACTCTATTTGAAATTCAGTTTCTATCTAAAAGAATTGTGGAAAGATTATTCATATTAATTTGCCATTGAGAAGACATTCTGGAAACATCAAATCACGCCATAATGTCTAATTTTTTAGAATTTTTAATAGAAAACATTGCCATTTATTAGTTTCAGCGAAAAGAAGACAAAGATATCCTACTGTGTTCTTATTGAGAACTTAAGAAGAAAATTTAGATTTTGAGATAAAAGATTTCAAGCCCAATCAAAAGAGCCCTTTAGCGAAAATCATTTATTTTCCAAGACTAGCTGACTTTTTCGTAAACTCCAAAATAAAACTTTCTCCATTGGCTATTTTATGAAAACGAGTCCGGTAACCGTACTTAGCCGATCAAATTTAATTTTATATAGTAAAATATAAATAATACGTAAATGGAACATACCTTTGTTAGGTTATAATCTGTGATTTCCAACAGAACTAAAAACTTGAGGAAAATTAGGCATTTTCACATTATTTTTGGCACGGAAGCCTGGAATATGTTACTTATTTGGCAGGATTTCCTTGTATCAATACGCGAGAAGGTGTCATACGTCGGACACATGAACTTGCACAGCAGGTAATGCACTAAACCAAAGCCGAATCCAGAGGGATGGTGCAAAAGAAAAGATAGCCCCAGAAATTTTAATTTTTGTTTACAAAATCATTAGGCATTTTGTAGTAGTATCGCAAAAAGAGTTTTAAAAATATATAGATTGCATTTTGAATTATCTTAAACGGATACTAATACATAAAACCCCCAGTGATAATCTCACCAATGCTGCATTTTTGATTAAAGTAAGTTTATAAGATTATTTAAGAAGATTAATTCTTATTTAGGTAGGCATAAAAAACAAGCTCCTTACCTTTACACCTGATCATGAAAATTGTGTAAGATATTTTAAGAGGGATATTCACACGGTTATATGTGAAAAGCAACTAGTTTCAAAGCTTTATAATTAATTGAACTTTTAAAAAGTTAATTTTTAAGTCCTATATCGTATTCAAAAGATTTATGAGCTATAGTTTAATAATCAGAATCGTGAGAAGGTTAACATCTATGATATTTTCAAAAAAATCAAATACTTTTTTTTAAAACATCTAATGTACTGATAATTTATTTTCCCGCTAAAAGCAGAAATTAAACATGAATGCTAAACTTTACTCTGAAGTGACTCATATTAAAATTCCTGTAAGTCAAATTCTAGGCAAGACAACATCGAAATTCAAAATACAGTGAAGCACCGTTTATACGTTTTCAAGGGACTACAGGAGGAAACGTATGTGAGAAAAACGTATAAGCGGAATTCTCAAAAGTACGTATATTTTCGTAATAACAAATAATAAAAAGCCACATTTAAAATAAAATACTGTATCTTATATTACTGCATGAAAATAAAATACACAATAGATATGTAATACTAAGTTTTATTCTGAATTTAATCTACAGCTAGTACTTATATACATATTCATTCCGCATGTACAAAATATTTTGTAATTTTCGGCTATATGGCTATATGGGAATGTACAGAAAAAAAGTTCATAGTATACATAGTTAAAAGCGCCTGTTTAACATTATAATTTAAATCGACGGATATTAGATACTCTTGCATGAAACTAAAACCTGTCAAAGCGTGTTGAAAATTTGCATCACACAGTTTCTCTCCTTTCATTTCTAAAAAAAAAAGTATAAATGAAGTTTTCGATTTCAGATAAACGTATAAATAAAATTATTCAACAATAAAATCCTATCGATTTCGACGGGACCATCAGTAAAGCGTATAAATGATAAAAACGTATCAACGAGAAACATGTGAACTGTAATTTCGAAATCTAACGCAATCCAATTTGATAGTAAGCCAAAAATAGAAAATTGGATTTTTGTCCAACATTTGCATTTTAAAGGTAGGCAGGTACCTTTTAAAAAGTCGACGAGATAATTCTCATTGCTTCAGAAATGACAAATAAAGAGAAAATCATTATGCCCGAAGCACATCCGTCAACGTAAGGAAACGCATGCGCATAAATAAGCTGATGTATCTATCACGAGTCATACTTTCAAACGAAGTGTCAAATTGTTACGAAAAGACCCCAGATGTATCCCATAACATGATTCAAAGCGACTTCGAACATGTAGCGAAAAATGCAATGTACTTATTCATGCGTGCCCATATATTATCTTACACGGCTTCTGATTACCCGATATATTTTGCTTTAAAAGATGGAGCCCAACTGAAGTACTATATCTTAGGATGTGGTTGTGATAGATCTTACAAGGTATGGAGGAAAATATATTTTTTTATTCCAACTGTCATAAGAAAGGGCTACAGGTGTGATATATGATTTAAAAGAAATTTCTTGGTTCGTTTCGTAGGTGAGAAAAATACGTACCTTTCTCTCTTTCTCTCTCTCTTTTCTCTCTCCCTCCCTCCCTCTCTCCTTCTCAATCTGTCTCTCTTTTTATGAGAGCACACTTTTGAATACAAACGCAAAGGATAAGTATGAATACGTCTTGTTCATATGTATTCCAGAAACGGAATCAAATGTGGTGTCAGATATCATGAGAGATTTTATTTAAACTTGTTAATAAACTACGAGGTTTATTCAGAAAGTGAGTTCGGTTTTGAAAAAAAAAAATTAGTGAAAAAATTTTTTCCAAGCCGATTTTATTTTTACGTAAAAGAGCATACCTTAAACTGTTTTTCTACATAGTTTCTGCCAATGTTCAAATACTTGTCGTAGCAGGTTACCAACTTTTTTATACCTTCTTCATAGAAACTTCCCGCCAATGACAATAGCCACGACTCCACAGCATTTTGCATTTCATCGTCGGATTCAAAGAGCTAGCCACCCAGCTCACGCTTCAGGAGCTAGAGGTAGTCGGACAGCACCAAGCCTAGGATGTACAGTGGGTGATCGAACTTTTCCCAACGAAACTATTCAATCATCTTTCGGGTGTCACCTGCAGTATGAGGCCGAGCATTGTCTTGGAGCTAAACAATTCCTTCACTGAGCATTCCTCTACGTTTGTTTTGAATTGCACGCCGTAGTCGTGCTTATCGTCAGTGGCGCGAAGTTTCTATGAAGAAGGTATAGAAAAGCTGGTAACCCGCAAAGTCAAGTGTTTGAACATTAGCGGAAACTCTGTAGAAAAATAGTTTAAGGCAAGCTCTTTCATGTAAAAATAAAATTGCCTTGGAAAAACGTTTTTTACTAATTTTTTTTTTTTCAAAGTGGAACATATTTTCCGAATACGCCTCGTATATTCTTCATCGAATCTAGAAATCAATTATTTTATAAGTTTGTAAAGTAATCCTGATTTCCAGTCCGAGAGGGATCGTTTCAACGTATTTTTTCCCTTTTCCTACACTTTCCAGTTCTATCAGAACGTAATATTTTGCCTAGTTTCAAGCATGAAATATATGTTACATAATAGCTTAATATAGCTTAAATAATAGCACACTAAATACTTAAATAGAGATTTAATCGAATGATTTCCAGCCTTTTTTAAAACTTCGACGTCTTTGAAAAATAAATGGATTTTTCAGTTGGTAAAATGGATATTACTATGTAACAATTATATTCGTTGAAAATATAATACATTTTTAAAAAATCTCATCCACCCTTCAGTTGATTCCTGGAGTACTATTGACTCTTTTAAAAGTGCTACACAGCCCTCAAGAAATTCACTAGGATCCTGTAGGCAATCCTTGATCTAAAAACATGTAAACATGGGCGCCGGCAGAATATTTCTCAGGGGGGGGGGCAAAAACTACTTCAAAGTATGTTTACCATGTTGGAAAGAGCAAAAAAGCAAGGGAAAACACTGCATACAAAAATCCAGGGGGGCATTGCCCCCCTTTCCCTATGCTGCCGGCGCCCATGCATGTAAAAACTTATACTTGTTACATGCGACTATTATTCACATTCCTACTTATTACTTGTTAAAACTTATCAAACTTGTTCAAAACTTATTCCTTGGTTATTAGTTAGTTATTATTATTCACATTCCTACACAAACATTTTTGATCAGGTAAAAGATTAATTAAATGTGACACTCGCTATTTTCAATAGAGCACATGAGTTAATATTCACCAATAAAAATTGTAAACTCCATAGCAATTTCTAGCACAGCCAGCTGTGCCATAAAACTTCTTTAGCACTGTGGCGCCAGATGGGCCATTCGACCGACCGCCATGTTGTTGGTTGAATGGATCGATGGCAACGGCTGTATTTTATCAGCATTGAGACCATGTGACCATTTTTTCTTCCGACTACCAGTGAAAGAACTGAAATAAGGGGGTTTCACTGACCTAACACCGCCCGTCAAAGTGTTAAATTTCAGATTTTGAAAGAAAAAAAAATAAATAATGCACTAAATCACAAATAAAAAACAGTTTAAACGTTAGTAAGTTTTGATTAAATATCTTTACTAGTACTAAACTCTAAACATAACATTTCTTCCATTTAGCAAGGAAATTTTATGAAATATTTTCACGTGAAACCTTTTACAAAGAGTTGCTGTTATAAAACATGGATATTGTTTCTGTGTGTCAAATAACCGGAGTAAAACTGCCAAAAGAATTTCCTATGATGGATTGGACATTAAATCTTTGAAAATGTTCAATGGCCATTCACAAAGAATGAATCATCCGCTGAAAAATGCTACAAAAAAGAGCCACTAACAGCAAAATATAAAGAAAAATATGTGACGCTCGCATAAATTTCAGTACATTGTTCAATTAATCCATATTATTTTTATTCACTACGTATTTCTGCAAATTTAGAATTTTTTTAAATTCATTTTAGAAATATTCTACACTTTTTTCACTCTATTAGTTTTCCTTAAAGGTTTTATATATATATTGCTGATAGTTATCACTTTAAAGGGCAATGTCTGTTAAATTTGCTGCTCCGAACAAAAACTTAATACATCCATACATTGAACTCTTTTGAAGCCTTCAACTTGGTGAGTCTAACTATGAAACCACCAAATTCTAGTGCTTCCACCACTGATGTCAAGAAAACCTAAACATAGTGAAATTTCCTACCCTGTTTAAAATATATTGGGTATTGTTTCTACAAAATGCGTACAGAAAGCGAAAGGACATGTGAATATTTTTTAAGTATATTTAGGAAAAGTTTAAAATTGGCTATAAAATTAATATCAGAAATTGACTAAACGAGGCTGTCATTTGCGAAATCAGAAACAGTGGGATGAAAGTTTGCCCAATTTGTATAAATATACACTAGTCTTATCTAAGAAATCTTCAGAATATCTTACCGTGGGGGCAGCTTTCCATTAAATTTACCAAATATTTAATTAATGCCATCATATCTTACATGCTTTAAGTTTCAATATAGGTCTTAATAACGTTCACAATGCTTCCGGAAATTGAATTAGATATACAGATATTCTTTCAGTAGTGCTTTTGAAAAACATTTAAAAATTAATTTAAAAAATTTCATATTTTTCTGGATTTATGTAATACGTTATTTATGGGTTTATGAACACAGCTCTATAAGCTCTATGAACACAGCTCTCAGTTGCTCCGAATATAAACAATGAAGCAATTTGAGCCTCGACAACAATTTTTGGTGAAAGAGTCTTCCCCCGAACCGATGATCTGATAAACCGATGGCAGACTGAAACCTCGGTAAAAAAATGCAAACAAGCGATCAGTTCACTTCGTTCGTTACATCCGCCATTTAATTGGGAGCCTCGTGGAGGAGAGGGTTTGTGTACCCTCAACAGTGGCAATGCCAAGTGAGGGAAAACCACCAAACTGGATGAAAATATATAAAGAAGGATGATCAACTTCACTCTTAGTGATTCACTTAACCCTTTGAGGCGCAACCCTTTCCCAATGCTGAAAAAAGGACAGCCGTAGCCATCGCTCGACTTAACTACCAGCAAGATGGCGGCTGATCGAAACGTTCATCGCGTGCCACAGATCTAGAGACCCTTTTTTGACGACAGCTGGCTGTGCCCGGCTAGATCTGTGGCACGCGATGAACGTTTCGATCGTCCGCCATCTTGCTGGTAGTTAAGTCGAGCGATGGCAACGGGTGCCCTTTTTTCAGCAATGGGCAATCTATCCAGCTGTTCTCGCATTCTTCCATTTTTCAGCAGATGTTAGTGCTGTTAAAAAGAATCGTGACAATTTTTTACGGGAAATGACGTGCTAAAACGTAAAGGATTCTCGCTGAGCTATGTCACCCGCAACTATTTTTATAGAAATAAAATCTATTCTTCGTGACTGGCAACAGTCAAAACGTCAGAGTTGGGTGTTCCCAGAGCGGGAACACTGCGCGTTATAGGGTTAACATGTACATCAAAAGTGACACAGTTTAATTCCTGCTTAATTCGTGGAGGTATCTACATACATCTGTATTACATTATGTAGATACGTTTACTTACCAAATAGCTGCGGAATGTATCGCGAATAGTCAAGGTTAAATCGGTCTGTATAGATCTGAACTACGCAATTTCGAATATAGAAATTAACAATGTGAAACACTGTTCCCTCGGATCATCTCTGATATAATCATGACAAGCCGCTTATAAACTCCTGTAAACCTGCTGTAGAACAGATATATTGTGAATAGCTATATCATGATTAAGTATAACGCTATATATATAACAACAGTACTGCGCAATGCTTTGATAATGCATTTTAGAATACAACTAGATGCAGCGAATAAATATAATTCGTCAATATGAAATTTACTTTTCTTTTGATTCAAAGATAAGTTGCTAATGAATCTACTTATAACATCTTTTTCTTTGCCATTAAATTATGCATCAAAAATTCTTTCTCTTGAAATTTTTATCTTAGAAAATCATTAATGTTACCACTGTAAAATTTTATAGTTCAATCATGGAAAACGAAACTTATGCTCTTTTGTAATTTGCATTTGCTTTTCAACTCTTTTGTAATTCAGATTTTCGTTTTATCTACATCTTACTTCGGATGTTTGGAATGTATTTTGCAATCAATCTGCATATCTGAACATTTTTAACGTATAACTAATTTAAATCATTTCGGTTCGAGGGAGAATTTTCTTTATTTTTCTATCATTCTCGATTCAAATAATCATTGTGTTCAAATCCAACCATTAAAGGAAAATTCTCTTTCAGAGCAAAGAATTTTATTTCCGTTTTACATAACAACAAAGATCTTAAATTAACTTCATTAAAAATTAATTAAACCGAACGTAAACTTTAGGATTTTTTTCTTTTTAAGTTAATTAATGCACTGCTGAAATATCCGATGCATTTTTTTCCTGAATATTGCCGAACGCAAATAAAACTTTGACAAGCTACATTAAATTGAAATCTGTTTTCTCTTGCTGTTATTCAACGTATAACTGTATTTGACTCCATTAATTATATTCTTAGAAAACTTCATCAATGGCTAATTATTACGTTCTTACATCACATTGAACGGGAATTTATAGAGAATAATTAGGCATCATTTGGATAGATTAAACATAATTATTCATCATAAAATCTCAAAAATATTTACATCATTTTACCTGTCATGATGCAAAATGATTCATTAAAACAGCGATTTCTTAAGTAATTCAGTATTTGAAAATGTGCCCAATATCGAGATAAAATTATTCATGCGCTTATACTATGCTACTAAACAGTTACACTGATCCCTGACTCACCGACTCATTCACTCTGGAACGATTCCGGTTCAAACACTCCAATATAAAACTTTTACCACCACTACTTTAAAAAGACTAAAAAGTTCAGTAAAAAATAAATAAGTAAGTAAGTAAAATGTACACCGTTTGTACAATCCGCTTGAAATGTTTCATCATTATGTACAGAGAAAATAATCTGCTCTACTCTGAAAATCCACCAGTTCCCTAATTTTCAAGCGATTTTTTGCTTTTTTTCAGATCTATTTTATTTCCGGGGGGTAAAAGAAGTTAACCATTTGCGTGACAAAGTGGGTATCACAAGTGATAACGACGACATACTGAAGTCACGGTTATCGGGCTTTGAAGGGGAAAATGCGATTCCAATTCGTTTAAAATAGTTTTTCTAGATTATCCAGTTTAACATTTTTTTCACAAATAAGGTAATTTATTCTGCCTGAAACATTGATATAAGAGGGGATATTCCCAGCGAAACGAAATCTTCCGGATGCGAAAAGTTTTCGCACGTTTTTAGAAGAAAATGCAATTCTGATTTCGGTATACAGGGTTGTCCAAATTAAACTTTCCCAACTCAGAGGACTGTGCAGGATGTTGTATGGGTCATAATGTGATGAAATATTGAAAACAGACACTTTAGATAACGCGCTCGTGATTTATTAAAAAAATATTAGTACAAGAAGATGCCTATAGGTGGCGCTGCAGATCAACAAGACGTTCTACAGATGTTCTATATCTGTGCTGTGGTCGAATAGGGCATATCAACAGCACGAGAAACAGTTGTCACACTGACAACACCGTTTGGCGATTGGCTAGAGGCGTCCACGACCTCCAAATCAACGTCTGGTACGCGTGCAGAATCCACAACATGTCGTCCTCTACCTGGTGAAATTCCTAGCTGTCCGGTTCCTTCGAACTTCTTCATCATGTCTCGTAAAGCGCGTGGTGTCATTGGTCCTCGGCGTAAGATCTTCAGCCGACGGAATGCTCTTATCGCAGCACAGGAGTTCTTGTCATTCTGGTAGTAAAGTTTCACTAACAGAGCTTTGTCTTTCAAAGTCGCCATTGTGCATCAGCGAGCTGGAAACAACTGCCTGTGCAGCGTCTGTCTTCAGGCTTTTGTAGGGCTCGTCTTTTGGATACGTTGCGCAGACGCTTTATTTCTGAAAATTCACGTTGTTGCAATATGCAAATTACTAGTGTTACAGCGCCACCTATCGGGAATTTCTTGTACTAATATATATTTTTTTAAATAAATCACGAGCGCGTGATCTGAAGTGTCTGTTTTCAAATTTTCATCGCATTATGACCCATACAACTACCTGTACAGGCCTCTAAGTTGGGGAAGTTTAATTTGGATAACCCTGTATAATAAAAAGTGAATATGAAGTTATTTATTTTAAATGGACAAAGATTAAATATATTGAGCGTTGACATATTTTTTTGAATGTTTCTTTCTAGCATCCGTTGTAATTGATCCACAACGAGCTTCATCTTCTAGTATAATATAACAATAAAAACTTTATGTTTATTCCTTTTTTATTCAAATTCACAGAAAAAGAAAATGAGTTTACTCCCGCTAAGTCGAACATGTAATTTCAGTATACTTCAATTGTGATATAGTAAGGAGACCAAAATAATACTGTTAGTTAAGCAGTGTGAATCTGTTACTCGAAGTAGATCTGTTTTTTTCGTAGTCTATACTTCGAAAGAATATACGAAGTACGAATATACGAAGCGTAAAAAAATATGTGATTTCGTCATAATTCGAATCTTTGCCAGTGGCTTGGAATGAGATGTCGCTTCGCAAGTTTTACTGTACACTGTAACAAGTGATAAATCTGTACCAGTTTCTGTACTGTTTTTTCGGTAATTTAAAAACGAGAAACTTTACAAAATGTGCCATCTTTTGAAAAAAAATATTCTCTGAAATTGTAAGTTTAGGAATATTTTGTGGAAATTTCAAAAAAAAGGGTAGAGTTTCAATAATGTTTAGGTTTGTGGAGGTTTGTGGAGGAGAGAGAGAGGTTTGAGAGGTTTGTGGGGTGGTTCTTATTGTATGAGATTTGTAATTTCTTGACTGCTATGTTTCACTTTTTTTGTGTGTGTGGGGGGGGATGCGGAAATATTGTTTTAAGATTATGGGTGCCTCAGTATTTAAATGATTTTTTTTTTTACTAGATGACTGTTTTCATCTGTTCATCTGTTTTCTCAACCCTTAACAAGTACTATTATTTTTTAATCATAACTGTGCAGCTGGCACTTTTAAATTTTCAAACAAAGAATTCAGAAAAGAACACGCCATTTTCTTTCGCTTACATTGCGAAATATTAACTTTTAGTCATGTTAATAAATAATTATAAAGTGAAGAAGATGTAACTGAAAGAGACATTATTCGTACTTAAGTGTGATGGATATTTGCTAATGATCGCAAATACTGAGAATTCAGTTGTGTTTGCTTTGTAACTCGGTTGACTATTTAAAAAGAACATTGTTCTAAATGATAATATACAAGATCGATATACGTAATTACGGAGCACTATTTTTAAAATCAAGTAGCGTTATTTTTAAGTCATTAACTATCATTAGTGAGTAAATTTCACTCTGGGTTTAGGGGTTAATCTAATTAACGTACCCACATAACTTTCTCTTGAACTCTTTGGATCTAGCGATAAAATTTTCTCTCTTTAAGTAATAATTATTTTAGGGGATACATTGTTTAACTTTACCACATAATTTGCAGTAAATAAGGTGTTTTTACTTACAAAATTTACGGCAAGGATATTATAACATCGTACAAAATTTTTATAAATGATTTTGTTATGTCAAATATTAACTGCAACATTTTTTACACCAGTTTGAACATTTTTCTAAATAGAAGTCCTTATCTAAGCTAACGGTTTAAAAATAGCTTTTCGCCACTGTTGAAGGTTGACGTATATAAGCAGGTGCTTATGTGATTGAATCAAAGTGTTTCAACGATATTCCTTTCTTCAAGTATGTTTTTTTATAAAAACATTACTCTGGGAAAAAAACTTACTACTTCAATACTACAAAACAAAACTCATTTGCAATGCATTCACTCTATGAATATATGGCATTCTTTTATATCATAATTAAAGAGAAACTTGTTTTCAGTTTTTTATCAATGTTTTTAAAGGCAAAAACGGAAATGAAACAACAAAAATATTTATCCATAAGGAGCACAATTACCATCATAATTCTTTACTATGAATATCTAACATCTTTCTCGAATTTGATACAGAGGTAACTGCGCAAAAGAAATTTTTAATATTTCTCATAAATCCATCATTATCCGTAATGATCAAATGTGACTGTGGTATGCTGTTAAATTACATATTACGATCTTGTTATTATGATATTTACTTGCATGTAATCATAAAGTATGGAGAAAAATTGACAGATCAATATGAAGGAGCGTTAAAGGAGAAGAAAAAGATTTAATTATACTAGATACGGCATTTTCGCCTTTTATTTCGGAAGCAGAGCAAGTTTATTTTTCTTTACTGGGAAAATTTCTCAAGCAAGTATTTAACTATTCCTGGAAGAACAGAGACTGAATATGATGCATTTTTTTAACATGCAAGATATTGAAAGCTTATATACTTATTATGTTAGTTCTTTTATCAGTAAATTTATACAGATGATGTAAATTGGTGATTTAAAAAAAATTACAAGTCATGCCTCTTGTAATTAAAGAGATTACCTATTATTTGTAATATGAAAATGAGTCAGTATGTAAGGAGCATTATAAAAGCAGAAAGTGAGAAAAATTAATTATTTTAGATGAGTTTTTGCATTTTATTTAGGAAAAATGGGATTTTTTACTCTCTCTTATAAAAAAAACTTAATATAATATAAAAAAACTGATTTTTTTAACGATTACTAAAAAACAGACCGTAAATGAAATGCATTTTTTTTTACTAAACTTTAAAAAGATAGAGACTGAACATTTATACGTTTATTATTTCAATATGTTAGTCCATAACATACAGCATGTTATGTATATCTATAGTTTATCCTGTAATCCTGTTTTGATCCCCGAAAAGGTTTAACTGCCAGGTGAGCAATTGAGATTTTGCTGTATAAGCATCGGAGTTCAAAATTATGAAAATTTGCACACTTTTTCGAATTTCATGAAAGAACTGAACAAATCTAAAAACTATTATTTTTAAACGAAAATGTAAATTTTATGTGTCTAATATAAAAAGTATACATATGTGTCAGTTGAGCTAGTAGAAGAATAAGCTTTATAAGCGCAACTGGTAAAACATAAATTCCAATTTCGGCAAGAAACTCAAACTCTCAAACCTTGGAGAGTGTCTTTTTTTTTTCAACAATTGGTTAAATTTTCAACAATTGGTTAATTCAAGCAATTAAAATGAACGAGCACCAACTTTTAGATGATAGAATGAGGTGGCAAATCGCTAGAAACTGTACAGTCTCAAGTACACTTTTGTAGACGGTGAAATTTGACGTACAATTTGAGGATTTAGTTTCAGCCGGATCCATCTAGAAAAAGGCTGGACAAGGACCTCTAAGAGGCACGACTGCAAAAGAATATTCACATTTTTCCTTCACAGTGAAGTGTAACTGTATTGTCACAGTTTTTCAGCTTCCTCGTGACTTCTATTTTGCCACAGGAAGCCGAGTTTTAAGGGTTTCTGTTTCCAGAAGGCTTTTTAAAAGAGGGATATTTGCAAGAAAACCTTTTACTTACGTCCTGTTCACTTCTTAGAATAGGAGAGTTCTTTTGAGCATGTTGCAAAGATCATAGATTGGAGCACGTATCAATGGGCGAGCCATTGGCATAAATTGGCCTGTAACATTGAGGAGGGGGGGGGGAGGAGGAATGTTTGCTATTGTGGAAAATACTATTTTCTACGTAAGCGATCGTTCTCTTCACTGATGTTTCAGCCTAACCACTTTTTCTCGAAGTAATTTCAATAACCAGACAATCGCTACCTGTCCTCTATTATCGGAGAAATTGACTACTAGGAGTGGAAGTTTGAAGGTCTGGGCAAGTTTTCTCTTGGATGGCTGCACACTGTTCCAATGTGCACGGACGGGTTAAAGGAGGGGGGCAGAGGAGACAACCGCCCCCGACCCCTCCACGAGAAAAATATATTAAATAAATGTAAAAGATCCTATTTTACTTCCATAAAATGGCCATAAATTCCGACCAGGCCCCCCCCTCCCACAAAATTGCATTAATCCGTCTCTGGCAGTGAGAGGTACAGGAATGACATTGTGCAGCCCAATGTTTACACTTTCAGGAGTGCCATTGGCCCTGATTTATAGTAATTCACTTTTTTCCGGTCAGATAACTCATCTGGTCGACTATTTTCTTGAAAATGAGTTTATTTACCGAATGGGTTAGTCAGCCAGATTTTTAGATTTCAACCCTATAGAGAATGTCTGGGACACTCTAGGGAGGACAAATGCAGAACTCATGGCCCCTTTCTTCGGCCCCCCTTCAAGATTCAAAGCTTGAAAACAGCGTTGTTGAACGAGTGGAATTAGTTGCCACATAAGTTCATAAATTGCTTTTTTTTCTGTATGAAATCACGTTGTGAGGATTGTGTATCTCTGTAAAAGGGTACTATATCTCATTATTTATACAATTATTTTGCTTGATTCTTCAGCAGTTGTTTCAAACTTTCCAACTCCGTTATATGTCACACAAAATAATGCGTGTGTAAATTGTTGATTTTTTAAATTATATCAACCGATGCTCAAACCAGATTTCATTAAAATCTGTAGAGTAATTTTGGAGATAATCGACCAAATTTGAAAATCCTGTTCATTTTAACAAAAGTTTATTCGGGAAAATTTGCAGAGACAAACAGATTGCATCTTAGAGGGATGATAGTACACATCAGGACAAACAAAAACTGCGGTGGAACATGAAGTCGAAAACTGCATTTCATATGTGAAAGCTCCGAGAATGCGTCTCTAACTGTACAAATTGATGCGAGAATAAACTTCAGCAAAACAGCAAGATAACACCTATCACACAATAGTTTTAAAATTGTTCAAAGTTTCTGCCGTACATCTACCTACATGCATATTGCACACATGCGTTTATTGGTCTAATTCTGAGGATGTTGCTAATTTGCATACCTTGGTTCTTGTTCACAGTCCTCTTCAGCAGGTTTCTGCATCATCATCTTCAAGAAAGCGAGTTTCGTTTGCTACTAGCAACATGCGAGATTTCGATCCTTGTATATTTCCGGAGTTTTTAATCAATGTAAACATCATTTGCGAACCCATGTTTTATTCTAGATTTTGTTCGTCTTGGTGATTTTATCATCGCTCCAAGTTTCGTTGAAGGATTTCAGATACACCCTGTGTATATGGACGTTATTCAAAGGAAATGATGTATTTCCCTTTACTATTTAGCCTATTAATCCTCCTCTCTCTCTCTCTCTCTCTCTCTCTCTCTTTAAAGTATATAAAATAAAATAACTCAGTCAAATGATTTTGATTATAAATTTTCTGGGTGATTAATTCCATTATTTCTGAAACAAAGTCTTCAAAGTAATTGCATATTTCAGCAGAAAACTTCTTATCAATTCACCAGTAATTAAAGCTTAAATTTAATTTTCAAAAACCCGTGATTGAAAGAAATAGCACTCTCAAGTGCTAATCGTTATACAGAGGTGCAATTTACATAAAGGTGTCCGTTAGATAAAATCTTTTCCTAAAAGAGAAGAATCCATTAGACGCAGGTTGACACAATAATGAAACGGAAAACTGAGAAAGTGTTTTAAAAGAAGTGCGTAAGACAGGATTTTCATTACCTTGAAACTATTCACAATTGGTAGGGAACAACATTCTCGAAAAATTCCCGAAAGGGAAAATTATGGGAAAATCGAACAAATGACAACCCAAAAAACGACCAGAAATTCTCTTAGCAAATCTGGCAGAGATGAAAAATCCCTTGTGCCTTTCTGGATAGAAGCTGCGAAATTCCAAATTCGTAGATGCGTTGGACAATATCTTTCCCTGGCAATCCTCTTCTGAATACATTTGTAAATCGAGATTACGAAATGTAAGTCAAAACCTCCTATTAACGCACGGAAGTTCAATTGCGGTACGAGAATATCCATACGCAAACTGTGAGGTTTGTTCCAGTATTTCACGAACCAAACACCCGGTGCGAAAAAACATTTTCTGTACTTCGGGGAGAGTTGTCAAACTAAATCCAGGAATTTTATATAACTGTACCTTTGGTAGAGTTCCTAAACGCAGTCTATTGGTTTTAATTAAGAGCAGACGATTATTAAATAACTTTTGTTAATACTAGAAACGGTGAAAAGTTTATTTTTTCAATACGATTCATGAAACAATGTGTGGGTTTGTCTCGGATGAGTTTTACAAATGCATCGGGTATTTCTTTTAATGCACGTACGTTTATTAAAGATCTCCAAAAGGAATCTGACGTTATTCAAGGTGAATCGTAAACTCTCGTAAATATGACTCCGGTAAACAAACGCGCAAGGAAAAAAAATGCATTTTCCAGATATGTTATCCGTTTTCTTTGCCGGAATGAGGTAGGGATTTTCAGTCATCGGAAATATGATTTGGGGAATTTCAGGTTGTTTTTTTTTTTTTTTTTTGGTTGTCATTTGTTCGATTTTACTATAATTTTCCCTTTCGGGGGGATTTTCAGGCTAATCAGATAGTAGTGCGAAGATTCTGAGAAATAGTTAGGATTATTTTCCTTCTGTAGAATCTGATTGTTGGATTGTTTCGATTATCGTGATTGTGAAGATTACGCTCGGGATACAATAACCATGCACAAAGCACTGTCAATGAGACATTTTCCACTTCAATATGTACTTTATCTTGCATAAAATCCCAGAGTAAACAAAGTTTGTAGCAATGTAGGACATAAGACATTTCATCCACATAAGACATTTCACTATTTACTGTAGAACCAAACTGCCTGATGGCACGTGATTGGTCGCAAAAAAGCGGCAAAAATTCAAAGATTTTGTTGCGCTTATTTAAATTACGAAACTAATTATTGAGATACAGGAACACACAAAACATCTCCGATCGTTTTCCACCCAATGGAAAATGGTAAAAGAAGCATTAAATACAGGAACACGCAAAATATATCCGATCTTTTAACGGTCAATTTGTGGTAGTAATAGTATCAAACAAAGTTAATATTAATTATTGAAGGGTATAACTACACACTCCCCATTTAAAATGGTATACTGGGATACACAAAATATTTCCAATCTGTACGGTCTGTTGGCGGTATTGGTAGTACAAAACAAAAAAAGAGATTTCTCCCGTTTCAGAATCAACGGATTGTTTGTTTCTGGTGTTCGGAAATGGATTTTTCGGCCCGGTAACGAAATATGAAAAGGCTAACCGATTTCCAGATTTTGAATATGACCTCAGGAGAATTTTAAATGCAGCCATGAGAGTATTTGGTTTTCTGCAGAGTAGGCAGTTAATTGTTGTTCACTGGTTGGGAGACTGGAAGGTGTGGGGATTTTTCTTTACCATTAGATGCTGCTTAGGGAATATCGGGTCATTTTTTTGGATGTCATTTGTTCGATTTTTAGCACTTGAGAGTGCTATTTCTTTCAATCACGGGTTATTTGTCTACGCGAGCGCGTCCAGTCACTTTTCAATTTTTGTTTATTTTAGGGACTTGCGTAAAGGTTTTCTTTAGTTTTCAATCCATATTCTTGCATTTTGTGTGGTTTTAGTTGTGCATCTCCCCTTTTTATCTCAATCGAATGGATAGTTTATGTACAGGACCGCCCAAAAGATTCGAAATACATTATGCTCTATGGGCCGAAATTCATTAAACTCGCACAACTCAAAAACTATTAGGCGTAGAATATCGAAACTTTATATTTAGGATTGTTGTAACATCTAGTTGTCCACCTTCCCTTTCGGTTCCATTCGACTGGATAGTATATCTACAGGACAGCCCAAAAGATTCTAAATACATTACGCTCTATGGGCCGAAATTCATCAAAGCGTTTTTTAGAGGTATTGGGCTATTGCAAACGACTCAGAAGTGATATATGCTATTAAGAGTTACAAAATGAATTTCTCCATTAATTGAAGTGTCTTTATCATTTATAGTTTTGCTACAGGAAGACTCAAAAGATTTCCAATACATTACGGTCAATGACAATTTTAGGGGCCATCCATTTCAAGCACAATACCGTCCTACCTTATAAGTTAGGTAATGGTCCGACCACGGTCACGTGCCTCCCTCAAGAACTACGACAAAAGTCGCCAAGCTTGGCGACTTTTGTTGTACGTGTGTATGTATTTAACTCTCAAATCTAAAAAAAATTATATTCGTAGAATGTTGAAATTTCATACATAAGATTGTTGTAATGTAGTTGTGCATCTGGATTTTTGGTTCCAATCTACTGGAAAGTTTATTTACAGGACCACCGAAAAAAATTTCAATACTTTAATGTCTATGGACATCTTCAATATAATTTAACTGTAGACAGTCATCGTTTGGTCCATGCCCAAAATCTCGCCGTCTGTCGTCGACCTTGGCGAGTTTTTCCAAAATATCGCCAAATTTGGCGATAGTCAGTCATTGGGTCCATGCCCAAAATATCGCCATTTGTCATCGTTCTGGGCGAGTTTTGGAGATATATCGCAAAATTTGGCGATAGTCTGGCGGTGGCGGTGGTTTCAGTTAGGTTGACAGACACGCGATAAGACCCGTTTCACGCTTCGCTTGCCTATTATTCCCAAGGGCATAACCACTGTGCTATGTTGAAGCATACTTCATACTTGGAACCGACGTATTAAATCTTGGTGGTTTCGTGTGCGTGAGAGACAGTAAAAGCACACTCAAGTGCGTAAATAAAATCTGGAAGAATTTCAGATTTTTTTACCTTTTTTCAATAATTTTTCCCTTCCGTATTTTTTTTTTTTTTTTTTACTGCAAGGCTCCCTACCTTTGTAATGCAATGGGAAAAGCTAGCAACGAAAATTTTGTGCGACGCATTGCGTTTGAAACACATTCTAGCTTTTTCCTCTCTATAACCTCCGTAAACGAACATCATATTCTACGCATTTTTATTCAACAATTTCCGATTTCTGAGGAAGTTATTCCGCCATTTGTAGTTTTATTTTCCAACACTCCCTCTAGAAGTTTCTACCATTGGAATAGTCTAGAGGCAAGGCACAAAAATCATGCTACACGTATTCATTTCGAAGCACTTTCCCATTCCACTGATTAAATTATTGAGACGGTAATCATTTTGTTATATGTGATACGTATTGATTATGAAGCGCATTTCATTCAAACGCAGGTCCACCAATTCCCGTTCCTCTCCACTATAATTATAGGAACATGGTTTTCGTAATTATTTATGATTCTAGAAGATGAAAAAAATGCTATGCTTGTAATAGTTATTCACACAAAATTGCTGAATGTAAATATAGGTTTAGGAACGATAATTTTTATCGTACAGGTGAAGGTAAACAAAAAATTGTTAAGCAAATGGTTGTAGAAGAGCCAGGCAAAACAGAAAGTAAAAATCTGAAATTCTTCCAGATTTTATTTACGTACTTGAGTGTGCTTGTACTCTCTTTCACACACACGAAACCACCAAGATTTTATATGTCGGTTCCAAGAAAGAAGTAAGCTTCAACATGGCACAGTGGTTATGTCCTTGGAAATAATAGGCAGGCGAAGCATGAAGTGGGTCTTATCGCGCGTCTGTCAACCTAACTGAAACCACCGCCACCGTTAGACTATCGCCAAATTTTGCGATATATAGCCAAAACTTGCCCAGAACGATGACAAATATGGCGATATTTTGAGCATAGACGCAATGACTGCAGGCCCTGATTACCGCACAGGCCAACCAGGCCATGGCCTAGGGCCCCTAAATTTTATGGGGCCCCAAGAATTCCACCATGGAGTATTCATTGACGTGCTGCCATTTGATTCTTAAGCATAACTTCTGTATTAAAAGCTAAAAATTTGTTAACTTTAAGTTAAAACTTTTTGTACTGGAGTATTTGAAGCTAACCCCCCCCAAACACATGAAATTGTGAATACCACTTATAACCATAAAAAATACTGTATCTTATGATTATAAATGTTATGACAAATAAGAAATGCCCGCACAGGGACCCAGCAAAAGTGCTGGGCCTAGGGCCTCCGAATGTCTTAGTCGGGCTCTGAATGACTGACTATTGCCAAATTTGGCGATATTTTGGAAAAACTCGCCAAAGTCGACGACAGACAGCGAGATTTTGGGCAGGGACCAAACAATGACTGTCTACAGTTAAATTATATTGAAGATGTCCATAGACATTAAAGTATTGAAATTTTTTTCGGTCGTCCTGTAAATAAACTCTCCAGTAGATTGGAACCAAAAATCCAGATGCACAACTACATATTACAACAATCTTATGTATGAAATTTCAACATTCTACGACTAAAATTTTTTGAGATTTGAGAGTTAAATACATACACACGTGCAACAAAAGTCGCCAAGCTTGGCGACTTTTGGCGTAGTTCTTGAGGGAGGCACGTGACCGTGGTAGGACCATTACTTAACTTATATGGTAGGACGGTATTGTGCTTGAAATGGATAAATGCCCCTAACAATGCCATTGACCGTAATGTATTAGAAATCTTTTGAGTGTTCCTGTAGCAGAACTATACATGATAAAGACACTTCTTTGAATGGAGAAATTCATTTTGTAACTCTTAACAGCATATATCACTTCTGAGTCGTTTGAAATAGCCCAATACCTCTACAAAATAGTGTTTGATTAATTTCGGCCCATAGAGTGTAATGTATTTCGAATGTTTTGGGCGGTCCTGTAGATAAACTATCCAGTCGAATGGAACCAAATGGAGAGGTGGACAACTAGATGTTACAACAATCCTAAATATAAAGTTTCGACATTCTACGCCTAATAGATTTTGAGATATGCGAGTTTAATGAATTTCGGCCCATAGAGCGTAATGTATTTCGAATGTTTCGGTCGGTCGTGTAGATAAACTATCCAGTCGAATGGAATCGAAAGGGGAAGTGGACAACTAGATGTTACAACAATCCTAAATATAAAGTTTCAACATTCTACGCCTAATAGTTTTTGAGATGTGCGAGTTTAATAAATTTCGGCCTATAGAGCGTAATGTATTTCGAATCTTTTGGGCGGTCCTGTACATAAACTATCCATTCGATTGAGACCAAAAGGAGAGGTGCACAACTAAAACCACACAAAATGAAAGAATATAGATTGAAAACTAAAGAAAACCCTACCGAAGTCCCTAAAATCAACAAAAATTGAAAAGTGACTCGACGCGTTCGCGTAGACAAAAAAGCCGTGATTGAAAGAAATAGCACTCTCAAGTGCTAAAAATATTCTTCAACGAATTCACTTTTCTATAAGCATGCTAAAAGTCTATTTTCAGAAAGAATAGCGTTCCTTTTAAAGCCTATGAAAATAAACTTGTAATAACCAAACTTGTTAAACCAAACCATTCATTTTTGTTACTGAATGAATATTCGTATAAATGAGTACTACTTCGTGATTTCACAAGTATTGGTTTTGGGAGCAACTTTTACAACATGGCATAACTTTCGAATAATATAAGGATTAAAAAAATTCCACCATTCCAAGTAAATATACTTACTAGGCGATGCCATGAACATGCAGAGAAAAGTGTATGAAGTCACCTGAAAGGCACATCGAGTTCGTATAGCAAAGTCACCATCTGAAAGAAATAAGTTGTTCTGTAATCACGAAATAAAACATCATATCCATTCACAGACGAAACTCGTTAACCCTTAAGCGCCCAATGGTGGTTGCGCAGTGAAACCACCTTATTTCAGCGCTTTCAGTGCTAGTCGCAAAAAAATATGGTTAAATGGTCCCAGCGCTGGAAAAGTGCAAACGTTGCCACTTATGCATTTGACTACCAACAACATGAGGATCGATCGAATAGCCCTTCTGGCGCCACAGAGCTAAGGAAGTTTTTTGACACAGCTGGCTGCGCGGCCACGCAGCCAGCTAGGCTATTCGATCGACCGCCATGTTGTTGGTAATTAAAGGGATCGGTGGCAACGGCTGCCCTTTATCAGCGTTGGGCAGTCAATCCAGTTGGTCTTCTATATTGATGTGCAAATGGTTGTGCTTCAAAGGGTTAACTGTTTTGCACTTCCAAGGAGACTGTGGAACTCCAAAAGTTTCCAGTTTTTTAATCTTGCAATAGAAAATAGAATTTATCTATGAAGACTAAAAACATTCTAGAGAGGACTTGTCAGGTCTAGACGGACTTCTTAGTCTTCTAAGAGGGAGTTCTAGGAGCCCCTCTCTCTCTCTTAGTCTTCTAAGGAGACTAGTATAGAAGACTAAAAACATTCTAGGAAAATTATTTTAGCCTTCATACAGCTGTGCTGATGAATAGTAATTTTATATACATAAAATACTTTTTTCCCTTTTTGAATAACAATACATTATAGTTAATTTGCACGATTCATAGCAAATGTTTAAAGAGGCACCTGCGGAGAGGGAAGAAACGTTAAGAGGTATACATACCATGCCTTATAAGCTAAAAAAAAGCGAGTGACAAGAAATCAATGGGATTCTTTATTTTATTTTATTTTTTAAACTGAGCATTTCGTTGAATATAACTAGTAAGACAGGGAATTTGAAGCATGAAACTATTTTATGAATAATGATTTTTAAAATAAGGGAAGGTTTAACAGAAATCATTTAATTAAATTCTGAAAATTAAAAATTATTGAGTGAATTGCAAATAATGTTGAAAAAAAAGATACTTGAGACATATTTCCGAACGAAGCTAATAAAATAAGAGCAACGAGACAGAGACTTTTGATGTATTTACACGTTTTGAAGTATTCGGAATTCATTTATGTTATTTTTACAGTAATGTATGTAAGTAAATGTGTGAGCTGAGCATCTGCGTGAACAAGACAGCTCCTAAACGGGATATTCGATTGAGCTCAAATTTGGTATATATATTATAGACCAACCTCGTTTAACAGGTCTTGATTTTAGGCGCATATATAGGATGTATGTATATATGTATATATATATATATATATATATATATATATATATATATATTTTTTAAAGACTATAAACATTATGACCTATAGACGTAAATGTTTGAAAATGTTCTAGCGTCTAAACGGCGCATTCGGTTGAACGATAATTGTGTATGTATATTATAGGTGGCAGTCACATGATCTGCATGTATATTGATACCTGTAGAACTGATAGATTTAACAGGGTTGTAAAAAAGAGTTCTTATACATTATGGTCTACGGATTTAAAGTGCACTATTGTCTATACAGTGCTTTCGAACAAGCTGAAATTTTGTGTGCACATTATAGGTCACTCACACAACTCATATTGATTTTGGCGTGTGCAGGATTTATGGTTTTTGTACAAAAAAGAATTCTTATACATTGTGATGAAATGTTCAAAAAAGTCCAGTGGAATTACTCCAATTTTTTTTTTTTTTTTTTTTTTTTTTTTTTACATTTAACTCCTTTTTTAAGGTAAAACTTGTATTAATCTATTGCTCTTTTTCAGTGGCAACTCTTTCGTCGATATTTGCCAAAAAATTTTATTAGTACAGCAATACTTTGTGGGAAATTTCTAGTGTTTACATTCATGAGCGCGGCGGCCAGGGCGGAGTCGGCCCAAGGGGGGTGCGAATGTAGGCAATCGCCTAATTCGCACGCGAATGTGTCAATCTCTTGGGCCTTTTTTTTTTTTTTTTTTTGCTATCACATTAGACCGAGCTTCGTAATGGTTGCGATATATCCTGAAAAAAGCCGAGAAATAAAACTAATATTTACTAGCAGTTCTAGTTGTAACTTACATAAGACATTATTATATAAAAGAGGCCCCGCTCTTGCGCTTGCCTGGGGCCCCGCACGCCCAGGCACGTGCCAACAGGGGGGGCAGGGGGGTTTATCGCCCTCTCGGTAAATGAGTAGAAGGGGCGAACTATATAATTCGCCCCTTCTGTATTTTAGCCCCCTCAATAGTTTTCTTCAGGATGGGGTGGAAGCAATTTTTCCAGCCCTTTCCCTCAAGAAAACGGTTATTTAAACAAACTAATGAGGCATAAACGAAAATTTTACTAGCTCAAACGGAAGGGGGGGGGGCAAAAAAGCTCCCCTTCCGCACGAAGAAAACTGTTATAAGCAAACTATTGAGATTAAAAAAAAAAAAAAAAGAAATCGGTAAATTAATTAGTTTACATGAAACTGATACAGGAAATTTGGCTTACACTCGAATACTTTTTTGAGAGGGTGTACAGACGAGGTTAAAAAAGATTGAAGCCGATTATTTATAAAAATTGGCGGGGGGGGGGGCAAAATCACTGCCCTGTCCCTGAAGAAAATGATTATTGTAATTGAGCTATAGAAGTACAAACAAAAATTTTTCTGGTACCAAGGCTGGTGAAATGACTGCCCCCCCTCCCGATGTCGGAAAAAATCGTTCGCCCCCCCCCCACTTTCCAAGACGTTGGCACGTCCCTGCGCACTCACCTCGGGCCGGCCCTGGCCAGGGACTGCATATTTATTACTAAATCATATGACATGATTTTGCGAGGTTTTTTTATTTGTATCGACTTTTTAAATTATGCTGCCATCAACTATTTCGACAGTGGCGTAGCTAGGGGGGGCAAGGGGGGACATCTGTCCCCGTGCGCAGCACCAAAGGGGCGCCAAATCGATGTTACGAAATTTTAGAAGAAAAAAAAGGAGTTGTGTTTGTATTTTTATTTGTTGACAGAAAAAGAAAAAAAAATAGAACAATCACAAATGAATTTTTTTATAAAGTTATAATCAAACTTTTCACAATGACTTGTACAGGAAATGTTTGTAGCTATTTCAGATTTTTCTTTGGAAATCGAGTTGAGCTTCCCCATTCCTTTTTTCTTCTCTCTTGAGGGCTTCTGTGTCGTGTAACTGCGTTTTTTACTTTCCGAACATGTACCATGTAAGGAAAGTATTGTAATCATGAAAAAATTCGACTTCGAGATTTTGGTGTTTTTACACGTTTTGAGGGCTTCTGAATCCATGTATGCTATTTTTACGAGATGTATGTATGTATGTGTGTATGTGTGTGTGTGTGTGTGTGTGTGTGTGTGTGTGTGTGTGTGTGTGTGTGTGTGTGTGTGTGTGTGTGTGTGTGTGTGTGATGTGAGTGATGTCAGTCGTGAGTATGATTTGTGTGTATGGTGATAGTGAACACGATAGCTTCCTGGAACGGGAGCATTCGATTGAGCTCAAATTGGATATATATGTCATAAACCACCGTCGCAAGACCGGTATTGATTTTGGTGTGTATAGGACTTATAGTTTTTCTACAGGGCTACGACAAAGATTTCTTTTACATTATAGCCTATGGGGGGAATTTCTTGAAAGTGCGCTAGCGTTTAAACGGTAGACTCGATTGAGCTCAAATTGGGTATACATATTATAAACCACCGTTGCAAGACCGGTATTGATTTTGGTGTGTATAGGACTTATAGTTTTTCTACAGGGCTACGACAAAGATTTCTTTTACATTATGGCCTATGGGGGGAATTTCTTGAAAGTGCGCTAGCGTTTAAACGATACATTCGATTGAGCTCAAATTCGGTATACATGTTATAAACCACCATCCTAAGACCGGTATTGATTTTGGTGTGTATAGGACTTATAGTTCTCCTACAGGGCTACGACAAAACTTTTTTATGTTATGGCATAATGGCATATGGGGAGAAATTCTTGAAAGTGCGCAAGCGTTTAAACGGTGCATTCGATTGAGTTTCAATTTGGTATACGCTTGAATTATTCATCGATTAAAATTTATTTAAGTGCTTGGTAATGATCTTAATCGTAAGTGTTCGGAAAGTCGAGTGGAGTCACTCCAGATTTTTATATTTGGCCATTTCTGTCTCTGACTATATTCCTAGGATGTTCCAGAATTCTTGTTTACAGTATTTTATCAAGGTCAAAACATTACTCAAGTTTTCCCAAACTTTTAGGATGATCTTGGAGGATTTCGTTTTGGATATTTATGGTGTTACAAATCAAACTTTTATGCATTAGCCATGGTAAAAAAAAAAAAAAAAAAAAGCCTATATATATGATTAATCGGTAATAGAGAATGGCATTCTCAAACCCAAAATACTCTCTTAAATTCAGATCAAGTTTTTCTCAGTTTAGAGTTCAAAATAGCGCCTCTCCGAAGATGGCGCCCCTTGCTTATCTTGCTTACTGTGTCGGGGCGCTCCTGTGTACGATCCACCCGTTTGGTAATTAATAACGCAACTTTTAATATAACTCTTATTAGTATAATAAAATGCAGTATTATTTCTAATAAGAACGTATAAAAGATTCACCGATCACTATACTAGTGTAAAATTATTCTTTTTAAATTATTTAAGCAATCTTGTATTTTAGATAAATTTAAACTTGATTTTTAACATTCATTAATAAAAATTTATTCTTTATACAATTATTATCAAAAATCAAAACTGGAATCATTAAAGCTGTGGCCCACAGTTCAGTCTTCAAATTGAACATGGGGCAAAATATTTTTCAATAACCCGTGTATGTTTCTCTAGAAAGTGCAAGAAATCAGTCGTAAATTTTTTGACTCCTCAGTTACCTTGTTGCCGGAAGACTATCGTCCAGAGGTTTCAGTGTATTCATTATGTCTACGCGTAGACCACCTATTATGTACTATCATCCGGTACTTGAGTTATAAATTACGTTCTGGATGCAGTGGTGGCTCATCCATTTGAGGAGATGAGTACGTGAAGCCCCAAAGTAAAATATCTATATAAATAAAATTAGACTTTTCTGTACACTTCTTGGAATTCAAAAATTTAAAAAAAAGTTTGTCTGTCTGTCATTCTGTCCGTGACGCTTTTTTGTTTAAGTATCACGTAAAAACGAGTGAAGCGAATGATATGAAATTTGGTGTCATGATAGATGGTCACTCAACTTAAAACATAAGCGTTGAATTTTTAAAAAATCTTCATTAGATTTCGAGATTTTGTGAAAATCCTTTCAAACTGCGTAAATTTGTGTTCCAGCATCACGTAAAAACGACCGAAGCGATTGAAATGAAATTTGGTATCATGATTGGTGGTCACTCAACTTAAAACATTGTCGTCGAATTTTTAAAAAATCTTGATTAGATTTTGAAATTTTGCGAAAATTGTTTCAAACTGCGTAAATTTGTGTTCGCACATCACGTAATAGCAAAGGTGAAAAAATGGTATTTGGTGAAATGATAGGTGGTCATGCACCTTAAACTCTAAGCATCTTAAAAAAAAAAAAAAAAAAAATCAGATTTTGGGATTTTGCGAAAATCGTTTCAAACTGAGTGAACTTTTGTTCACGCATTACATAATAATGACTAAAGCGAATGATATGAAATTTTGTCACATGATGTTGCTCAACATAAAGTATAGGTGTCCAATTTTTTAAACATTTTGATTAGATTTTGAGATTTTGTGAAAATTCTCTCAAAATGCGGTTATATTTCTTCAAGCATCGCGTAATAACGACTAATACGAAATTTGGTGATATGATAGGTAGTTGCTAATCTTAATTTATAGGTGTTGAATTTAAAAAATATTTTGATTACATTTTGAGATTTTGTGAAAATCGTTTTAAAATGCTGAAATTTTTGTTCCAGCATCACGAAATAAAGACTGCAGAGAATGAAACGAAATTTGGTGACATGATAGGTTTCAACTCAACTTAAGTTCTAGGGTTCCAATTTTACAAAAATGTTGATTAGATTTTGAGATTTTGCGAAAATTATTTCAATATGCGGAAATATTCGTCCGCTCATCACATAATTACGACTAAAGCGAATGAAATAATATTACTAAGTTACTCTCTAACCTGTAATATTTTAACAATGTACATAGGGACGTGGTAGCCCAGTGGTTAAGGCGTTGGACTCGTAACAGGAAGGTTGAGGGTTCGATACCGGCATACCACTAAAGACCACAGTGTACATGCGGTGTACGTGCACGTTAAATCCTTGGTTCCGAAAGTCCTCTCAGCGGTCGCTAGCAGTTTCCGAGGGGTGCCAATATTCAGAAGCCCCCCCCCCACCTTCTGATGAGGTTCCAAATTGTGGCGGGAAATTCCGGGAAGGACGCATATGTAGCTCTAAGCGACACATTCAGTGACGCGAGCTGTCCTCTCCTGGCAAATAAACAATATACATAAAAATTATAACTTCGCTTTCTTTACTTTGGCAACATTCTACATCCATTCTGTGTACTCCTACAATGCTAACGAAAGTTCTTGCTTTTTGAAATTTGCATTCATTTTTTTTTTTTATACTAACCCGTCAACGGCGGGTACTTCAGCTAATATAAAATAAACACATTGACAAATTATTATTTTTTTTAAATATTAAGTACACTTCTAGATTTTTGTGAATTTAAAACGTCAGTTTTACTCTCTTCCCCCACTATTATTAAAATACTCTTATTATGGCTAACGCACTGTAGTGTAGGTTCTACAGTACAGCCTTTAATCGATCGCTCGTGCGAACGGAAAAATTCCCTTCTGATCCGCTCTCTGAGAACAGAAGCGGAGAGAATTGAGAAGCAGTACGGCTCTTCTGATATCATTCCGTTCGCACATTTTCGGTGTGGACAAGGGACATTTTTTGCGGTTATCTCTTCCGGATTTTCCCTTGGTTTGTTACGTTCGGTTAGTTAATCCATTTTTATTTCATTTTCTTATTATTTTCTTCATTTCTATCCTTTTTCCACTAAAATATTTTTTTTTAGAAACTAGTGTATATAATTAAGATGGGAGCAAAAGAAGTGTTTCGGAGCTAAAGCAGGGACAATTTTCAATACTATCCTTTGACAAAAAATTGAAATAAAATGAATCAAGACTTGTACCTTTGCTAACACTTATCTTGGTGACGAAATGTAAGACAAAATATTACTTGTTTTCTTTCAGTTGCGTGCATTGTTTTCCTTTAACTGCTGGAAACGCAAATATATTTTAATTTGTAAGGTGCGTTGTATCTGCCTATATAATTTTCGACATTTGTTTTGTGAACCTCCATTTAAATAACCCACGAGCCGCCACTGTCTGGATGCTCTCTCGTAATTCGGGGACATTTGAAGAGAACTGAATGTCAACGTGAGATATTTTTTTCTCATATGATTCTACTTAGTCTTTCATTCCTTATATAGTAATAATCTGCTGTACTCGTCTTTTTAAAAAGCTGCATATTTAAATAGAAACTGCTTTAAAGTCTGCGTTTCTGGTTCTCCTTCCCAAGAGAACCTTCAAGTTAAGGTAAGAAATATTGTACTTTTGCAGTTTTCTATATTGCTGAATGCTAATTATGATTTTTTGAAATAAAAATGCGTGTTTAAAATTTTTCAGTGCTTAAGGTTGTTCTTTTAATTATATTTTTACAAGTAATAATGCAAGAAATAATACAAGTTTTGAGCATCTTCTCGGGAAAAAAAAAAAAAAAAAAAAAGTTGATATCAGTAACTGGAAAAGAATTCAAAATGTCTTATATTTCAAATGCCAGAAAAAAAAAAGCCCGAAAAAAATTCATTTTGATCCGTTTGGTAATCGGGTCAGTAAAATATTCGAATTGTAGAAAATAAATGCCATCATACGTACATTCATTATTAGCTGGTGTGCATAATCTATCGAAGTGCAAATCACAATACGAGATACATGGTAAAGCAAGTATAAATTAGTTTTGACCTGACATAAATATTAAATATAGTTAATTCGACTGCTGAAGAAGGATAAAACATTTTTGTATCACTGACATATGCCCACCCCCCAATGGTAGGGACTAAAGCCCGCCTGAATGTGGAGAGTTAAAAGGGAATTTTTTTTTTTTTAAATAGAAAATTGTCAGTTAATGAATTAAAATGTTTTATTCTTAAAACTTGTCCTCAGATTATTTCTATCACTTTTTTCACATAACGAATTACGTTGATAATGGGCTTCTATGGCACGGGCGCCGACTTGTAAAAATTATTGGGGGGGGGCTCGTATCCTTACGGAGGTGGACGGGGGGACACAAAATCCTTCTCTCCGTCAGTATAATAAAGGGGTTCAGAAATTTTAGAATTGAGATTTCAAAATGTGCTTTTTTAACATGACACTTTCATGAAAATAAAAGGAATTCCATTTAATAAAATTTTCAAAAATTTTTTGAACTTATTTTTTAAATTAAGTATTTGAACTTAAGATCTCGAATCAATCTTCAGTACACATATGGAGAAAGCAAATCTCCCTTCTGAAAGAACAACTGCATTTTAATTAAGTTAATAACAGCAAAACAAGTAAAATCTTTTTCGAAATGTATTTAATGATAATTTCATAGGAAAGAAAATGCTTGCAGTCAAATGTGGAAAACTGTTCTGCAAAACATTACTCCAGCTAATATTTCAAAATACCCTAGAAGTACAAACGAGACGAAATACCAAAATCCGGATTATTTTATTTACTTGCAAATATTCATCAGAGATAATTTTTACTAATATAAAATAGTATTTTTTATTTTACTACATGATGAAATACCCATAAATTGAATCGACTTTAATTAAATGTCGCACTACTTTAAGACAGAAAAACTGATCGCATTTAAATTACATTTCTTTGGCAACTTTTTACAGATTACATTTAAAATTATTTAAAAAAACATAAGCAAAGAAGTAATAAATACCTCCTTTCCATGTATTAAAACAAATCAAGCAAATATACAAACCATCATACAAAGTTACAAGTCCTCTCTTCGACACATACATATTAAACGGATTTCCGTGATTTGAATTGTAAAAACAAAAACAAATAAATAAATAAAATATACTTTTAAATTCATTCTCATAGTATTTTCACAGCAGGAAAAAAATTAATTTTTAAATAATATCATCCTTGTTAACATTTAAAAATGATTTAACAAAGAAATCCAAGTGCGAGAATATATCAAAATTCAGAGTCTACACTATTTTAGGTCTTCATAATCATTTTAATACTGAAAACTTTCATTTTACATTAAACTAAGAATACTCATATAATCTTTCAATAACATTAAAAATGAAAAGAAATGTTGAAATGTGGTGTTATGGCCAACTATCTGCGCGAGGGATCTAGGCCGGGGGGGGGGGCTTCGCGTGGAACTTGGCATAGAAAAACCCAACATATAAAATCTGCATTGCACTTTAAATCACACTTCTTTTTGGAAAACCGTTCCAGATTACCTTAACAATTATGAAAACAAATTAAACCAGCACATAAGCAATTGGCAAATGAGAGACGCTCCTGGCAAAATGGACACATAGTAATCATTTTATAAACTAAAACCATAATGAATTATGCTATTTGAAACATATTTTGATGATATTTGTGCAACAATATATGAAAATTTATTTTTATTCAGTACGGAAAAAAGTTGTATAAAATATAATCGTACTTTACATTTAAAAGTGGAATAACACAGAAACAGATATACAATGCCAAAATTATCACTCTGAATTATTGTAGATATTTACAGACAATTTTTAAAAATACTCAACATTTTCACTTTACATTAAAATAAGAATACTCAATAATATGAAAAATGGAAACAAAATGAATGAAATCTAATTCGAAATCATAGTCTACGTCATATTATTTTTAAAACATATATAAAAACTCCACTGCACTCTAAATCACCCTTCTATTTGGAAAATTGTTCCAGATTACCTTAACAATTATCAAAACAAATTAAACTAGCACACTAGCAATTGGTAAGTCAGAGACGCTTTGGCTAAATGGATACATAGTATTCATTTTATAAACTAAAACCATAACGAATTATGTTATTTGAAATTTATTCTGATGATATTTGTGCAACAATATACGAAAATTAATTTTTATTTAGAACGGAAAAAAGTTGTATAAAATATGATTGTGATGACTGGGGTACGGAGGGTATTTTGTTTATAAGCCTTCTTATGATTAACATAGCCCGCTCGTGTAAACATAGTGCTAAAAGTTCTCCTTATTGAATTTGCAAAATATACATCCATCTAATGCAAGGTATCACTGAAATGTGCACATAAAAATTCAAGCTAAATAGTCAGCTTCAAACTTTCTAGCACATATTCATTCAAATTTCAATTAAGAAGTGTACATGCCAAAAAGTGTTTCTTGTGTACGAAGTCAATAATGAATCAGAATTATATTCTCAGAGTTACATATACATATACTGTATAAATATTAACACTAAAATAGCTTTAATAATGTTTGATTATATTTTTTTCCTTCTAAATTTTAACGCAGGCCTCTAAAATGGTAGGAGCCCACAGGCGAAAGCCTACTCAGCCTAATGGGTAATCCGGCCCTGTTTAGGTATAGTCCTTCTTTCCCCATGACAGCCCCCTCCTTCCTCCTCTATAATTTTTATGGTTTTGTAGCAGTTACGCTAGTTTGATACTCCATAAATAATAATTTACAAACATAGGTGCTTCATAGAGTGCTTTTACAGAAGAGGGAGGCTATTTGCAAGTGTGGGGGTCGAATACGAGTATATGTATCACACGCCCAATTCACACATTTTTCTAAAACCATTTTTTGATTTTGATCGTTTTCTTTCATTGTGGGTTCGAGGCAACTACCCCATCCACCCTTACCTTAATCATGCTCGCTGTGACTCCCCTTTCCTTTGCCCTCTATGTATGGATGAATATGGATGAATGCACATATTTACAAAACGGCTGCATATTTTTCTGCCAAGGAACAACGACTGAGCACATAGTCAGAATATTGTGTGCATACTTTAGTGTTGTTATAAAATAAAGTAAATTAGTCAGAGACTAATGGCTTTCTAAAGAGGAATTCTCTTTCAGCAACACAATATGATATGTATGCACATGATCAAGGCCTCTCTTAATTTTGGGCCTTGTCCAAGCTCGGCTTGGGCCCTCGTTTTTTTTCTTCCTTCTTTCTTGGCGAGATGGTTAATCTAGGCCCAGGGGGGTCATGACCACTGTGACCCCTCTCTGGAACCGCCACTGGCACCACATGCAGCCAAGAGTAGCAAAATAATGAACCGAACACAAATCTTGCAATTATGAAGCGAAATTCGCCTAAAACAACGAGTCTTCTTAAAGATTTCATGGTTTTCAAATGTTCGTTTCTAAATTTTCGTATTTATGTGTAAACTAACAAAAATTTTTGAAAATCGTAGGAGGGCTGGGAGACAGCTAAGTAGTGCTCAGCCCGCGTAGCCCGCCCCGTCCCCCCCCCCACCTCTGATTACGCCCTTGATGGGGGATAGAGTTTTATATGTAAAGGGAGAAGATAACAGCAAGCAATTATAAAATATAATCCAGAAGTTGTGCTGCTCGAATATTTTTATGAAATCATTTTTTGTTTAGCTCTTAACTGTAGCTAAATCAGAAACGTTAAGCGTTCGATATTAGTAAAGTTTTGATAAAGCCTATAAAGAAATGAATACTGTCTATATCCGAAACTGTATTAAACATCAATTTTTAATCTATCTCACAAGGTTCTTCATGATTTAAAATCTTCAAACTTAAATTTGACTATCAATTTTCTGCCTTGAATTGTTTTTAAGTCACATTTAAACGGTTTATTTTCAGCATCGAAACTTAATACTGCTGGGAAATGGGAATGTCACAATCGTTTACAGTTTTGCACAATGGGAAAATCTCCCTTATGGTCAGACGTCTAGAGAAGAGTCTGTATCTCACAATAGAACAAAAGTGAAAGCTTTTGCTGTACTGATTTAAAAAAGAAAGATTACATTACATGAGAACGACCCTCCTAAAAAAAGCGCAGTCTTCTCCCTACTAGAAAGCAATTCCATCATCAATTGTGTCACGGTGTAAAATCTGAAGGGTTCTTGTTGGGGAAAACACCCGTTTCTTTTTGCCTAGCTATCTGATGGTCATTTGTTTGTGCTTGCGCTCTTGATAAAGAAGGTTGACATCCGTGCCTTACGGCATTACAGGCGCCCAACGTAATTCCTGAATCCCTGTGAAAGAAAAAGCGGAGTGGGAGACAGAAGAAGCTAGCGATACATTCTCTATTTTTAGGATTCTTAAGTTTAACCGATTTGGAGGAAGAAATATGATTTGACACAAAAAAGTTGGAGTGAAATTTTTGAAGGGGCTCAGCCCCCTGAATAAAAATATTGGGGGGGGGGGTGAAGCCCCTTCAAGCTTCATGAAGTCGGCGCCTATGTTCTATGGGTAAATGGTATGGCGTTCTATGGACAAATGGTACAGAAGGTTTTGATGTTAAAAGAAAGTAGCTGTAATCGGCAAACAAGCCAAAATGCAATCAAGAAAGGAAGGGGGTGGGGGATTTAACGTATTTTAAATAATTGTATTTTTTAATCACTTTTTTTTATTTAAAAATTTTTTTAATTTTCAGATATTACAGTTTTCTGAAGAACTTTTATGGGTTTGCCCTTTCCCTTTTTACGGGGAGGTGGAGGGGGGGCGCAAAATCTTCAGTTGTCCCCGGGCGCTGGTAACCCTAGCTACGCCTCTGTATTTCGAAGAAAGACAACGTTGGACAAAGAGCTAAGTTGGAAGGGCACGTCCCCTTGTCCCAACCTCCTTCCCAAAAGCTACGCCTATAATCACACTTTGTAAAAATTAAAAAAAAATTAGATTCATCTGGGGAAAAAAATATTTTATTGCTTTATTTATCTGTCTTATTTTATTTTATTTTTATATTCTTTTTATATTCCCAATTATAATTAGAAACTAAATAATTATTATGTTACATGTTCCGAAAATATCAGTTTCACAGGAAAATAAAAATTTACTTCATTTTAAAATGAACGATGGGCCACAAAGATAGTTTTTGTCTTTCAGTTCGTCAGCTGATTTTTTTAAGTATTTTTTTTTTTCTTTTCACAATTATAAGTATTAGATCTAAAAATTTTAGTTTCCCCTAGCAGGTAGCGCCATCTTTATTTCGGTAGGAGCATAAATGTAAAGTCAGCTTTTATAGGTTATTCTAAATTGGATATAACATTTTGAAAACTTATTTAGTTTAATACATAAAAACGTGCTTACAAAGAAAAAAATTTAAGTAAGCAGATTTAACTTAACTAAGTTATGCTTAGAACGAAACAAATTTTATTTCATATTTTTGAAAAAGCTTTTAGATTTTTATTTTTATTTTCTTTTTCTTCATTTATTTACTTATTTATTTATTTATTTATTTTGGTTAAGAACTGCAAGTAATGTGTTTCAAAACGGCAAAAAAGAAAGCTTTACATGTTACCTCATTGCAAAATACAAGGTTTGCCCCTAAATAGTTTTATTAGATCTTATGAATTCGGGCTTGAATAGTTGTTTCTGTCACAGTCTTAATGAATGATATATTTATTTATGTATTGCTCAAAATTCATTGTTAAGGGGTGGTACAGTAAAAACTACATAGCTAATTTCATATTCAAATTACTCCACGAGAAAGTATCTTTAAGTAAGTTTCAATAAAAATTTTGTATTTAAAAACTATTTGCAATAAACTATTTAATAAAAACTCTGCTAGGAATTATACATTATAGGAAATGATTTCTCAGAAGGATACATTAAAAAAAAAAATCTTACGGAGCATCTGCTTAACTTGCTTTAACATCCTTGAAAATCTTTTGATTACTTTTACAAACTGAATTAATTTGTCCATTTTCTAGACACCCAGAAAATTCCACTCTAAACAGTACGTATGCACGAGCAACCTTTTTATGAGAAATGAATACATTTTTGTTTTCGTTTTGCCCCAAAATTATTAAGTGAAAGTAAATCTGTTGGGTCCTCGGTAAGTGAAACGGAACCCATAAATCTCAAAAAAAGTTTTTATTGTATAGTTGACATAGCTTTCACGTCGCGGATTGCTAACTAATATGACGTATTTTTATACTCGAGGTTCACAAAAATCCCACTTTAACCTCTTCTCTTTTTAAAATTGACAAAATGTGGATGCGACCTTGGGTGAGTTGAAAATATTATTTAATAAAAGCTGTGCAATTCACAATGTTTATTGTTTAATATTTTTATAATTACATCATTTACATTACATCATAATGTACAGTATTTTTTAAATATTGTTATAAAAACAGTTTGATTAAGTTGTAAAATTGAAATAAATTTTTACTCAGTGAAAGGTTTGGCTCTCTTTAAAGTTAATTCTTTGAGTACCACTTACTTACATGAGTTATCGTTATTTTTGTGCTCAAGATTTATCACAAAATTACTTATCAAAAAATTTATATTTCTAATTTCTAATAGATTTGTCGTCAATTTCTAATAGAATTTTGACGACAGCTGGCTGTGCGCGCCAGTGGCTTAGCGAGGGGGGGGGTTGGGTGTCAGAACCCCCCCCCCTAAAATTTAGCAGAGTTCTATTATTGACATGAAGAATGCTATCCATAATGTAGATTATCTGTTACATCAGTGCCTAAACCCCTCCTAAAATTTTTTTCTGGCTACGCTACTGGTGCGCGCACAGCCAGCTGTCGTCAAAAAAAGGGTCTTTAGATCTGTGGCACGCGATGAACGTTTCGATCGTTCGCCATCTTGCTAGGGTTAAGTCGAGTAGTTAAGTCGAGCGATGGCAACGGCTGCCCTTTTTTCAGCATTGGGCAATCTATTCAGTTGTTCTCGCATTCTTCCATTTTTCAGCAGATGTCAGTGCTGTTAAAAATAATCGTGACAATTTTTTCACGGAAAATGACGTGCTTAAACGATTCTCGTGGAGCTATGTCACCCGCAACTATTTTTATAGACACAAATCTATTCTTCGTGACTGGCAACAGTCAAAACGTCAGAGTTTGGTCTTCCCAGAGCGGGAACACTGCGCGTTAAAGGGTTAACCATCTTTTTTCTCCCCCAGCTAGTAGGGAAAGAACTGAAATTGTTGGTTTTACATTCACGCTGCAACCACCGTGCGTAAAAGTGTTAAAAGTCTTAATTTTTTAACCCTCTCAGTGTCTGAGACGTAAAATTCTGGTCATTGAATTTTATTTCTTGTTGTGATTCATTGTTGACTTGCTGTTTTACTTTTTTACTTATTGTTAAATCTGATGATCCTAGTGTTCAGCTTAAGTTTGAAGAGAAGTGCAGAGAAGAGAGAATTATTTGCCTTTAATTTTTATTTTATTTTTCCTAAGAATCTTTATGATTTATATAGGATTCTATTTACAGAACTTGTTTAGTTCTCTCTTTACAGAAAACCATCTTTTTCTCTCTTCATGCTCTTGTCTAACATAAAAATCTTTCTCTGTTTTTTATACTTATCTCTTTAGTGTTCTATACATTTGTTTTGAAGCCTAATAATGAAATTCTCAATCTCAAATCCTCAGCTGTTTCTCGTGGACTCTATCATAATAGGGTGTATGCACCTACGCCACAGTTTCGAGTAGCAGACAACAACGTTGCTCAAACAAACCACTGTGGTTGTCTCGTGGATTTATAAGTTGTTCGTAGGGATGGGTGCGAGACGAGACTGAGATTTACAGCTTTTCTGCGTGACGATACAAACATTACGATATTGGGATTTTGCAAGACGAGACAGAGCTTTTAGCCTTCTTGGGAGATGCCTATTTTTCGTCCATCCCTAGTTGTTTGAAATATATTAAAACTTCAGGTTCATTCACGACGATCGAAACGGTTATTGCAATTAAATTCTGCACGCAGTAAAATAATTACAAATAGTTCATATCTATAAATAACTACGTGTCTACATGAATTACACGTGGACTCGACAATTGTTTGCGCAACAGTAGCTTACGCATTTCACCGCTGCGTGGCACTCATACAATTATGTCAGGTGGATACATCCTATTTCACTGCATTGCTATCCTATTCTATTTTGAGCTAGAAACTTATAATCAATCTACCGTATAACGCAGTGGCATATTTAAGTGGGGTGCCAAGTGGGCCCGGGCCCCTCCCGAAAATGCTGAACAATTATTTTAAAAACTAGGGGCAAGGCCCCTAGACTCGCTACGCTCGTTTTTCGTATGAGGCATTCGCCCCTAATAAGGCTTATTCGTAAAAAAGGCGTAATTTCAACAAACAAACCCCAAAGGTTGGATCAGATAGAAAGTTACCGAGCTACACATTGCTTGGTTCTTGCATGTGGCTTGGAACATAAAAATTTAAACTTCGCACTACTTTTAATTATGTGAAACCTATGGAACACCTTGCGTATTAGCCAATTACGGTGAATTTTCATAATTTGGTGACTTGCGTGTATGTATAGTTAATAATTAGCTCTAAGAAAACAGTAATTCATGTGTTTTCTTTGTTAAAACTACGGATAGCTAGGATAGCTTGCCACCCATGGCGACTTTTCATTATTTGGCGCGTTACACATGCTCACAATCTATAATTACTGCTCATTTAAGGTTCCCGGAAAAACGTTATCCATATTTTCATGTACATAATCCTTTTCAGATTCGCGTACTTAGCACTCGATCTATACCATCTCGCCGCGCTGGCAAATATCCAAAGTGTGCTATAACTGCTATAATGGTAGTAAACGCCGCCAAACATTTCTACTGGTAGCAAATACTCCAGCTGGACCGAACCGGCTTTAAAATAATCTGTATTTTAATTATTTTTCATTTTCAAGGTATTGGGTTCTAACATTTTTGAACTCGAGGTTTAGATTCACCTTGCTGGAAAGGTACCATTTTGCCAGATCGTACCTATTGCCAAGATGGCGCTTTTAAAATCAGTTTAGCATTAGCTATTCTGCTTTGGAAAAACGAATAAGAGCTAATTCTAAACTCGTGTTGCCTAAGCGAACTTACTAGTTGAAAATTGTCAACTTTGTGTTACACACTTTGAGTTATTTATTTCATATAATTTTTAATTTGGCGTAAAATAGGTGTCTACTTTATTTTTGTCAATTTCACGCAATTCTACGTACTTGAAATTGCTTTCTTGTAAAGTAATGAATGATTTTATGCCAAATCTGACAGCCATTATGTTTATTTTTTCAGTTTTTTATTAATAACCTATAAAATCATTCTACTTTCGAAATTTAAGTCAGCTTATCAGGTTCCTCAGAATTTTCCGAATCCGTGGACAGGTTTCTCGAAATTCAAATCCCCACGGTTTAGGAAAAAATGGCCCAACAAGCTCTTGGGAGCGGCGGCAACAGCGGCCGTTACCTTTTTTTAGAATAGAGAGATACTGTTTTAAAGCATTCATATTAATTCCGGTTACAATGAGAACTAAAGTAAACCTAATTTAAAACGTCATAAGCCATATTATTATTTAGTTAGAATGCTTTACCCAATTTTGTATGACTCCCGTAAAACTTAGTTTCTAATTTATATAATAGTTTAAAAATAGTCGGAAGGTCTTACAGTTTTCAAACAATTTTTGTCCAGGTAATGTTGCCCCCCCTTCGCCCCCCCCCCAAAAAAAAGAAAGAAAAAAGCCAAGTACCAAATTGGCCCCTTCCGAAGTAAAAACCTTTATACGCCACTGATATGACGTAATGTTTTAAGTTCAATTTAAAACCTGTCCATGAACTAGAATTATAATTATTTTTTAAAGTAAAATGTTAAATTCCGGACTCTCTCTCATTGATTCACTAATTCACTGACTGACTGTGTCACAATTCCGGTTCAACCACTCCAAAATAAAACTTTTACAGCCATTACTGGAAATGATTAAAATGTTAAGCACGAAGAACGTTTGAAAATTTACAACCGTCGGCTTGAAAATTCAGTTCCTTTGTATATCCGAAAGTAAAAATGTTCAAAGTATTCTTTAGGGGCATTCATCTACTTTAAACAAAGTATAATTAATGTTTGTTGCTAAACATTACAAAATAATGCTCTCTATCAAAAGAGTATATGTAGGATTTGTAATTCTTTACAGGATCACTTAACAGCATGGTTTCTCAATTTGTGTGAGGTGCACCAAGTACTCCTCCCTAGTGGTAACAACTGTGTTTCGCGGGGAAACTTTTGTGTTTCTTTAACCTCCCGTTCACTAGTCTCAAATTCACGCAAGATTCTCGAAGTGTTCCGACCTAGAAAAAGCTAAAAAATACTCTGCTCAAAAGAATTCCATCTTTATAATCGCATGAAAATTTAAGATATTAACCCATTTTAATCACGATGCTATTAACACATAGACGTTTATAACCATAGCCGCATTCAGATCCATGCCGCCCCTGCATGCTTCTTTTGTATTTTCATGCACACTGTGCGCTTACACTTTAAAAAAAAAAATCTAGTGAAAAATATTGACTTAAATTTTAAGGGTCATAGCTTGGAAATTTTTTCGGAAGTGGTTTAATGTTTCTATGAGGCAGATTTATGAACGCATAATTCATGTTGATGTTAGGATGCGGGGGCGGCGTTACTAGTCATTCGACCTGGAAAATGACTTATGACACCGGAAATGGTCACCTTTGCAAAATAAATACATTCGTGCGAAAATACTTTTTGATGTGGACTAAGGAAAACAGGATGAAAGAATATGCCACCCTAGTCCGTGGCATGCTCTAGCCTATTTAAAAATACGGTCTTGTTTATAACTGCTTACCCTTCATTGAATGGACGGAAATAACATTAAGAGTTCTTTTTTTTACACGGTACTTCAAAATTCTATAAATAGTAGTAATACAGCTTTCTTGAGATTTTTTCAAAAATAAATTAATAAATAACATAAAAAAGGCAACTGTGTTGGAAAAAGTTTTGTAACCTATGCGTTTGAAACGATTTTTATTCACTGTTTAGTTTGTCGGTTGGGAAACATTTTGTAATAGACATGTTACTTTATATTCCTTTTCTTGTTTGCAATTGCACTGTGTTGACCCCATTGAAGTGAAGCAACACGGTGATTTATTAAAAAAAAAGAGAGTTTTGGCAGTTCAGCGCTTCTTCCTAAAAGAATCGCTTCAATAAAGGCACCCTCTGTCAAAAACATCTGTGACACCGGACGTGATCGACAGTATGAGCCGATAAAATAATTCTGTTATTCAACATGGCGTGTCACTTATAGTACTAAACCTGATGGGCTAGAAGCACTTCTTATAAATTAAAATTTGCTGAATAATACTAATTTGAAACTTTTCTTTAAAATAGGGCTATTAATTAAAATATTTTAAGTAAAATGTGGATAGAGACATTGTATTTTATATTAAAACGTATGTGATGATAGCAAATGTTAGAAAGATGAGTTTAACAATTATTTGTATTGTATGAATGATATACGTTGATGAAAAACATTAGAAAGATAAGTTTAAACAATAATTTGTACTGTATTGAACAAGATACGTGAATGGCTCCAGACGAAATCATTTGAATCAGTCATCATCAGAACATCATATCTGTTCACTCCACTATGAAACCCCTATACTGATCATAGGACATAGTTATTTTTGAGTTAGACTTGGATAATACAAGTAGGAGTAGAATGAATGAACTGACTGATTGATGTTACTTACGCTGCTTAACTGCTCCTACTACGGGATACAATAACTTCAACACTGCATGGAAATTTTCTAGATGTATCCCTTGTTAAATTTGAAACAGATTCTTGAATAGTTATTCGGCAGAAAGAAGTATCTGCAGTATCCTTTATAAGGATTGTGTAGTCAAATGTTAGCATTTTTGGTTTTTCAATATGACCTATGTCCAACTGTATTGTAAATTAGATGTGAATCTAATGCTTACCTTTAAAATCACCTATTCGTATCTGAATTCGAGTTTAGCCATTTTAATCAAATAAGGTGTTTTATGTGTGCTATAAATAGACTCCTATCAAAGCTTGGCAAAGAGAAGGGCAAACGTGGTAGCTGCCGTCGGTACCTGATTAAAAAGGGGCCCCAAATCAAGAAATGGAAAGTGTTTATACTAGAAATATGTGAATTGTGCATGCGTAACACATTTGTACACTTATATGATCAATGTACGCTTGAAAAATCATCGTATTTTATGTTTGTATACATTTATATGTTTATATCAGTATGAAAAAGGTGCCACGAAATATTTCTTAACCTGGTCTTTATATCAGGTTAGTCGGACTGAGATATCCTTGAAGATACTATCTGAGTTATCTGAGGACACTGAAGCGTATTATTGTTGATTTAACAAAATGTTTTTTGATTGAACAAAATATTTTTGGTAGTTACGTATTATCCCGGCGGTCCGCCAAGCCGAGCGATTTTTTTTTTGTCAAGAGAAATGCCGGACATATGAAATTATTAATGGTTTTGAATACGATTGGCGAAAGTTTGGCAACTCATTTGACGGGAATGACCGCGGGTATAATACGTAAGTACCATATTTTTTACAGAGATTTTACATAACAGCAAAACACTGTAAAAAATCATAAGTTCTCATCTTGCCCAGTTTATACTTAATATATTAACATAATTATCACAAATAAATTTTAA
This sequence comes from Cheiracanthium punctorium, assembly GCA_038373885.1. Lineage (NCBI taxonomy): Eukaryota > Metazoa > Arthropoda > Arachnida > Araneae > Cheiracanthiidae > Cheiracanthium > Cheiracanthium punctorium. The sequence goes on from JAWZYV010001487.1 coordinate 549,141, forward strand.
ACGTAAGAACAAACAATCATCTCAATTTTGTATCACGAACATTGAATGTTGTCGGCTTCCAAGGCTTAAAAATAGTGATGCAACGGAAACTCTTATGAAACTCTTTGTAGTCGGAACTGAAACCTCCCTGAGGCCTGTTATGGAGTCACCCACCCTTCTAGAGAATATTCTTAAGGCTTTATTACACGGGCATAATTTCCAGCACTTTAATTTTCCGCAACCAGTTGCAGCAACTCGTTCCGGTAAGGCGGTGATCCCGGATGAGGATGAGAGGTTGCCATAGTAAACAAACTCGGCTGAGATTGCAATTTCTGTGGATGCTCACAAACGCCAGAGATTCGCCCATCTTGCATGGGGCGCAGAAATAGGAAACACTACTATTGTCTGGCTTTCCAGCAACCAGCAACATTTTCGCCTCTGAACGAAAAAGTCGTTGACCGTTCCCTGGGTAGCCGAGGAAAATTTCCAGGAATGAGGTTCCCGCATCTGGTTGCGGCAACCAAATTGCTGGAAATTATGTCCGTGTGATGAGGCCTTTGCTCCCGCCACTGTGATGCTTTCCTTTAGTTGAAAAGATCTTGTTAAACTTGATATTAAGTCGGTCGAGCTAGTTTTTGTTGCTTGTCTTCTAACGTAACGAGAATGTGAGCGATATGCGTATCCTTCAAAGCTCTATCTTTAAGTGTACCTCTCGTTGTTATCCCTCATGAGTAGCAACACAATCAACTAACCCAAGTAGCAAAAATTCTTTCTTTTTCTAAAAGTTTAAAATCAATCCAAACCATTACACGCCAATGAATCGCGTGTTCTCAACACATATCTAATATCATAAGTCTCGTGATTAATCCCTTCTCTCCAGGCTTTTGTTTCTTGACACCGTCTGCATACTTTCTGGAACACCGCAGTCCATCCATTTTCCTGCCAAGTACATCATCCTTAATGAGCCAGTATTAAATCTGTGTCACGACGACGAATTCTTCTTTCCTCGCAGAGTGTATGATCAAGCAAAAGCCTTTGAAAAATATTCCGACAGAAACATGAATATAGATTAATTCATATTCGGGTAACGGGCTTAAATTAAAAAAAGTGGTGTGGACGACACATACATTGCGAAATGAAGGGTAAAAAATTATAAACTCCAAAAAGGCATTATTTCTTAAGGAGATGGGATATTGATTATGTGGTAAAAGCTGAAAAGAAGCTTTTTTTCCGTTTGCAGAGATAACATTCGAATACCCGCGTTTTACTGTATTGTTAATTTTGATGTGACTTTAATTACATAAGTTACAATAGTGTAAAGAATTTGCTGCGCCCCACCAGTGGCCGATCTGAACTGGGAGAAGGAAGGTTCCTGGTTCAAACCCAGATCGCGTCCACCGATCTAGCCGTTCAGAGTTTTTCGTGGTTTTTTCCGAAACCTAGCGTGATACGGGTTAGGACCCCTTAGAAAGACTACCACAGAGGGCAATTCCCCCCCTCCCTCGTCTTAGATCCCTAGTTCAGATAATTGGCCGTAATACAGTGGACTCGCTACAACGAGATTTGACTTACATGAATTTTTCGCGAGTATGTATATCTTAAATTTTCACTTACGCGAATTTTTCACTTACGCGGGGTTCTTAGAGTGCATCCTCGCGTAAGTCGAGAGTCTACTGTACCACAAACAATCAAATTGGCTGCAAAAATGCTCTATCAAGGGTTAATAAAACTAAAAGCAGTTATTTTCTTAACAATTTATAGGAATCGTTTTCGGTACTTTCCCAGGATATTGTAACGAAGCGGTAGAGGGGAGCAGGGTTATTTCACTTTTTAAGTAAACTTGTGTGTCATTGCATGGCTGAAGCTATGACATACTATAGTATATGATATATACTATGGTATAGTATATGGTATAAAATACAAAGATAAACTAGGTTCACTCTTTGTCAATAAAAGTAATGCAGCTAGTATATGACTCTAATATCATGTAAGCTCATATTTTAATAAATCCTGGAGGAAGGAGCGGGATTTGGGAAAAAATGATTAAATAATATAAAGACATTAGATCGATATTTTCCGATACATCGAAATCAAAACATAGATAAAATCATTCACATTTTTTGTGCTTATTAAATTACAATTATTTAATATGCAACAGGTAGTCAAGAATACTCTTGAAATTTGCTTTTAATCCTGGCAAAAAGTAATGAAATTGAGTATTTCTAAATTTACGAAAAGTCACATTAAATGAATATAAAACTGGTCTGAATCGTTTCCTTCTTTATATTAAGAAGTATACAATTTCTTCATATTAGCTGCCCATTGGTAGCATCCATAATACGAGGGTTGTAAATTAAATAGTGGCAACTTAACCTAGAAATTCGCGGAAGAGCAGGCACGCGCAAATAGTATATGATAGCGATAAGGTGGTGCTGTTTTCGATGTGTAGAGTGCAAAAAACAGTCTATCTAGTTAGAAGGGTAGATGTGGTGTGATGTTAAAGGGAAGAGTACCGTTTCCATCGCTCTAAAGCATGTTTTCAAAAGGTGATCAGTGGTCGTGACTTAAAATAGAGTCTGCACGTGGCAAAAATGCAATAGAATGTTATCGAGGATTACTGGAAGCCTGTGGCAAAGTGCATTATCGTATAGCGTTATCGTATCGCAACCATGTATAGGATGGTTGCAAGATGGGCTAAAACTATTGGGGGGGAAGGATGTGATCCATACGCACGCTGTGCCTACAATACAAACTGTCAACGCTGACTGCTATTGCCGATCTCTGCAGCACCGGCTCTCCATCCGGCTATGACTCCCAAGTTTATTGCAAAACAATCTCCCAGTCGTGTTGCATGACAATGATATTTGTCATGTCGCAAAGAATGCCACTCTCCTATAGCAACTGTGCCAGAGGGAAATTTTGGAACAACCTCCCTACTCATCTGACATGAGTCCTTTTGACTTCGATCTGTTTCCGAAGTTAAAGGAGCCTCCCAGGACATCCGATTTCATGACGTTGCATTTGTACTCCGCGCAGTAGGGCGCTCCGTCGCTGACATCAACAATAAACACCTTGCCAGCGGTCTCCAGTGCCTTCCCGACATTTGGCAAAAGGTTATAAACTTTACTTTGTGTTACACAGAAGGAATGTAATTGCAACTGTACTTGTAAGTCCATTAAAATTTTGTTTACACCTGTGTTGCCATTACTTAATTTACAGAACATGTAGAAGAGCCAATTACCTCCACATACTACCCATTTACCCTGAAATGTCTTTTCTGGCTACGGCCTTGCAAATACGTCTAAAAAATTTAAAATAATTTTACATGAAGCAAAAATATATTTAATCAATACATTCCAAGAAAAATTCCATTTTATAAAAGTTTCAACTTGTGGTTTATTACAGACGCGAAACTTCATTCCAGGTAGGCGGTACTATTTTCAAGAAATAATGCAAGCAGAGTTCGCCATGGAAGTAATCTTGTGAATAAGATACCTTCTGGTACTTTTAAAGTAAACATGATGTTTTAAGTATAATTTTTTAATAACAATTTTGAAATATTGCAAAATGACGAAATTTCTTTTGCACTGATGTGCTACTTCTGTCATATTTTAAAGCATCTTTAATTGTGATAACTACATTTGATGGTTTGTTTGTTGTTTTGTTGAGTCAAAGCTGCACGAGGGTTAACTGCCTATAAAGAGTGACTTGGGCGAAGGACTTTTTAATGGGCTCTAACGCGTATTCACGATACATCTGGAGAAAACTACCCAAATCTTCGACAGCTCCGCCATAAGCCAGAAACCTGGAACTTCACACTAAGCCATCTACCAATGTTCAGTATCTAAACCACTCGGCCATTGATCGGTCGAGTCATAACTATGACTGAGACATTGTTAAAGCAATAAAATAACGGTACTAACATCTTTTTTATATTCAACTTAAAATATTTACATAAAACAGTAAGTGTAATTTATCTTAAAAACTCATAACCGCTGATTAAGTTAAGAATTTTTGAAATTTATTGCTGTCTGCCTATTCCGTTGGTAAGTCAAAGGAGTACAGCGAATTTCCTCTAACAATGTATCAATAATTTGAATATCAATATATCGATGAATTCCAATATCGATATTGATTTTTAAATAATAATTTTTTTAACTTTTTATATGAAAGAAATAAACGAAAAATATATGCACATTTAATAAAATAAACTTTCTATTTAATACCATAAACTAAACTTTGCCAGTTACTTATGATCAAGTGTATTTAACAATTCTTCTTTGCACATCATAAAATATATTATATTTCCAAAGTAAAGTTAACTGAAGCATTGCTTTTGTTGGTTTTCTAAAATCCGGTACAAATTGGGGGAGGGGGGGGGAGGCTAAGGAGACCCTACTCAATATATATTTTTCTGGATCTGAGAAATAAGTAAGTATTTTCAAACGTCCCATTTTCGACGAATCAATAGAAACTCCTCGAGTATAACAAATTAGAAAATCATTTGTCCATGTAGCAAACATAGCGTAAGGATTATCTTTTTACGTTGCCACAGTATGAACATGACCAAATAATATCGAACTTTCAACAAAAATCATTTTATCGAATAAGAATATATTATGCTTAAAGCTAAGTGGTATGCTTAAAACTAAGTTCTGAGTATTCTAAAAATTTTAATGTTGAATTTTTAAAGTAATTTTTTAATTTACAGCATACTCCTCTGTGACTATTGTACTTTAGTGTCAAAAGAAGGGTGAAAATTGTTCTTCAATTGATTTATTTTCTACTAATTTTAGGTTTTGTCGAAGGTGAAGCATGGCAAAACTTTCTCATTTATGTCAAGAACAATTTTATTAATGGTTATTAGAGGACATACAAGAAGACAACGTATGAGATTCTTCATTCCTGTGTGATTCTGTTCTGTCTTATTGTGTCCTGTTATTCCTAGAAGTCTACTTTTAAGTTCTGAATCACCTTACGCAAAAACCGTTATTCATATGACCCACTTTTTCATAGTGTTAAGAAAAGAAACATTTACTATGCCGCTTTAATCTTTCTAGATATGCGAAAAGTGCACTAAGTAAATTGTAAACTGAAAATTTAGATTCTGAATCCCTGTATAAATAATACTTCCTGCTTCATATCATTGAGTTGTCCTGTTTGTCAGAATTAAAGGAGTGTCTGGTCTCACATAGTTCTTTTTATACAACCGAAAATATGTATTATTTCTCTGGAACGTTACCAAGATTTTATTTTCAGTTAGTTTAGTTTAAGGTTTGGGGTTTTTTTTTTCTTTCTTTCTTTTACTGGGGATATCTCGTTTTGGCTGACATTTTATAGCTCTGGTTTAGATTATTTAAAATAAAACTTCAGGCGTTCTGTCATTACTTTTGAAAGGTCAGTTTAGTTAGCAAAATTTGACATTTCAAATATACTTTTCATTTGTTTATTTTTCTTCAACAAATGAATATAACCTTTGTTTTTAGATTTAAAAAAAAAAATTCTTAGTTTCGGAAAAAGACGCTGTATCTTTATAAATGCCCCACCTAGAAAAAATAATGCAAGAGAAATCATTATCATTTCAACTTTCTTGGAAAACGCTAAAAAATTCAAAAAATTGCTACACCCGGTATATTAAAATTCGAATATTTTTTCTGATCAGCATTTTTTATGTATATAATTATAAATAAATAAATATTTTATAAATGTTATTTAATTTCTATTCTTCGACTGGCTTTCAGTTACTGTGCATGACGGGGGGCATCTATTGTGTCAAACCCTTTCGCGCGTATTACTTCACTTCCTTATGATATGTATGATATAACGTTGTTTTATGTATGTAACATAATGTTACTTTGAAATTTCATTTCGGCAGTCAGAAATAGGTGGAATTATAGCTTTAATAAATTTCATTAATTATAAGAAAAAAATAGTGTGAGTTAAAAATAAAATAAAAAACCGCATTCCTGAATTGCAACGCATGTTCTAGTAAAAATAATTTTCTGTGACTTGCTTATTATTTCACTCCAGATTTTATGTTCCATACAGTTATAATACTATTCTGAATAAAAACTCCCTGAACAAATACATGGTGCTTTACTCAGTAAATTTTTTTTTCAAATGCATCAAACTGGTTCTATGCATTACTGATACTCAGTGGCAGTGGGGTCTCTCCGCCCTCTACTGTGTTTTCCCTTGACACAACACTTCCAATTCATTTAGATTGCTACGTTTTATTTATTTATTTATTTATTTATTTATTTATTTATTTAGAATGGCGCACACACACACACACACACATAAGTTTATGTTCTAAAAAATATCATCTATGTATTAGGATTAATGGTTCCAGTGTTTAGTTTATTCAAATGATTAAATAGAATAATATAAGACATTACTTTTAAGAACATACCATTAAATATTACTAAATCTCACGAAAGAGTTTCAATTAACGTCTTAAAAAACCATTAATACCGACAGTAAAAGTTTTTTATATAATATGAATTCGGAGCAGAAAATTTTGATTTTTAACAAATGTGTATAAAATAATTAACGGTGTAGTTCGAAAAAATTCACGCGATTTTGGTACATCTACTTATGTAATACGCTAACGTATGCGGTACCAAAATTAATGATATTCCTATGCCGCGAACGGCAACAACTAGATGTAAACATAAGCTTAATAACAATAGCGCACGCGCAAAAATCTAAATTAACAGTTCAATGACGCCAAGTGATGCAAGCATTATCGTTACTGGTTACTCACACGCAGTAGCTAGATTACAAAAAAACAATGCGCACGCAAGAAAGCAAAATCTTTCGGATCTTTTCACATCGAATTTATCACACATTAAAAACAAAAATAATAAAATCTTTGAAGTAGGCTGAAGCAAATTTTAGCCATTTCCTGTTTCTTTAAAATTTTTGTAACCGAGGCAGGGGCGTAGCCAGGGGGGGGGGATATCGGGATATATCCCCCCTCCGAAATTTTTGGATTAGTGATGAAATTCCGTCTATTTATGCACATATAAGTTCATATCCCCCCCCCCGAAAAATTTTCCAGGTGCATATACCCCCCCGAAAGATTTTCCTGGCTACGCGCCTGAACCGAGGATACGTATTAAATAATGCAACGGTATTATAAAACACCAGGTTGCTAACTTTGACATATAAACTCGCAGCTGCTTCAATTTAAGGACTATTTCTGTGGGAATTTGTTCGACACGTTATCACCCAATACAGTATTTTATAATAATTTTATGAATGGAAATGCCACCAATTGTTTCTTTTCTTGCATCTTGTAATGTTAGTACTTGGCTTTGCCCCCATTGCCATCATCAGCTTTTATCACGACGCCCCAAATTTTTAGCAACTCTAACCTAAATAAATTTAATGACAAATACTGCTAAAACAAAGAAACATCATTTTCGTTGAAATGACTACAATAATTTGGCGAAAACTGGACTGACTATATACAACAGTAAGGTATGGGGTGGCGAAGCTGACCCCCTTGGCGGCTAGTAAGTAGAAATAAACTAATTATGCCAGGCACTTCAAAATTTTCAGTCTCTTTTACAAGCTGTACTACATACGAAAATAAACGATAAGCCTGTATCAGTTACAAAACTCTTAAAAAAATTCTTTAAAATATAAATCGAAATGCAAATTGAAAATTTTGCAAAAACTTGTCAATCTTAAAAAAATTTTGCAATCCAGTTTCATGTTTAAGAATTTTTTTCTGAAAGTTTCGTAAAAGCACTGTTTTTTCTTTTATTAAAGTGTGTAACGCACCTTATGAAGAGCCATCCCGAATTTTTTCAAGCCCCTGGCACTATTAGTTTATTCCAATTTGTGCACCAAGACCAAAAACAGGTTGTTGTTTTTTTCCTCGAATTACAGCCTTAAAGCTTTGTAAGTTAACACACATAAAAGTTACTCGTCAAGCTGGACATGCGTTTCGATCGAAAAAATTTCTATCTTCATCAGTAGTGATCGAAGTCCATTCACGGACTGGAACAGGGAACAGAATAGAATGTAAACAGAAAACCCAAGCGCCAGAAATAAACCAAAAACAGTCCAGAAGTAAGCAGGAAAAAAGAGCAAAAAAGAAAAATAGGAAAGTGAGAAAAATAATGAGTGTTAACAGTCCCTGTCCCAGTCTGTGAATGGACTTCGACAGCATCGAATGAAGGTCGAAACACGTGTGTAGCTTGACAAGTAATTTTTATGTCTTATTTTACAAAGTTTTAATTATTTAATCTTTTTAACAACAGTTCTTTTGAGCGTTTTTTTTTTTTTTTTGTTAAATGAGCATAGGTTTGCTTAAAACTATAAATTCATGCGCACTCCCTGTTATAAGTTCACCCATATCTTACTGTTGTAAGCTCGTATAATATACCAAGGCAGTAAAGGCCCCAGAAAATCAAGAAATCCCATTATATTTCAATCTTTGGAAATGAAACAGTTAGTAATAACCTCATTTCCCAAACTTTCTAAGATAGGGTGGTTTTTATTTTTTTCAGAGCAAGTATAAAAAGGAGAAACGATCGCAAAAGCACCTATCTTATATCAAACTGTGAAAACGATTTGCTGGGTTTTTGTACATTACTGAAACAAAATCAGTTGCCTCCCAGAATTTTTTGGTACTTGGAGCTAATTTTTTTGAAAAAAGCTTGTTTTGATGAAAATAAATTCTGAAATCAAGCAAAATTATGGCCCTAATGTCCTCCAGGGACGGAGCAAAAAACCTCCTATCTCCTGCCTTAGATTCTCCTTTGTACTGCATTTGACAAGTATTTTCCGTTATGGCAAGCCTACACAAAGGAATCTGCCTCTGGGGAGGGGGTTTAATGCATATCCACGTTACATCTGTAGAAAACCGACCAAAACTCCAGAACCGTTAGATCCGAACGCGGGACCTTCACACTTCGGCCATCCACCATGCTCGTACAGAATTTGAAATGTGGAAAGCAAATGGAGCTCGTATTCCCACTTTGTTGAGAAATTAAAAACAAGAAGGACAAATCATGCCAAACTCATCGAGTATAAAACACTTTCTAACACAACCGTCCTTTATCAGCCAAATTTGGAAATATTTTGGGATTAAAGATTCGATTTATACTTGCAAATCATATGTCATGATTTTTCAAAACACAGTCAAAGGTGGCGTTTTAAAAACTATGTTTTTTGTATCATTGTTGATTATCAGTGTAAATGTCCTATTCTAAAATGTTTGAAGCATTTAGAATGTTGAGTAACCTAAAATCACTCTGCCACAAGATTTAAATACTTTTTCTGTTTTATAAAGAACCTTAAAACTGAAGCAGTTTCTTCGCCTAATTTTACAAGAGAATGACCTTTACCCTGAGTTGCATTTTTGTGAATGCTTTTAGCAAGAAACATTTATTGCGAAGGAATAGATTACAAAAGTCTTATTTGCGCATAGTCTTCTTAGCGCTTCTTTAATCTAGAGAATCTGGCGTTTTCTTTCTGGCGACACGATTCAGAATCTACAAAAATTTCCTGACAAAGGGTACGACACCACAATGTAGAAAATTTTCATCTCAGTATTCATCTATTAATGTCTGGGTGTGTCCCAAAATTGTGCAGTGCAATGTTAAGCATTTAAAGAACGCGGAAAAAACGAGGAACACGGATCTGAAATCTCTGCCGTACACCTTTTCAATGATGAGAACGGGCAGGTTAACATTATTTTCTAACCACTGCCCTTGTAGCTTAATTATGGCAATATTTGTTCCTGTAAAATATACACAAAAGCTACATTTGCGTTTTCGATTAGGAACAAAACTTCGAATTCTAAACCAAGGAAACAACATGCATGACATGTACTAATTTGTCCGGCAACGAACAAGTCGATTAAACTCTTTTCCTCTCAGAACACTGAAAGTGCAGCAGCACCGGCTTTAACAAGAGCTTAAGAGGATAAACACCTCTCTGTCTCCTGTGGTTCGTGTAATGCTAAAGGGAGATAATACACGTTAAATATCCTGTGGCTTCAATGTCCTCCATGTTCAAAGGATAGATCTGTTGTTATTGTTGTTGTTGTTGTTGCTAATGCTCTCTGGCAACGGCGTTGCGGTGTCAGATCCCCCTATATAGGCAGGCGATGGGCCGAAGGAGCGGTTTCCATTTCAATGAGCCCCAGTGGGAGGAAGTCCGTCTTAGCTCGGGGTCCCGTAATTTTGAACCAATTCCAGAGGAGGGACCAACCCCCTGAAATCGGCACCCCCAGAGGTATCGTTTAACAACTTGGAGGACTTTGGAGCCACGACGAATTTTACGTGCACCAGCTCCCATTAGCGTACACGGTTCCACAGCGGACGGGCCGAGAGGGGGAAGTCCCTCCCAAGCACTGGCCAAGCCAGATGCTGCTTCACTTGCCGTGTTCTAATGGGAACGGAGTTTAGCTCCAAGTCCACTGTCACAGCGCCACTCATCTGTATCACATATTTTTTAATGTACGTAAAATCAAAATTAAGTTTTGCCCATGAGGGACAACACTGTCCTACCTACTAAGCGCCCTCACAATGAAATAACCTACATCTCCGGTCCTCGTAGTGGTCAAACCTATAGTTGGCAGAGGGACTGAAAATGAAAAAAAGCATGCACGTATTTTATATTGTTTCAAATCGATTAACATCGCTAAAACGAATATTAAACATCCACTTCTATTTCATCGTAATGTATAGGAATACTTTTATATACACCTGCAAAAAAAGTTTGCAATGTCATAAACCACACCATTTTCAATGGAATGCATCCAACAGTACATGTCAATAACCCATTTTCATTTGACGGACAGTGTAAGATTCCCAGATCCGCACAAAAGGGCAGACTTGGTGTCGCCTTTCCAGACAGTTTGTTACAAGGGAACCCGCCCCTTCAAAGAATTGCGGAAATTGATCGCGTCTACGTGAGCGGGACCTGAAGGTGCCTTCTAGCGGAGACGTACAGGCGCCATGTACGGACCAATTGGGAATCCTTGAATCCACCCTCGTCTTTAGATATATCCAATAAGAAATCTATGAAAAGATGAGATGGGGGGGAGAAGAACCGGAAGATAGTCCCGGAGTTGGGGAGTTCGGAGCGAAGAGCTGGAGAGGTGAGGTCGAGAGAGAGGGCCTCCGCCGACAATTTTTTGAAGTCCGATCGAAGGACCGTAGGGCGCTGCCCTCTAAACTGTTTTTTTTTTTTGCAAGTCCGGTTGTGGACAGAAGGGCTCTGCCCGTGTGAAAGGACTAGTCTTCTATTGGAAGTCCTATGGACTCTTAAATTACGTGTATATAGCATCATATTTGATCAAGATTGTTTTAAAATTGTAAATAAATAAATTATTATCCTGTAAACGGAACTTAGCTGTAATTCTCAACGCTACCATTCCACACCCAAGACGTTACAACAGATAAAATGAAATCATAGCGATGTTTGTATCTCTCTATTCTAAAAAAAAGTAAAGGCCGCTGGCGCTGTCAAAGTTTGTGGACCTATCTCCTCCTAAACCGTAGGGATTTGAGTTTCGACTAAGGTGCCCCCAGATCCGAAAAATTCCGAGTAACCTGCTAAGCTGATTTAAATTTCGAAAATCGAATTATTTTAGAAGATATTTATAAAAAATTGAAAAAATAAACCGAATGGCTGCCAGATTTGGCATAAAATCATTCATTCCTTTGCAACAAAGCGTTTCGAAGTATCTAGAATCGTGTGAAATTTACGAACATGAGTTAGAATTACGCCCGTTTTACGCCAAAATAAAAACTATATGAAATAAGTATCTCAAAATGTGTTACATAAAGTTGACAATTTTCGAATAGTAAGTTCGCTTAGACAACAGGAGTTTAGAATTAGCGATTATTCGTTTTTCCAAAACAGAATAACTAATATCTTGAAAATGAAAAATAATTAAAATGCAGATTATTTTAAAGCCGGTTCTCGTCCAGCTGGATTATTTGCTACCAGTAGAAATATTTGGCGGCGTTAACTATGCCGTTATAGCAGTTATAGTACACTTTGGATATTTGCTAGCGCGACGAGATGGTATAATTCGTGGTGTTAAGTACGCCAACCTGCAAACGATTATGTAAATGAAAATATGGATAACGGTTTTCCGGTAACCTTAAATGAACAGTAAATATAGGTTGTGAGCATGTGTAAATCGCCAAATAATGAAAAGTCGCCATGGGTGGCAGGCTATTCTATCTGTTCCGTAGCTTTTATTAACTTTACATGTACGCAAGTCGCCAAATAATGTAAAATAGCCATGGGTGGCAAATTCGCAAGGTGTCCAATAGGTTTTACATTATTAAAAATACAGCTGAAACATATGTTCTGATTTTATTACGCTTTAGCTCCCAATTAATATAACTTTTGAATGGCAACATTAAATATCATTGTGTTTCTGAGGAGTGCAAATAATTTTTCCAGCGATTATAAGCGAAGTCCGCACTCCAGGTGGAGTATAGCTCAGGACCCGTACAACACGGATTCCCATAACAAAATATCTTCCGTGTTATGAGGGGTAGGGGGTCTACTGTAGTGTGAAGTTTAAATTTTTATGTACCAATGAAGATGCAAGAACCAAGCAATGTGTAGCTCAGTAACATTCTATCTGATCCAATCTTCGGGTTTTGTCTGTTGAAATTATGTCTTACGAATAAGCCTGATTAGGGGCCGAATGCCTCATACTTTAAGCGAGCGTAGCGAGTCTGGGGGCCTTGGCCCCTAGTTTAAAAAAAAGAAGCTGTAATTAGATTTTGTTTAAATATTCAATCATCACAGCTTTTCAGTCTGGCAACGTCTTCAAAAATCTTTCAACTTTCACAGATCAATTCTGACTCTCGAAAATGAATGAAGGAGGAAAATATAGATTCTCGATGATGTAATGTGGCAAAATTATTGATAAACGTATTTTTTAATGTGAGTAAAATCATTATTTTTCAAGCTGGAAAATAATTATCGTTCACTGAACTGTCAGATGTAAGTGTTCGCATAGGTTGAATTTATGTTTTAAAGATTATGTTTCAAGATAAAATTGTAAACTTGTCTTCTCTGTGATATATGTTGTCTGAACTACGTTTTGACCCTTTAACGCTCAGTGTTCCCGCTCTGGGAACACCAAACACTGACGTTTTGACTGTTGCCAGTCACGAAGAATAGATTTGATTTCTATAAAAATAGTTGCGGGTGACATAGCTCCAATGGAATCCTTTACTTTTTAGCACGTCATTTCCCGTAAAAAAAAATGGTCACGATTATTTTTAATAGCACTGACATCTGCTGAAAAATGGAAGAATGTGAGAACAGCTGGATAGATTGCCCAATGCTGAAAAAAGGGCAGCCGTTGCCATCGCTCGACTTAACTACCAGCAAGATGGCGGACGATCGAAACGTTCATCGCGTGCCACAGATCTAGAGACCCTTTTTTGACGCAGCTGGCTGTGCCGCACAGCCAGCTGTCGAGCGATGGCAACGGCTTCCCTTTTTGCAGCATTGGGAAAAGGTTGCGCCTCAAAGGGTTAAGGTATATTAAAAATACTGACGATTTTTTGCTTTCATTTTCGTGAATTTTTGCTGTTTAGTGGCGTGAGACAGGAGATGAAAGTTCGACAGTAAATATTTCCCTATGTCGTTAGGCAATAAAGTAATCAACATGTTTCTTTCAGTTTGTGACAACTAGGAAATGCATTCCCGATCACGCGGGAACGGGAATCTCACAAATGTTTGTGGGACTAGTGTCGCGGGATTAGGAGCGTAATCCCAGTAAATCGCAATTGAGAAATAAATTATTTTTATTTCAATTTTACGTCGCCTTCTCAATCATCAATTGGCCACGAATTTTTGCATAAGATGAAGAACCAGTGATCATGGGCGCTTATACATTTTGGCAAGGAGGAGCCATAATCCCCCACCCAGCTATGTTATTGTTATGGGATTTGCATTCAGGTACAACGCAGAAGTGCTTCAACACTAAATATTGTTTATTTCTGGGTCGGGACCCTTGACGTATCGCTATCCAAACAATCATATGGCTACCCATGTAAATGATGTCTTTAAAAGGTGAACTTCACTTAACTATACAGTGGTTCCTCTTAGGTTTTTATACAGATTTCAAAAAGATAGAAAGAAAAGAAAAGGAAGCCTTTTATCAAGTACTTTTGTATTCTCTATCAAAATTAGATCAAGTCTAGGAAGAGGAGTGCCTCTTTACGTTGTCTTTTTTGTATTCTTCTTTTTTAGCGATTTTTTTGCCAAGAGAAATGCCGGGCTTATGAAATTATTAATGGTTTTGAATATGATTGGCAACAGTTTGGCAACTCATTTGACGGAAAAATAGTTTGGCAGGAATGACCGCCGGCATAATACGTAAGTACCTAATTATCTTATCATTATTAAAGTTAAACTTGGTTGTGCTTAAAATTTTATTTTTCTACTTTTTTCTGTTGAAATTAATTTGTAGTTGAATGAAATGTCAATCCCGCGGGATCAACAAATCTCAGTCCCGAAATCCCGCTAAACGGGAAAGAGTGCGGGATTGCATTCCCTAATGGCAACTGCCAGAACCCGCAAAACTGACTGTTTTGCAGGTTTTGGCAGTACGGGAAATGTTTTACTCGTTAGCTAATGCGAACGCTGCAGATCACTCAATTTCCCATGTTTACATACTTGAAAAGTAGTTTGGAGAACCGAAATCCCAGTAAACAGCTACAGTGAGTGGTCTCTCCTATAGTCAAACTACGTCGTACCAACACATAAATGAAAAATCAATATTTTCGGTCATAAGAAGCCGCTCTGTTTTCTTTTTTTTTTTTTTTTTTTTTTTTTTCCAAGCATACAACTTTTCTGTGTTTATAAACTGGAACTCGTAAAAACTTTTATTTCCAGAAATTAAAAGTTATGGCTAATAAAGCATAAAGTACGATTTTTAAACATCCGTTAATATAAATTACGACGGCGTTTGTAAAGTGTTCTTTTTCTAATGACAGCATTTATTCTTCGCATGTTTTTAAATGAAGTACACAAACTTAGGCATTTTTTTAGCATTTATTTTAATTTCTTTCTGAAACAGGCAATAATTCTTGTTTTTATCTGTGGGACTTCGAGACTAGTTTATATTTTGCACGTAAATGTAACTCTGCCTCATCAATTAATTTTTGTTTTTACATCGTTTGACATGTTTTTTTTTTTACACACTTTAATCTGATATGTTCTTTACTATTTCAAGTCGGTTCTTTTTTTAAGTTACGAGGATTATTGGAAACGCGTATTAATTAGCCACACAGCTTCCTCACACGACGTTCTTTAAGAGACGTTTTAAAACATATTTGACAGTTATTTTGATTCCCAGCCATTTATTATATAAAACGATGGAAATAACTATTTTTATCTCCCAAATATAAGACTGTTTATTTTAAAATAGCGATCTTCTATATATATGAAAGAGGAATCTTGTTTGTTTGCCCGTTTGTTCGCTATAGGCGTCTGGACCGTTCGTCGAATCTGGACCAAATTTGGCACACGGACTAAATAGGACAAGAGAAAGCTAATGTCGAAAAAATGAAATTAATCGGATTAATAGTTTTTTAGTTATTTTATGTTTTGTCCAGTTTTCGTCCATTTTTCGTGCTATATTAGCACGATGGTCAAAATCTTGATGCATCCTTAATTTTATGAGTCCATGTTTTATGTTTCCACGTTTCGTAATTATCTTTATTCAGCGTTTCAATTCGTCAAGTTGTCATCGTGGGTCATAGGTTGTCATCGAACCACGTTTGCAATTGTAAGGAAAGATCAGGAAACCCTCCTACTTCCAGTCGATGAAATAAATGTAAAGGAAGAATAAAAGAAAAAGAAAAAGGGGTGAGAGATAAAATGACATGGTCAATAAATACCGCTTTAATATGGCATTAATGAAACTAACAAATTAGGGGGTTCAGGGGGGGGTCTCCCCTTGACGAGGCCCAAACAGCCGAATTATATATATATATACATAGGTGATTGGAAATTAGTTCTACAAACCTTTAGGAAGGGTAGGGTAAACCAAGACGGTTCAGAATGACATACGAATGTGGGGTCGGAAATGTCGTTTTCCTGTACCTGTTAATAATCACTTTAGAAATGTTAAGTAATAGTAAACTTTACGACCATGGTTTTTTCAAAAGCTAATCAATTTTTCACCGATTGCACTTGATAAAAATTTAATTCAGAATTTTTTCTTTCGTTACTGATAAAAATTGTGGGAGGAAAGCCCATTCTTTATGAAACTTGGTTAATAAAAATTATATGCACCATTTCAACACTTCCTGCAAAGTGATTATTAACACTTTGACAGTTTGAATACTGTTGATGATTTACAGAAATGCTTAGTGTTCCTTTATGTTTATTTACTTTATAATATTACTAAGTTATAATATTTAAATGGAATTAAAAATTTCCCGCTTGACAGATAATCGTCATTCACAATATCGAATTTTCAATTAAATACAATAATATTCTGCCTGAGCAAATTCGTTCCTGGAAATCATACAAAAATTTAAGAAGTGTTACTTTTGGGGAATTAATTGGGGTACTATTTCTTGAAAAAAAAAAGGAGTCTTATTTCCTACCTTATGTGTTTTTGAAATTTACATGCAACACTTGTATTTAACGGTTAAAGAATTAAAGAAACAGTATGAATTTTCTTGGCACTCCTGTATACGCCTTTTAAAAGTCGGCAATAATTAAAACTTATTTTTGATAAGTGAAGTACTTACGGCGAAATATTTTTACATAACCTTGCTCAAACTTTCATTTAATTTCCTCTAATAAATGACTGTTACTAATTTCCTATACGCTCAGATACAAAAATACAAAGTTTATGAGATAACCCAATTAACCCTTAACTTCTTGAAGCTATTAACGTTAAATGTCTGTCCTATACTTGAAATATTTTGTTCTGGAGAAAATCGTTCGTCAAATAGGTTTTTGTCTGCAAAAGATTTTCTTTCCCTTATACGGCATTCATAATTACATTAAACTAGAAGGTAAAACCTGTTGCGGAGGCAATTACAACGGGCGCTAGAAAACACATTCGACAAAAATATGTCTAAATATATTTAATCTTTGTCCACTTAAAATAAATCATCCTAAATTCAATTTTTATTATATTCCGAAATCGGAAATGCATTTTCTTCTAAAAACAGGCGAAAACTTTTCGCATGCGAAAGATTTCGTTTCACTGGGAACATCCGTTTTTATATCAATGTTTCATGCAGCGGGAATAATTTTATTTCGGAAAAAAAGGTAGTTCAGAAAAACTTTTTTAAAGGAATTTGAATAGCAATTTTCCCTTCAAAACCTGATACTGTGACTTCAGTATGATGTCATTATCACTTGAGACACCTAATTTTGTCACGCAAATGATTAACTTTTCTTACTCTCGGAAATAAAATAGAGCTGAAAACAGCGAAAAATCGCTTGAAAATTAGGTAACCGGTGGATTTTCTGATTTTTAAAGTAGCGCAGATTATTTTCTTTATTTTTTTGTACAAAATTATGAAAATTCTCAAGCGTATCGTACAAGCGGTGTAGAAGTAGCTTTTATTAATTTTTTGTGCTTAACTTTTTGGAATAATGGTAATAAAAGTTTTATCTTGGAGTGGTTTAGCGGGAATTGTTCCAGAGTCAGTGAATCAGTTAGTCAGGGATCAGTGTAACTACATAGTAACATATCATAACCCAGACATTTGCAAGCACATGAGTGTTTTTTTATGGATCTATCAGCTATCTACGTCGTTTAATGTGCTTAAAAAATTTTCGAAATCGGAAATGCATTTCCTTAATCGGAACTACGCCCTGAACAATATTTTATTTTTGTAAAAATGTACTTTACTTTGTTCGATACATTTTTAGTACGTTCTCTGAATCAATATTCCTCAACAGTAATCAAATCACGTGCGATTTAACCTTTTTGTTAAATTCGTACATTCTCGAGTATTCTTAATTTATTTTCTTTTACTTTTTACATAGCGGAATACTAAAAAAATATAAATAAATAAATGAAATTAGAGTAAAACATAAAAGCTTTCTCCACCCAATCTCCCTAAAAGCTCCTCCATTGTGTTTGAAATGCGGCCATTTACATAACAAATCAGCATTGTATTCAACTCATGGAAGATGTAAATATTTTATTGTACTTTGGATAGCAAAATTGCGCTCTTTAAAGTAGGACACGTTTATGCTATTTGCAAAGGGAAACTGATTATATTTTTAAGCGCGTTCACTTTAGAGCCATTTTTTTTTAAATTTTGTAAATTTCGATAACCAATACCATTTTAGGGCAATATTCATTTTTTTATCACTTTGTACAAAGTCAAAAAGTATTAGTCTGTCTGTCTGTCTGTGCTATCTTTAACTGCAGATTATATCCGTTGATTGCCACGAGATTCCTATATGCTACTGATAAGTGCTGGATAGAACTAGACGATAAATCGATAATTATTGAAATCGCGATCGCAGTTTGGCATCGATTCATTTCCAACTCTACAATGCATCGCGTTTTGCGATGATGTTCAAAAATATATGTAAGCCCGACGTTAGTCGACGTGAAATTGCATCTGTATGAAGCACATCTACCATAGGGACATTTTACACCATCTGCCACTAGACAAAAGGTCATTAGTTTCCAAGCTGGTCTTATATATTAAAAACTTTTAAGCGCGCGGTGTCCTTTCCATAAGAATACAACTCTTACATTTTTACTGCTTTGATTCACGACGAATAAATTTGATTTCATTGAAATACTTAAAATGGACATACTTATACAAGAATCCTTTACTATTTAGCATATAATTTCTTGTAAAAATTATCTACTGCTTGTAAAACTGGTATCAGAATTATTTTTATCAGCATCGGCCTCTGCTAAGAATTGGAAAATGTCATGAAAATATAATTCTATATCGAGGAAAAATTAGGTAGGTTGCCTAAACTCTGTGGTAATTTGATCGATTAGTTTCGATGGACGATTCAATCGACCGCCATTTTGCTGGTGGTTAAATCGAGCGACGGCAACTGCTGAACTTTTTTCGGCATTGGGAAATGTTTGCGCTTCATTTGTTGCATGAGCTAGCCGCAAAACTAGAGTTCTGTTACAATAGAAGCTCGGGAATAGTTGCTATGGTGTTTTGAAAGATAGTGATGATCCATGGATATCGTCGGTTGAGTTCTTGGCGGAAATGCCATGTTTCACTGAAATGGAGTAATTCATTCCATTTGATGGCCCTAATACGGTGTCTTTGCAATCTTTTTGCATTGAATGTGACCAATGATTATTCGGAATTTAATTGATATTTAAGAGTAATACAGTCTGTATCGTCTGAAAGTACATAATTATTATTTATCCATTCTTTTTCTATTCGACATTACTTAACGAATTTGATTACTTAACTACGCCGTCATACTTCCTTGTTGCAATTTTTTATGCGTAAGAATGCTTCTAATATAACTGAGAGAGAAAATATTATAAAGTATACTGCATATAAATTCTTAATTATTTTCACATAAAGAATTCTATCGGACATTACTTGATTAGCATCTTGGAATTTTAAATATTTTTTATATTTATTTCAGTTTATGAGAATCAATCTTCCCAATCACAGCTTGAATTTACGTCTCGTGCAAACTTTAATTCTCGTGACCCTCGGTACGGCATCTAAGGCAAACCTTATTTTGGCACCCCGCTTTTTCGGAAACAAAACTGATTTTGTCGCCCCCCCAAACTAGCGGTCGCCCGTTTGGTCCTTCTAGTCGGAGGCCTGACCCAATCCAGACAAATCTATCCGGGTTATCTGACTTCAGATATACAAGAGTCCCAGCATACTTTCTGACATACGAGCTGTCATTAGATCCATTTATATCCAAGCGCGAATTGGAATTCAAGATACGGACGATCTATAAGTGAAAGTGTGAAGTTCAATTATTTCACAAAAGTTCAGTGAAAAAAAAATCTACTACTATATAGGTTTATCGACACATGCTTGGATTTTCTTTTTTACTGTATATATAAATAGAAAATCCAATCATAAAAAAAAATATATTCTAATACATAAATGGACCTCTAGCGTCCATTCCATTCAACCAATCGGTGAGATTTCGGATACAGTTATTCAGTGGTGTGAGTTCAGGATGCTTTGAAGGGAACAAAGTGCCGCTTTCGGTTACAGTTATAGGAAACTTGAAATTTTCGAATGGCAACGCCCATTTTCCTGATTCCAAAACCTCATACAACATTGGAAAGGTGGGAAAAAAACGGATGTTTGATAAACGTATTTTTTTTTTCCACGCACAAAAACGCAGTCACGTGCGTCTACGGACACGCCCAAAAATAGCTCAAGGAAGAACACTAAGAATTTGTGACTTTTTTTAAAGCGATTAGAGAAATTAACTACTCGCTATGTCGCAGTATTTACGAAAATATGACTGAATTGGAAATAATTTTATAATAAATGAAATTGCAAATATGACCAGTGTTGTAAATAATTGCACCCCTCCTATGGGAGGTACTGAACACTGGCGGCCAGGACTATAGGTGACGCTAGCTAGTTCGTGACATAAAATAGCAGAGAGCATTTAGAACCATTATCAGCATGTAGCAGCGAGAAGCGAGAATCACTGTGTAAATTGGTGTTTGTTCTGAGCTGCAAACTTCTGACAAATATGTAAAATCATATTCTGTGCTTAATTAAAAAAAAAAAACTTCATGGTATTTTAAACTAACTATACAGTGATACTGAGATATCCAGAAAGCAGATAAGCTACTTTTAGACGCATAGTTTTAGCCATGTGCTTCTTCAGATTACAGGCGATAGAGGTATGCATTCAATTCTAGGCAAATGCAAAGAAGGATTCCATTTCTTTGTGTCGTATGTTAGTGTGGTGTTATCATGATATCAACGATGGGAGTAAACGAGATTCGAGCCATGAAACTTCAGTCTTTTGGGATGCCAAGACATTCGCGGAGAGAAGTGTGGGTTAAATATAGTACAATCTAAGATTGTACTGCAGCTGAAAGAGCCACTTACGTTTATAATTTCTTTAAATATATTTTTTTATAATAAATACATTTTTAACCCTTTTGTATTACTTTATCTCGTTCCAAAAACCTTTTTAAAATTAATTTTTGTGACTTTTTTGCAGTGGTCACATTCCACTCCATTTTTCTCGGTGCTTTTATTAAAAGCTTTTTGTAAATCTGTTTTCGAATTGAAATAATTGATATTATTTATCCTCTTGACTCTTTTGGTTTAGTAAACTTGTTATAGCTGTTAATGAAAGTCAAACATCTAGAATTATTCTAAATTAAAATAGATTTAAGCTAAATAAAAAAGAAGGTGGTTATATTTACATCTTTTCCTTTACTTTTTTTAAGAGTACCTACTCCTTAGTTTATTGCCCATGTTGTTTCAGGAAGCTAGAGAAAGATATCAGTTTAAACGATATATACCTTGTTTTAGATAATTATTCAATTCCTTTATCAAATTATGATTATGAAATCAATTTATAGGTCGCTTTTTATTGTATCGCATCAGGTAAATAATGTAAAAAATTTGACAATGAAAGCTGAAATACTTTACTGTGGTGAAACAAAGTTTGACAATTAACTACTTATAGCTGACAAGAAAAGGAAAGTGCGCTTTTGATTAAAGTAATAGATTTCAAAAGCTGATATTTAACTTGATTTATTGCCCATTTAGTTTTCTTCTTAAGCTTCTTGAGTTTCATCTCATTATTATTCCTAATGCATACTTGTAGTTGACCTAAATCAAAATCCGTGAATGCTCTAATGTTCCTTGTGTTGATTGATTTTATGTTTCTATTATTACTGCATTTAGTTTATACTATTGGTAAAACTTTAGCTACCAAGAATGCACTTATTTCAAGTTTTAAGTGAAATTTCAAATCTGTCATTTGTTCAAAGCGGCAAGTTAAGTGGGAGAAAAAAAACTATGCACGTCTGAGAGCAAATCTGAAGAATATGATTAAAAATTGCGAAAATATATTTTAAAAAATTCTTGAAATAATTTTAAATGCAATCTTATGAAAATTACTACTTAGAATCTTGGTAGAATTGTTTATTCTAATTATATTATTTAATAGAGCAAGTTATTTATGTCACACATTACAGTAACATGAAAAACGGAGCATCTAAAATTATTAACTTTAAGTAATTGCTTTTCTAATGACTCATCCGTAAAACAAGCTATGTGCGAAATGAACGAGCAACAAAAAGTCCAATTTTATCTTAAATTAATGAACATCAGCTTTATTTAAAAAATCGTATTTATTCAAATGCTTACACTTTTGTAATTACATGAAACTAAATAACGTGTCTTGAATCATAGTTTTCTTAGTTTAAAGCGTTTAATGTTAATTTTAACGTATTATTTTCTGTCACTAGTCATTAATGGTAAACGTACAGAAGCTTACAATTAATCATTGTTACTATGAGGAATAGAATGGTAATCATTTAGTTCTGTCTATTATTTTCATAAAGCGTTTTAATTAAAGTGAGACCCAGACATTCTAATTTTTAGTTAGAGCGGAGCAACTTTTGAACAATTTATTAAATGATAAATTAGAAGAGCGAAAAAAAGAAACATCTTAAAAATTTTAAAGTTGTTTTTGTATGTGTGTCTGCAATTACTAAACTATATTACACAAAAATGCTCATAGATTATTTTTACCGCAATGACCATCTTTTTCAAAAAAGTTAAAAATGGTAAAGTCTAATATTTCTTAACATAATAGTGTTTATTAAGACTATACATATACACCTAAATAGTTTTAAAATTTTAAAAGAACTTTATGAGAAACGTCATTTGAAGTTCTTGTGTTTTGGGTAAAAAATCTTCTAAATCCTCTATTGCCTCCTTAATTAAAAAAAAAACTTAAAATATTAAAGCTACAGCCTTTAGACGAGGTGGTTATAACATAAGTGATTCTAGAACCCGTTCTGCCTGTCGGATTTTGATGAAACTTGGTATATGCGTTATATGAATGGAAAGATTTCTTCAATAAAAATATAGATCGAATTTTCACCCCCAGGAGGAATTGTAGTGCCTAAAGAAAGACAAAAATCTGCCAGAATCATTAAAATTTATTCAGTCACAGAATGTGCTCAACGTTCACTTCAGTGACATCAATTACGTATTGAAATCGCATTATAACGTGTTCGATCTTCAATCGTTGCTCGAGGGATTTTAGCTACGTGGCGTGTAATGCTGGCTTTTAACTCAGGTAAAGTTCTAATTCCTCCTCCATATTCACGGTCTGTTAGGAATCCCCACAACCGCAAATCACCGGGATTTAAGTCGGGTGAACGAGTAGGCCAGGCTTCCGAAAAAGTTCAGGATATGACACGATTTAACCACAGCAGCAGTGACATCTTCAACAATTTTATTAGCGCAACCGGTTTCCGCCCTTATCCTAGCAACATACACAAGTCTCCAGTCTCTTCTAAAATTTCATAGTCATCTTCTTCAAACAGTTCTTCGACATCGACCCTTTTCACAATCCCTTTAAACGATTATATGCACTGCACACTTTGCAACTAAGCTATTGCTGCCGCTCGGATAAGATAATTTTACAAGTAAAACTCCATCTTTCTTCTGTAAGAGCTTAATTAAGAATGGCAAAAGCAAGCAGAATTATTTTCTGACTCTCACTGCAAGTCTCTTCATAGGTTTAACTAATTTGCATGATGATTCTTTGGAAAACGCCATCTGGTGGTTAAAGTTTGAACTATTTTTTATTGCAGAAATTTTTCCCCGTGTTCTATAAAACGTATATAGCAAAATTTTCAACATAATCTCATAGACAGAACGGGTTCTAGAGGGTATGAATTAGGTCTCTTATTTTACAACCGTCCTGTATTAAATCTTAATGCATATAAAAATACTAAAAGAACCACAATGTACCTAGAGAAGCTTAACTAGTAAAAGAAACATTTATATTTTGAGTTTTTAGGAGCACTGTAAAAACTCTTGAAAGCCAAACTAGACAGTTTTGTAATTTATTTTTCAAAATAATCTTCAATACTTTCTGGCTAAAAAACTTATAAAAATGAAAAACTGTCAATTATTACAGCATAAAAATGTGATAAGTTAAATAATTTCGAAAATGAAGATAAATTTCATATAATTGGAAATCACTAAGCAAGTTATAATAAAATAAAATACTTAATACACACAAAGACCTTAAATATTATAAAAAGTTCTTTTTTTTTGTGGGCGGGGGATGATTATAAATAACGACTGCAGTTTGATTTATACTCAGAAAAATAAACTTTGCACCAGAAAATGGGTATATTAAGTCGTAATTCACCGTTTCGATGCCTGTTCGAGCTTTTCAGAAATTTTAAATTTACAACTCGTTTTACGGAATTCGACGATTCACGTAATACCTTTGAACTGATATGAGACTACATTAATCAAATAAAAAATTTAAATTTACATCATCAATGACATGTCATAATTTATGATGAATAAAATAAGTTTGTAATTGTTCTTTTTTTTTTTAAGGCTTCAGATTCTGCTACCCTGCATTGACGAAAAAGCAGAAAAAAAAAGTTTTACAGACGCATTGCATTGCACTAGCTTGTAACTTATTTTTTGGCTTACGTTAGATTAAATTTGTAGAATTCACTAGATCAGCCTTGCTGAGTCATAATAAAAAAGATGCCATAACTCATTTTAATTTGCATTTTATATTTTAACTTAATGTATCTTTTTTCCACACTAAAGAATACTTAATTAAGAAATAGCAGTTTTAAGACTTTCTACTTGTTAAAGTTAGTAAAATCATGTTGACAAATTGATTTCCAATTGTAGGGGATTACTGACAACCCCCAGCTTATTAATTATCTCAGATTATGGGGATTCTGACAGGGACCCAGTCATTTGTAAATTTAGTTAGTTGGATATGGGCGTCTAATACAGATTAATTATAATATTAATAGAAAAAAAAGAGTTGTTAAAACGGGTAAAATTTTGCTTTAAAATTTTTATTTTATTTTTTCATTGGTGGAAAGAGGAAGGTATAGGGAGTTATTTAAGTGGCAATTATTTTGATTATCAACAATGTAGAGTAGCAGGATACAATCAAAAATAATTTTTGTCTATTTCTGCTCAATGATAAATATTTCGTTAGGTTTGTTTATTTCAAAACGCAAGATATTTCTCAGATAACTTATAAAAATAACACTTTTAGCCAAGCTAATAAGAATCTACGTGAACAATGAATACTGTGAAATAAACTGAAAACAAATAAACTAAAAAATCACACGAATAGTGGGTGCATTAAAATTTTAAACTATAAAAAAAGAGTTAAAAAGAATAATTTTAATGAATATTTATATAATTATATTTGTTATACGATCACGTAAAACGCTTCTATGTATAAGTAATTAAATTTTTTCCTGTACTGAGCAAGAAGAGAAGAACATTTTGACACAAAAAAGAAAATATGAACTCGTGCTTTTTCCACTTTTTTTTACTAAATTAAATTTATACTCTTATCGTTCATTCCCTTTTTGTCTAAATTTATCCAAAAAATGCGAAAAGGGAAAAAAGAAATATCTCCGAACAAGTAACGGAAGGTAAATTTATGAATATTTATATTGTTGTGAATTCTGCCATCACGTCTATCACTTTTATAAATAAATAATTATTTTTTTTTTGGAACAAAACTAAAAGAAAAAATAACTTTTTATACAAAACTAAAAAAAAAAAATGGACTCCCGTCTTTTTCCAGAGCCATTACACGAAATTAAATTTCTGCCACTGGCTGACTCCCTCCCCTTCCCCCTTAACTGTTCTAGAAACTTCTAAAGACTTTAGAGAAAGAAGAACAAAAAATACTTGCACTGCCTTTGGACAAACTTACTTTCTTTTCATGGCTTGATGCATCTCAAAATTCAATAATCCCACGGAAACTCGCGCGGAAAGTCATGCACCACATTTCAAAGCATCCACAGCTTGTTTGATCTTGAGCGTCCTTCCGTTGCCATGGTGCCGGCGTGTCTGAATCCTTCAGCGCCATCTGTAAGGAAAGTATAAGGGTAGTATAACAATACTTTGAAACATTAAAGTACGTGGAGAAAATCAGTGCCGCGGCGTTGAAATGTCACTAATAAGCGCGGCGGATTTGTGTTTGCAGTGCCGCCTCGCTAATCCAAAACTATCGCAGTGTACACTGTATAGTTCAAAATTTTTAAGTTTTTTATTTGAATTATCTTAAACTATTGAATAGTTCTGATATTTCAAACTTCTCTTCGCAATGTATTAACCCTTTGACGACCAGTGGTTCCGCCGTTAACCCTTTAACGCGCAGTGTTCCCGCTCTGGGAACACCAAACTCTGACGTTTTGACTGTTGCCAGTCACGAAGAATAGATTTGATTTCTACAGAAATAGTTGCGGGTGACATAGCTCCACGAGAATCCTTTACTTTTTAGCACGTTATTTCCCGTAAAAAAAACAGTCACGATTATTTTTAGCAGCACTGACATCTGCTGAAAAATGGAAGAATGCAAGATCAGCTGGATAGATTGCCCAATGCTGAAAAAAGGGCAGCCGTTGCCATCGCTCGACTTAACGACCAGCAAGATGGCGGACGATCAAAACGTTCATCGCGTGCCACAGATCTAGAGACCCTCTTTCGACGACAGCTGGCTGAGCGCGGTCACAGCCAGCTGTCGTCAAATTGGCGTCAATGGTCCATTGGGAAAGGGTTGTGCCTCAAAGGGTTAAAAACACTACCTTACTTCAGCTCTTCCACTGCTAGTCCCCAAAAAATATGGTTAAATGGTTCCAAAGCTGAAAAAGTGCATGCGTTGCCATTGATCAATTTAACTACCAACAACATGGCGGTCGATCGAACAGCCCATCTAGCGACCTACTCGATCGACAGCTAGCTGAGGGGCCTCAGACTGCCACAGCCTGGTTCTGGCTGTTCAGCCAGAACCAGCTGTGTCAGAAAACTTCTTTAGCTCTGTGCCGCCAGATGTGCTATTCGATCAACCACCATGTTGTTGGTAATTAAATGGATCAATGGCAACCTCTGCACTTCTTCAGCTTTGGGCATTCTATCCAGTTGGTCTAGAAACTTCTAAAGACTTTAGAGAAAGAAGAACAAAAAATACTTGCACTGCCTTTGGAAATTGATGTGTAGATGATTCCGCTTTAAAGGGTTAAGACTGCAAATCGAAGAATAGAAACCTGCTTCACGTTCTTGATACACAAATTCAAATAAACTAATTGTGCTAGGGACAAGAAAATTTTCGGGATGATTCTTCATAAGCTGCACTACACACTGAAGCGAAAGAAAATCGGATGCATTTTATGAAATTTCCGACAAACTCAAACATGGAGTTGTAGTGAAGTTTTTCAGACTGACATATTTTGCAAAATTTCCGATAGTTAAATTTTTTCCTAAAAGTGCTGTTAGTGATGCAGATTTATTGTTTATTACAGTGTATAATATAGCTTGTACAGAAATATTCTAACAGTTTCCAAGACCCTAACATAGTTTATTTGTATTCATGTACCATAAACTCATGCCTTTTTCGAAGTTAACTGGTTTTGTCTGAGACCCAAGATAATGAATTTTCAATGGCGTGATGATGCATTCTATCAGAAATGGGTCATTCTTTTATTTTCCCCTATTCCTTTTTAATCTTGAACGCAGGTTTAATCTGTTCCCTCTCATCTCTGAAAAGACGAAGCAGTGGAGACTTCTCTTCTGTGACCAGGTTGCTTTCTAGCTTAGAACTTTTAATCATGAGTAAAAGCTTAACGGCACACTTACACAAGAATGGGTTCCATCAGAGCATTTTAGTTCCATAATGGCAAGCGACTCTGGCCATGGAATCATCGCCAGTGCGTCTTTTCAGCTATGAGACAAAGCAGGAAAGTCTGAATTTAAAGCCCATAACAATGCAATAGGATTTTTCTTGAACGAAGGGGGGGGGCGTCGCCCCTTTTCGTTTTAGATAAGTTACTGACCGCAGATAAAATCCTTATTTAAGAAGAGGAAAGTGCACACTTAAAAACTTAGAGCCTTTTGATTGTTATTATTTAAAAATAATACTCGTCAGTATCATGGTAATGGAGGAGGTAGCAAACAAAAGGTGATTTCTCGCATATTGCAAGTTTTCAGAAGCAACGAAAAACGCCTTTTTGGAGCTGTAATCAGGATAGGAAAAATCGTTTTCCAGCACGGTCTTAGAGCAGGGAAAAAGTCCTTTGAGGCCAAGAAATCTTGTACCATCAAATATCCCCAATAAGAAGAACAAAATGACGTATCAAACTCACTTTCAAACTAAATATGAGAAAACCCCTTTTGCTAGCTAGCTAGCTCCCCAATTGTGTTTGTTTGGTATGTAAATACGGGGTACCGCAGCAGTGAGTTGACGCTTCGAATTTTGCCTCTCATAGCAAAGGTGATTACTCTGTCACCTATTCATGGAATGCTGTTTTTGCTTATAATTTTACAAAAAAATATAATTTTACAAAAATGTGAAATTCATTATTAGGTTTTTTCTTTCCTGCAATTCAATGGAGGCAGTTAGAAGTGAAGCTGAATAAACGAAGAAGGATTGAAAATCGATACTGTGAATAAGCGGTTCGCAACCTCTTAACATCGTGCCCCTCCCCCTCATATTTTCCAGCATACATTCAGTTTTTTAATCTTTAACAATGAACATTTAGTCGAATTTTCTTCAAAATAATGTTATCAGTAAAGTTTGAATGAACATTTGAAGCGAAAATGGATATATTCTTGAGTAAGAATGAGAATAAATAAGATGATTTTTAAAAACATGCATCACTACTTGCTCCTTGGTTTTTCTCGCGCCCCTGCTGTAAACGCTCTGCACCCCCCTTGAGGGGCACGCCCCACAGGTTAAGAAACGCTGCTGTAAATGTTTCGTAAGCCAAGACCAAAGTTGCATAAGGTTTTGAGTTGATGTCAGATCTGTAGCCACAAACTTGTCTTTATCTAACATGAGTGTTATACATTTTACTATCAGTGACGATAAAATTCTTTTCGGTATATTAGATTGATTTGCATATAACTTTGAAAAGCTTTTTGAAGTGACAATAACACGCATAATTCAGCTACGTATTTGAGTTAAGAAGGTCAAAAGCTGTAAAAATAAAAATTTTCTAGTTTTCAAAGAATGCTTACCAAATTGCAAAGCATTAAAGAGTGGATGCTTTATAAAATCTTCAAACAGTGAAGCATAAAGCTTCTAAAATAATACGTTTTATCAATTATTTTTTCAGAATAATTCACAAAACCCAGAGGCATGTTGAAAACACCAAAAAGAAAGATTTAGTTCCGATGGTACGAGTGATTTCGAAATATCAGTTCATATGTGTGAAATAAGCTTTTAGGAATAATGTATTAGATTCCATTCCTGAAATTGTTCCTGCTTTGTCATATTCGGCTTTGCAATTTCGAGTATAAATATTAGTTCGTTCACCACACTTCAACTCATTTAATTTTCACCATATAGCAATATTTTTTTCCCCAACAAAGAAAATGAAATTCATGAAAGAAGCCATTTCTCTTACAAAAAATGCCGAAACTAAACCAAAGGATTTCAAAAACTTAAAAACAAAATTTAAAGAAGGGATTGAAAAATTTAGAAACAGCATTTTAAAAAGGATCTTCAAACCTTAAACAAAAAGCG
This sequence comes from Cheiracanthium punctorium, assembly GCA_038373885.1. Taxonomy (NCBI): domain Eukaryota; kingdom Metazoa; phylum Arthropoda; class Arachnida; order Araneae; family Cheiracanthiidae; genus Cheiracanthium; species Cheiracanthium punctorium. The sequence goes on from JAWZYV010001487.1 coordinate 578,862, forward strand.
TGGAACCATAAAAGTAGATTAAAAATTTTCTGACAACTCTGGCTTGCCATGTTCTTTCTTTTTTTTTACTCTGTGTAAGTGGGTAATGTTGTGTACCGCCTACTAGCAATTTAAAATATTTAAGTTTAATGAATGCTGGGCAAAAGTCCGTAAAAACTTTAAAATCCATAAAATCTGTAGAAATTATCGAATGTAGAAAAACAGTTTGCAAGATTAGCAACGCTAGGTCAAGGTAATCTTTTAAGGCATGAACACCTGCAATAATAACTCTGTGCGTCAGTGCCACTTCCTGGATTTTTTTTTTCTTTTTTAAAAAATTCCCGTGACTTTGTGCAGTCTGTTTTTAAGTTTCCGAGGACTTTTTGCCCATCCTATATAATTAATGGCCTGCCAGCCTATTGCAACTTTTGCACTCAAGTGCGCTTTTTTTTAAAGTTTCAGCAACTTATCTCATGAATACTTCTATTTAACAAGTAAATACTTCTCCTAAATGCATCATTTTCAATTACCATTTTTCGTTTTTCGATTGCTCCATTCGTTTGTGTACTTTACGAATATTCTGCCATTCACTTGTACATAAATTTATCAACTTATTGATTTCTGGATCTTATTCCATTCAGTTGAGAAATATTTCATGGGCATTTAGAAATACTTCCTCCAAAAGTCAATAAATGCTGAGATTTCAAAATCGTATAAAGAATTACCTATGACATAAGCCTATTGAAAGTTAGAAGGAATGATATGAAAAATATATACATGGATTAAGGTTATTTTAATTGAAAGCAATCAAATATTGGCAGAAATATTTAGATAATGACATAAATTTACTTAATTTTTCATTAAATTAGTGACATTCTAGTTTTTTCCTTAAAGGCCCATATACCCGACTTCTGTTAATCACTCGCAATATTGAATCATCATTGAGGTATTGGCATATTTTAAATTTTTTTAATAATAATAATATCTAAAAAGAAAATAATTCAAGTCTAATTTATTAAATTTCATTGAAATAATGTCATTCATACTAAACATGTAATTGTTATAAGCCTATCAACTTTGTAGCAGAAATAACAAAAATCTACTTTGTTACATTTGTTTACAGTGATATCCACCACGCTACATAAATTATATGCAGATGATTATCTGTCAAAGAACTCATAAAACTGAAAAGTTTTCATTACATTAAAACCCGTTTATTACAATTATTTCAAACTAAAAACAACTCAATTAATATTGCGCTTAGTGGTACATTGATCTGAAGGTGGTGAAAATATTTCCTTATTATTCTTCGGCGTACATTATCGTCGTAGTGGGACGTTATATAGCTTAAAGTATTCCTCTTCAAACGAGCAATCTAATCCAAAAATACTTTTTCACAATGACCAGGTAGATTCTGAGATAATTAAAATCTACGGTGATTCGGAGCATGTATGCTCGAATGAAAATTTGGACACACATACATATTTTCCACGTAGCCGTAGTGTGATGCTATATAGCGTATAGTCTTTCTCAATAAACGGGCTATCTTAACGCAAAAACGAATTTTTCGGGCAGAACAACTAAGTTTTTAAAATCTTATAAGCGTGCTCTTGGGGATTCTACTACCAAAAATTCAAAAGTCCCCAAGGATTAGCAAACACTAAGTGATGAATGTGCAAATTGTATTTGTGCATCATTAAATTACAAATATTTAGTAATTCCGATCACGTAAAATGAAATCACTTAGAGTTATTTCAAATTCGCGTGTTTTAAACTGAAAAAATTACTCTGAAGGTGTAATTATTGCCTTATTCTTTCAATACTAGTGCATATTATTGTCGTACCGCGATGTTATACAGTCTAAAAGCTTTCTCATTAGAAGGGCTATTTAGTGCAAAATTTTTATTTTTCAAATCGAACCGGTAGCTTCTCAGATTACCTCTTTCAAACAAACATCATCTCTTTATTATGTAAATATAGATATACAGTGTGCGCCTAAAGTTCCTTAGAACTTTACAGTATATAAAAAGGAAAGAAATAAAGATGTGTGTTATGCAAGAAAAGGCTTAGATATAAGAGATTTTTTTAGAAGTTAAAAAGAAAATAGTTTAAAAAGTCACTGGTAGAGGGCTCTGGCATGCTAGAGATTCAACCAAATTATGTAAATGAATCTTGAAATAAAAAACCGTCAAAAACGAGGATTTCGTATTCGTTTCGGTTATCATTACCCGATCGAGCGTTGTTGGTGTTCCATGTGAATGGAAAGTGATGACTTTGACAAAATGTCGAATGACGAAACTACTGAAGGCGGAAAAGAGCCCCGTATCTTGCCCGGGGTACTGAAGATTATGAAATGATTCGAAGAAGCTGGCTTTCTGGAGGATCACCCACGAAACGGAAGACCCTCGTTGGCACAGGGCCGCATTACTGCTGTGGAAACATCTACGAACGAATGCTATGTGGGCAGAATCGTCCACAGGGAGTAGCTGTGCTCGCAAAGCTGCTAGGGTATTGGGTATGCTTTAGACATTGGCTCGACTCATTGCACCTCTATTCCTACATATTGCAATTACTGCAGGAATTAAGACACGACCATGAGAGAATCATTTGTCAAGTGGGCCATGTCAAGAACTGAGAGCAACCCTTAGTGGATGTTCAATGTTTTCTGGACGGATGAGGCGCATTTTTCATTACAGCGGGATATTAACACCCAGAACTCCCAAATATGGGCGAGGTCGAATCCTCGTAAATAATACACGACGCAGCTACTGCATACACTCAATTTGCAGTCTGGTGTGGTTTCACCGCATGTTTCGTAATTGGAATATTCTTCTTTAAAGAATTGTGTCCGATATCAGGCTGGGAAAGTTGCACAGGGGTTTCTGAGGGTTATCTCACTCTTTTGCGCGACAAAGTCGTGCCCGCATTGAATCAAAGAGGTGTGTTATCTGTAGTAACTTTTATGCTGGATGGCGCACCGCCAGACTATGCCAGTCCAGTGAAACGATTCTTGCTGAGAACCTTTGATGAAGACAGAGTAATCAGTCGACGTTGAAAGGTCGAAGGGCCTCCACGATCGCCTGACCTCACTCCGGTCGATTTTTGGCTGTGGGGTCATTTGAAATCACTTGTGCTGTTCATTCCCTTCAACACTGTCCGAACTCAAAGATTCTATCTGTCCTGAAGTTTCTGCAATATATTCTGGCATGTTGCACTCAACTGTAACGGGTGTTGCCAATCGCCTTATTTGTGTCTTACAATGTTCTGGAGGTCATAATGAACACTTGTTATTGCGCGATAAATGAATAAAACGTACTGGTGTCCTGTTCATTGTGCTTCGGGTCGCTAGTGCCCTCTACGTATGACTTTTAAACTTTTTTTACAGCTAAAAAAGCACAACTTCATTCTTAGTCTTTTCTTGTAAACCGCACTTCTTTATTAATATTCTTTCTATCATTCCCGTCTCACATTCTTTAAAGATCGAAGTTCAATATTTCTCCGTAATATTTCATTCTGTAAGTGTAATCCTGTTCGACCTTTTCATCAGATACCAACATATATATCTTTCCCTTCTGAAAAGTATCAAAACTGAGAGCAGGAATTGTGATATAATCTGAAATACCGAAGAGAGATACACAATCCTTCTTCTCACACTTGAAAAATTCATTCTAACTTTCTCTCCTGAGCCACTTTTCTTTTCTCTCTCGATTTTTTTTTTTTTTTATTTTTTTTTTTTTGTGTGTGTGTGTGTGTATCTGTCAGTTTCTTTCCAGTTGAAGCGTATAACCATGATAGAGCTACTTCATATATATTACTCCATGGTATATTAGAGCTACTGCATTCGAGATTTCAAATATGCATATACCCGCAGCCAATTGCGTAGTAAAAAACTAGATGCTAAAATTATCGTGTTATTTATAACCCTTTGAAGTGGAAACATTTCACAGTGCCGAAAAAGCACAATAATGTTTTTTACCTCTGTGGCAAGCGATCGTGGGCCGGGATGGGACTATTCGGCGCGAAACTCATTTTGACGAGGCCTTCTCGGTGGAAATCTATGTTTTTCATGCATGAATAAAAAAATTGTGATGAATAGAAATTTGTATAATTTAAAGTGCTTCAACTTCTCTCGCAAAATGGCCATCGTTAGCAAATTTTCGAGGGGGCCCTCTGAAGCGATGGCCGGACCCACTGATGTTTTTATTTTTTTTTTCGGTCTCACAAAGGGGCGAGCGTTACCATATTTTCAAGGGGGCCCCTTGAGGCGATGACCGGACCCACTTATGTTTATGTTTTTTTTGGTCTCGCAAAGGGGCCAGCGTTAGCATATTTTCGAGGGGTCCCCCTGAAGCGATGGCTGGACCCACTGATATTTTTTGGGGTCTCGCAAAGGGGCCAGCACTGAGTATATTGTATTACACGGAATTAAAATAGTTTTTCTTCAAAACTTTATAATAAAGACGATCTTTATTTTTGTACATTATCTAAAGTAAAAATTTTTTAGATTTGATTTTGGGGAAAAGCACTATCTCATTCTTCCTCCTGGTTAATTTCTTTTTAAAACCGATATAAAGATGTTTTAACACGCTTCCACATACACGTAAAATCCTCGTAATTATATGCCTCTACACTTTTCACGTAATATCTTACTCTTAAAAAGTTCAGAATGTAAAAATGTGACGCCGAACCGGCCGCGCCGAATAGTACCAAACCGGCGATGGGCGATTCGATCGACCGCCATGTTGCTGGTAATTATATCGAGCGGTGGCAACGGATGTGCTTTTTCAGCAGTGGGCAGTCTATCTAGTTTTTCTTCTATATCGATGTATATATTTATCACATTCCCCAGTGCTCAGCAGACACAATATATAATTCTAAAACAGCAGATAAAAATATATAATTCTGACATCCATTATCCTACTATGTAGTTACGCTGATCCCTGATTCTCTAACAATTCCAGGCAACCTGCTCCAAGATAAAGCTTTTACCGCCATCACTCTCAGAAGATTAAAAAGTTCAAAAATATTTAAAAGCTCAAAAATCGTAATAATATCTATACCGTTTGTACGACCCGCTCGAAAATTTTCGGAATTATATATAAAAATATAGAAAACAATCTGGGCTACTTTAAAAATCTGAAAATCCGAATGCGAAAACTTTCCGCGCGTTTCCAGAAGAGCATGAAATTCAATTTGGGTATATAATAAAAATTGAATATAAAGTTGTATATTTAGGTAGAAAAAGATGAAATATATTGAGTGTAAACATATTTTCGTCATGTTTTTTTTTTCCAGCAGCTGTTGTTAATTGCTTCCACAACGAGCTTTACTTCTAGTTTTACAAATAATCGATAATTTTTACGAGGAATACAAAAGGGTTCTCGTGTAACTATGTCACGGTTAAATATTTTATTGAAATCAAATTTATTCCTCGTGAATCAAAACAGTCAAAATGTCAGAGTTGTGTCCTCACGGCGAGGACACCGGGAATTAAAGGGTAGCAGTTTTCATAATAAAAGCCATTAGTTAGATCCAAACGAGGAGGGACTAAAAGTGTCGAAGATTTATTTTAAAAACATAAAATTTTAACACACTTAACCCTTTGAGGCGCAACCCTTTCCCAATGCTGAGAAAAGGGCAGCCGTTGCCATCGCTCGACTTAACTACCAGTAAGATGGCGGATCGTCGAAACGTTCATCGCGCGCCGCAGATCTAGACACCCTTTTTTGACAACAGCTGGCCGTGGGCGGGCACAGCCAGCTGTCGTCAAAAAAAGGGTCTCTAGACCTGTGGCACGCGATGAACGTTTCGATCGTCCGCTATCTTGCTGGTACTTAAGTCGAGCGATGGCAACGGCTGCCCTTTTTTCAGCATTGGGCAATCTACCCAGCTGTTCTCGCATTCTTCCATTTATCAGCAGATGTCAGTGCTGTTAAAAATAATTGTGACAGTTTTTTTACGGGAAAGGACGTGCTAAAAAGTAAAGGATTCTCGTGGAGCTATGTCAGCCGCAACTATTTTTATAGAAATCAAATCTATTCTTAGTGACTGGCAACAGTCAAAACGTCAGAGTTTGATGTTCCCAGAGCGGGAACACTGCGCGTTAAAGGATTAATGAATTCGAAGATTTATTAAAACTCAGATGTATTGTAAGCATTCAGTATGATTTAGATCTAAGGCTACTTTTGCTTTTTGAATTTCGGAATGGAGCATTTTGGTGAAATTGAATATCTCTAAAAGGTTTTTAAGCAAATTGAATGTTTTAAAGAACTTATTATTTTAATCTCAAAAAAGATCAATTCGATTGTTAGTTGAATTTTCTATATTAATTCTATGATTAAAGAAGAACAGCTTAATCGAGAAATAACTCATTCTTTTTGCGAGTGTCCCTCATGAAAGTAACTCGCTTGTGAGTCGAATTTCCTATGTGGGTTTGATACATAAAAAATAGTTTGTTATGATTCAGTATGAAAGGAGATGATATCGAAAGTATGCGATTTTGAATAAAATAAAATTAATCATTTAAGGGGGGGGGCTTTTTTATTTTTAAAGAAAGCTCACATACTTTGAAAAACGAGCACAAGATCACTGCTTTTAATTGTATATTTTTGAGTTTAATTCCCTATACAATCAGCAGATAGTTTTCCAACTTTGATTTTGTGAATAATTAATTTATTCTAAAGTAAAAGTTGTATGTAACTCCCCCTCCAATAAACACCCAAACCCCTGCTTTTCTCGTGCATTTAGTTTGCTCTTAAAATGCCTAATAAACGCCACTCGTGCTGGCCGATCGTGCCGCTGACTCCGCTTTGTCTCACCGTTCTTTTCCGTTTCGAAACTTTGGCTGCCCGCGCGTGAACTTGCGGAGCCGCTGTAAATGCACCACTGAAATCACGCCATATGCCAGCGAAGTGTAACGTCAGAACAATGCCCTCCGCTTTGCTTCGCTGAGTGACGTCATCGCGGCGTCTTAGTGGTACGGAACGGACAATATGAATGGAACTTCACATGAAGATTGAGCTGACGCTTGAATGGTATATTTTTCCGATTTTTACCGTTTTTCCTGCACCCATAGATAGCGATTTTCTTTGAAGATTGGGGGGGGGGAGGGCTTTTGGGGTATTTCCCCTGTGTATGAATTAATCCGAAAAAATTCCCAAGTACTTTCGACTCTCTGCACATAAACTAGCCTTAGAAAGGGTTAATTTAAGAGTCTCATTCAACACATACTTTGAGCAGTAAGAATATATTTTTTAATCTTTGAATAAACGTACTGTAAGTACGAAATTTTCTTCAGTGCATTCAATAATAGTTTATCTATTGAATATCTATAGGAAAAATGCACATTCTTCCATGATGCGAGTGGCATAATACATTTTATGTAATCTAACGTAATCTAAATCTTCCAGCTCTTGATCATATCGCCAATATATAACACAGATTTTGGCATCATTTAATTTATCCATTTCACTCAGACATTCAGAACGCTAAAACCATACAAAATTTATACATATATCACGTTATCTAATAATAGAATAATACCATACTAAATCTTTAAAGAATTTGCTTCCTTTTTCATTTTCTTTCTGCGGTCTCCGATATATTATCAGCACAACTCATCAATAAATCATTATGTGTGATTCTTGCAGAAAATTAATTCGGTTTACTGATTTCAGATGCGGTTAATCTCATTTGCTTTTCTGACTCCTTTGTGCATTTTTCGAATAACCTCCAAAAGGTTATTCGAAAATGTATTACAGCTCATCGATTTCCGATCACTTATTTTTTCATTTAAAAAACTCAATAGAAAACAAGTTATTAACCCTTTAACGCCTCGTGGTCGCGCCGCGAAACCACCAAATTTCAGCGCTTTCTCTGTTACTCGCAAAAAAAATATGGTTAAATGGCCCGACGCTGAAAAAGTGTAGAGGTTGCCATCACTCGATTTAACTACCGGCAAAATGGCAGTCGATCAAATCGCCCATCAAGCGCCACAGTGCGATGCAGTTATCACATATTTTTAATTAGTTCTGATTTTAATTCCCCTATTGGATCATTCCACGTCAGATTAAACAGTGCACTTCACCACACCAACTTAGAGTTTCCTCAAATTTTATATAGATGATTTATAGGCTACAATAACCACAAATTTCAGTTTTGGAGGTTCTACGACAGTTAATTACCGACATATTAAATATGCAAATTTTTAAGTTTTCTGGAAGATCTGCCATTTTTTTCTCCAAATTTCTTAAATAACTCGTTATTTGTAGAAGTTACTGAACTGAAAATTTGTTTCTGAGGGTAACTTTATAAGCTGATTCCATAAATGCTATCAAAATTTGCGTATCTTCTATAGCGTATGAATGAACATTGCATTTGCTAATTAACCTCATGAATTTTTCTCGGCATGTTTGTTCAGAAACAAGTTTGAAAGTTTTATCTGTTGTTAAGACGGTACGCCACACACACACTGCATCCAAAAAAAAAATTTCGTCTTGGCTTTCTGCTCAAAAGCTGAGCAAAAAAGTTATTAAATTTTCATGTGACTTTTAGTATATTGGGTCTAGTAACAAGTTTTAAAGAGCTTGTCAAAGAAAGCAATATGCAATAATACCTTTATTCGTTAAAGTAATCTCCATTATTTTCCAGCACCCACCGCCAACCGCCAGGTAGCGGCATAGAAGGATTCGTCTTTTGATGCGGGAAAGTCATCAATAGATTTTCGTACTTCGTCCATTGTGGGGAAGTGTATAGAAGCCGAGGCATTGTTCATTGACCGAAATCAATGATAGTCCAAAGTCCGAAGGGGCTATGGCAGGGCTATACACCAGGTGGTCCAAAACTTTACTAACGTTGTCCTTGGCCAATTTTGCAACATGAGGCCTTCCATTGTCGGGAGGGATATGAAAAGTGTACTATATTATAAACTATTGGAGCCCTTTGACAGTGTAACTGCTGAACGCTTTAAACAACAATTGCTGCAACTGAAGCAGGAAATCAATCGTAAACGTCCATTTACTGGCAAAGGTTTGCAGCCTGTCAATCTGCTCCATGACAATACAAGGCCTCATGTTGCGAAAACCGGTTAAGGTCAAGTTAGTAAAGTTTGGCTGGAAAGTTTTGGAACATCCGATGTATAGCCCAGCCATAGCTCCTTCGGACTGTCATCTACTTCGGTCGACGAACAATGCCTTGTCTCCTATGCCATGGCTCACTGACTGAGATAAGTACAGGCTGTCCGAAAACCAGTTTCTCCTATGGGATTTTGCATACGAGCAAAGTCTCATTCCTTTGCCGATTTGGTGCTGTTACCCGTCCGTATGACTGTTGCCAACTCTGCCGGAGAAAAAGATCTTGGCAAACTGGCAATACCGAAGTGTTTTGTAAATCGGAAATGAAAGTCCAAATGACTCAAAGAGCATTAGCAGATAAGCATATTTCAGCAGCACAAGCACGTAACGCCAAAAAAAGTTTTTTTTTTTTTTTTCCCTCAGCTTGAAAATATTTTTAGCCGTTTGTGGATACTTATAACTTTGATTTGAGCCACATTTTCTCCGCTGAATTGGCAACAGTGATACGGTCGGGTAATAGCGCCAAATTGGCGAAGGAGCGAAACTGCTCATACGCAAAAATGGAGCTTTTCGGCCAGCCTGTATTTATCTCAGTGAGCCATGCCTGTGCACTTCCCCACAGTGGACGAAGTACGAAAATACATTGATGACTTCATCGCATCAAAAGCTGAATCCATCGGTGCAGCTGACTTCCGCGTGTTACCTGACCGTAAGTAGTGGGTGCTGGAAAATAATGGAGATTACTTTGATGGATAAAGATATTATTGCATATTCACTTCTTTGACATGCGCTTCAAAACTTATTACTAGACGTAATATACGAAAAGTCATTTGAAAATTTAATAATTTTTTTGCTCGGCTTCTGAGAAGAAAGCCAAGATGAAATTTTTTGGGATGCAGTGGCGTACCATCTTAACAGCATCTAAAAGTTTCAAACATGTGCTTCTGATCAAACATGCCGAAAAAATTTCATGATGTTTTTTAGCAAATGCAATGCTCATGCATAAACTATAGAAGATATGCAAATTTGATAAATTTTGTGGTATCAGCTTAAAAAGTTATCCCTAGAAACAAATTTTCACTTCAGTAACTTCTACAGGTAAGGAGTTATTAAGAAAATTAGCGAAAAAAGGGCGTATCTTGCAGAAAACTTAAAAATGTGCATAATTAATATCTCGGTAATTAATATCGTAGAACCTGCAAAATTGTTATTTGTAGTTATCTTAGCCTATAAATCATCTATATAAAATTTGAGGAAAATCTGAGAAGGCGTGGTGAACGTTTTGCAATTTTGTGCTTGATTTGACGTGGAATGATCCTATTCCAAATCTAAAACTCTTACCATTTTTAAATTTCCATCGCTATGTTATCTTAATTTCGTCTTGTAAAGTACTTCAGCTTTGCCGTTAAAATGCAATTCGTTTTCTTTGAAAGGCACCCTTATGTCGAGTTTCTCCATCTTCCACAGTTTTTCTACGGCGTTTCAGTAAAATTTCTAGGGTTGCAAGCTTACCTTTCCCCTGTTACCGTACCTACATTTAAATTTTATTACTATTGTGTACTTATTTCTAACTTCCAATGTCTTCTTCTTTTTTTTCAGTTTGGCGATTTGATTGGAGACCGTTCTTTCTTACTGCTAGCGCTATCACCAAGTTGGCCTACTTTGTTCTCAATTCTTCATGCATCACTTAACTCTTCTGCTTCCGCCTGTGAAGGCACGCATATTTTTGCTACACTACAAGAGACCGTTATCATAGCCTTTATTATTTTAAAAATCTATACTGATTGTTAGTTCTTTTGAGTGCTACTTCAAAGATATTGCTTGCGTAATTTATACCAGATATATGACCATAAAAGTTCTGTTAATTTTGCCGCACAACCCCATTACACACGGAGCTAAAGATCTTTTTTGGCACAGCTGGTTGTGCCACACAGAACTGAAAAACGGTAGTTTTACTGTGATTCCTGAAGAAATTCAGGGTTGCCTCAGTTCCAACATGGTCTGAGTTTCTGTGCAATGGTTTATAGCAACAGCCTTAATGGCTGCTTTGGTGTCAACCTGAATGACAGCCTTAAAAAACAGCTGGTCCTTGTTTGAGATTAAGATTATACAATTCCAGTAAAGCATTACGGGTGCTGGAGTTTTACTTATCTTACAACCAGCACGCCGTCTAAACTTAATCCAGGTAACTTAGAACAGGGACTTAAAAATAAGTACGCATTCTTAAACTAGGAAACTTTATTAACTAAGAACAGGTATATTTGCTGTCGCAGCAGCACTTGCTTATATACCACGGTTATATAGCGCGAGCACGGTTGAGTTGTCTCAGCAGATCCTGACCATCGTCACCACGCCAACGTCACCACGTGCGCATTCTGCTGTGGCTTTCGCAATCGGCGGCCAGGCAGGAAATTTGCCCGACACTGCCACCGCAGTACCCCCTTCCCAGTGGGAACGTTACCGCTTCAGGTCTACTTAGTGTACCTGAAATGAACTCTGCGGCCTGATCGGGAAAGTCGTACAGGTGTTGCTGGGACAGGCAAAGCTTTTGTGCTTGATTCCTGTTTCGGCTCAGACAGCTTGCTGCTGAGCAACGGTGGCTGCTGTTCTTGCACAATATACGCTGGTTTCAACCTGCCGATAGAGACGAAAATGTCCTTGTTATCTTTTCGGACAGTAAAAACCTTTTCTGACCTGTCCAATACCGGGTACGGTCCATCATACGGTGGCTTCAGTGGAGGTTGCACAGCATCATGTCGCACGAAAACATGAGTGCAGTTATGCAAATCTTGCGGAATGAAAGTTCTACTTCGAGTACCATGGTTGCTTGTCTTAGAAGGCGAAATGGCACTCATAATCTCTTTCAACCGACGGACGAAGTCTGCAGCGTTGACGTCGACGCTGGTGGGTGTGAAAAATTCCCCTGGCAACCGTAAAGGAACGCCATACACCAGCTCCGCAGTAGAAGCCTTGATCGACTCTCGGAACGCAGCACGCAGTCCAAGCAAAGCTGTAGGAAGGACGTCCGTCCAACGATCGGCAAATCTAGGATCCGTAAGATGGGCTTGGAGAGAAGCCTTCCAGGTCCTATGCCAGTTTTCCACAAGACCATTAGACTGGGGATGATAGGCCGTGGTATGAATGTGTTTTGCACCCAATAATTGTGTAAATGAGTGGAATAGGCGGTACTCAAACTGTCTTCCCTGATCGGAAGTAACCCTACTGGGTACACCGAAACGAGCAATCCAGTGTGTGTAAAAATTCCTAGCCACTGTCTCAGCGGAAATATCGGAAACTGGACAAGCTTCAACCCAACGAGTGTACCTATCAATCATTGTTACACAATATGTATAACCACGAGAAGGCGGAAGTGGGCCGACCAGATCGATGTGCACATGGTCAAATCTCCTGTCGGGTACTTCGATTTTACCCGCGGGGCTAGTAATATGTTTGTGGATTTTAGCTCTTTGACAGGGTATACAAGCACGCGTCCACCGCGTTACATCCGCTTTAATGGTATTCCAGACAAATCGTGCTGTTACTAATTTAATGGATGCTCTGACACCAGGGTGTGCCAGGTTGTGAAGCATCTCAAAAGCAGTTTGCCTGAATTGAGAAGGGATGTAAGGGCGCGCAGTTTTGCCCGATACATCGCACATTAACTGAATATCAGAGTCTGGTAGGGTAATTTTTTTTTTAGATTTAACCCAGTCTCTGAATTTAGCAAGTTTCGCAATTGAGTATCAGTTTCCTGTGCCCTTGCAATCTCAGCGTAGTTCAAAACGCTAGGCATTTGGATCGCCTCGATTCTAGACAGCATATCAGCGGGTGTGTTCTCTAACCCCTTTACGTACTGTATGTCAGTACTAAACTGTCCAATTAGGTCTAAATGTCTCAATTGACGGGGCATGCATTTGTCTGGTTTCTGCCTAAATGCAAATGTTAGAGGCCTGTGATCCGTGAAAATCACAAAATGGCGACCTTCTAACATGTGTTTAAAATGTTTTATGGCAGAATAGATCGCATAAAGCTCCCGATCAAAAGTGGACCATTTTTGTTGAGCTGGGGAGAGTTTTGCTGAGAAGAATGCAAGGGGCTCGCATTCAAGAGCATTTGACCCTTTTTTGTACTGGTTCAGGGTTGCGCCCACTGCTACGTCGCTTGCGTCACAAAAAAGCAGTAATTGGGCCTCGGGGTCGGGATGTGCCAGCAGGGCAGCATTAGCCAACTGTTGTTTGCAGTGCTCGAATGTTGCTATTTGTGTCTCGTTCCACTCAAGTGCGGTGGATTTTTTGTTTTTAACACCTTTAAGCATTTCATTCAGCGGAGCCTGCATGTGTGCGGCCTGCTTTACGCTACGCCTATAATAATTAAGTAAACCCAAGAAACGTTGGAGTTGCTTTACAGTTTGCGGCAACGGACAATCCAGAATAGGTTTGACTTTGTCGGGAAGGGGTCTAATACCACTTTTATTCACCAGATATCCGAGAAAAGGGAGTTCAGGAACTCCGAAAACGCATTTATCTAAATTTATACGAATTCCGTAGTTCGTCAAGCGCTCAAATACCTTTTCGAGGTGCAGTTTGTGTTCCACCTCGGAACTACTTGCTTTTAGGATATCGTCCAAATATGCGAATGTGAAATCGAGACCTCGCAAGACTTCGTCTATAAACCTCTGGAAAGTTTGTGCCGCACTAGCCAAACCGAAAGGTGTAAATAAAAATTCATACATCCCGAAGGGTGTAGTGATTGCTGTCTTGTGTACGTCGTCTGGGTGGACGGGAATTTGATGATAGGCCCTCACTAAGTCAATTTTTGAAAAAAAAATTTTTATTATGTAGCTGACTTGAGAAATCTTGAATATGTGGCAGCGGGTACCTGTCTGGTACAGTGATTCTGTTAAGAGCTCTATAATCTCCTGTTGGGCGGAATTCTGTACCTGATGCTTTGGGTACTAAATGTAGTGGGCAAGACCAGTTTGACGTACTAGGTCTGCATATACCCTGTTCCAACATGTATTCGAACTCTTTTTGCGATTTTTAATTTTAAAGGGTGTAACCTTCGCGGCCTAGCAAAAACAGGTTGCCCGTTTGTAATAATTCTGTGAACTGTATTATGTTTAATAACCCTCTTGGAAGGGTATGGGCGAATCATCTCGTTGTACTTTTCTAGGATTTCTCTGTATGAAGAGTTACTAACAATTAAAGTTACACGAGATTTATCAGTCACGGGTTTACCTGTAGTAGTCAAGTTGGTGAGGCTATCACGAAGACGAGCATGCTTTAAGTCTATCAGCAAGCCAAAGTGCTTAAGAAAATCAGCACCTATGATTGGTTTGGTTACATCGGCAATTACAAAATGCCATGAAAACTTTCTGCGAAAGCTCAAACTTAAAGTGAGCAATTTGACCCCGTATGTTTTGATCGGAGATCCACTAGCCGAATACAAGGTAATATTGCCAGTGGCATTTCTCAACGACGAAAAACTCGATCGTGGCACGACACAAACATCACTACCACTGTCAACTAGGTATGTTAAGTTTGTCATAGGGTCGAACACAAAGAGGCGGCTTTTGTTGCTGACTTTGAAATCGCATTGCGCCAGGTAATGCGATTTCACTGCTCGTTTCCCGATTTTTTAAATGAACAAGGGGATTTGCAACGTTTAGCCGCGCTGCCGAACTTAAAGTGATACCAGCACCTATCATGGAATTTCTATCGGCTGTTTGAGTGTTGTCTACGGGAAGGGCTCCTATGCTGAGGACTGTATCTGTGGCGGGGTCGCGAAAGGCGTTCGACTTTCTTGGTTAATTCAGAGATTTGGGTTTGTAGCTGACTAATTTCAGGGGAAACAGTTGCCTTATCAGTTTGCAGTAAGCCGACAGTGCCTGCAGTGGTTTCATGGATTTTGTCCGCCATTATGGCTAATTTCTCCAAAGTATCGTCGGAGATGGACAAAATTGTCTGCATTTGTAATGGTAGACGTTGTAACCACAGAGTTTTAAGACATTTGTCATCAAACCCTGTGCCTCCCAATTGTCTCATTCGCCGGAGTAACTGAGACGGCTTATCGTCCCCCAAAACCAGCTCTGAAAGTAACGTTTTTAGTCGACGTTGTTCGGAGTCTGAAAAGTCCGTTATTAACCTTTTTTTAAGTGTTTCGTATTTATCACCCTCCGGTGGTTGTAAAACTATGTCGCTAACATATGACAGTACATCTGAATTTAATGCCGATATAATTGAGTAGTACTTGGTATTATCTTGTGTAATACCCGAAACAATAAACTGTGCCTCAATGTTTGCGAACCATAATTCTGGGTGTTTTTCCCAAAAGGGAGGTAGTTTTAAGCCGACCTTATGTGTTTCAGCCACCGCCTGTTCCCCGTCACCTGGCATAGTAGGAAAATTTTGAAATTCAGCTCACCTTCTAAACTTGATCAAACAGCAGGCCGAACCTTTACTAAAAGATGACAGTCCCCGGTAGTTAGCAGAAATAAACCTCCAGAACATCAGCAGCATTCACCTTGAGAGTTTTCAGCACGTGGCACTTAGTAGTTTTTGCCAATGTAAATTGCTTCAAAATGTACGACTGGGAGTCACTATTTCATTCATCCGACAAACACAGACGTACAGCCAGTTCGGCGCTTTTCAAGGAACTTGTAGAAACTTTGTATCACGTCCGAGTCACCACTACGGGTGCTGGAGTTTTACTTATCTTACAACCAGCACGCCGTCTAAACTTAATCCAGGTAACTTAGAACAGGGACTTAAAAATAAGTACGCATTCTTAAACTAGGAAACTTTATTAACTAAGAACAGGTATATTTGCTGTCGCAGCAGCACTTGCTTATATACCACGGTTATATAGCGCGAGCACGGTTGAGTTGTCTCAGCAGATCCTGACCATCGTCACCACGCCAACGTCAGCACGTGCGCATTCTGCT
This sequence comes from Cheiracanthium punctorium, assembly GCA_038373885.1. NCBI lineage: Eukaryota > Metazoa > Arthropoda > Arachnida > Araneae > Cheiracanthiidae > Cheiracanthium > Cheiracanthium punctorium. Next base: position 594,855 of record JAWZYV010001487.1, read on the forward strand.
GTGGCTTTCGCAATCGGCGGCCAGGCAGGAAATTTGCCCGACACTGCCACCGCAGCATCAAAGATCTCCTCATCCAGATTTGGTTTGGACCATCCCACAATGCACGCTGATAAAAGACAAATTTAAAACCGTTTAAAATCCTTTACCTTTAAAAACTTTATATATTTTAACTTTAGACTATTTCCGTGGAGTTTGAATGCGATTTTGATTTTCATCCGCAGGTACATTCTAAACTTACAGCGATTCTATCTTTGCAATCTCACTGCCTATGTGACTAATTTTGGAGCCACTATCTAGAAGACAGTTATATTATCCCAGATTTGCCTCAATATGATATTAAAATGTTTAAATGAAGGGACCCAGTCATTTGTAAATTTAGTTAGTTGGATATGGGCGTCTAATACAGATTAATTATAATATTAATAGAAAAAAAAGAGTTGTTAAAACGGGTAAAATTTTGCTTTAAAATTTTTATTTTATTTTTTCATTGGTGGAAAGAGGAAGGTATAGGGAGTTATTTAAGTTGCAATTATTTTGATTATCAACAATGTAGAGTAGCAGGATACAATCAAAAATAATTTTTGTCTATTTCTGCTCAATGATAAATATTTCGTTAGGTTTGTTTATTTCAAAACGCAAGATATTTCTCAGATAACTTATAAAAATAACACTTTTAGCCAAGCTAATAAGAATCTACGTGAACAATGAATACTGTGAAATAAACTGAAAACAAATAAACTAAAAAATCACACGAATAGTGGGTGCATTAAAATTTTAAACTATAAAAAAAGAGTTAAAAAGAATAATTTTAATGAATATTTATATAATTATATTTGTTATACGATCACGTAAAACGCTTCTATGTATAAGTAATTAAATTTTTTCCTGTACTGAGCAAGAAGAGAAGAACATTTTGACACAAAAAAGAAAATATGAACTCGTGCTTTTTCCACTTTTTTTTACTAAATTAAATTTATACTCTTATCGTTCATTCCCTTTTTGTCTAAATTTATCCAAAAAATGCGAAAAGGGAAAAAAGAAATATCTCCGAACAAGTAACGGAAGGTAAATTTATGAATATTTATATTGTTGTGAATTCTGCCATCACGTCTATCACTTTTATAAATAAATAATTATTTTTTTTGGAACAAAACTAAAAGAAAAAATAACTTTTTATACAAAACTAAAAAAAAAAATGGACTCCCGTCTTTTTCCAGAGCCATTACACGAAATTAAATTTCTGCCACTGGCTGACTCCCTCCCCTTCCCCCTTAACTGTTCTAGAAACTTCTAAAGACTTTAGAGAAAGAAGAACAAAAAATACTTGCACTGCCTTTGGACAAACTTACTTTCTTTTCATGGCTTGATGCATCTCAAAATTCAATAATCCCACGGAAACTCGCGCGGAAAGTCATGCACCACATTTCAAAGCATCCACAGCTTGTTTGATCTTGAGCGTCCTTCCGTTGCCATGGTGCCGGCGTGTCTGAATCCTTCAGCGCCATCTGTAAGGAAAGTATAAGGGTAGTATAACAATACTTTGAAACATTAAAGTACGTGGAGAAAATCAGTGCCGCGGCGTTGAAATGTCACTAATAAGCGCGGCGGATTTGTGTTTGCAGTGCCGCCTCGCTAATCCAAAACTATCGCAGTGTACACTGTATAGTTCAAAATTTTTAAGTTTTTTATTTGAATTATCTTAAACTATTGAATAGTTCTGATATTTCAAACTTCTCTTCGCAATGTATTAACCCTTTGACGACCAGTGGTTCCGCCGTTAACCCTTTAACGCGCAGTGTTCCCGCTCTGGGAACACCAAACTCTGACGTTTTGACTGTTGCCAGTCACGAAGAATAGATTTGATTTCTACAGAAATAGTTGCGGGTGACATAGCTCCACGAGAATCCTTTACTTTTTAGCACGTTATTTCCCGTAAAAAAAACAGTCACGATTATTTTTAGCAGCACTGACATCTGCTGAAAAATGGAAGAATGCAAGATCAGCTGGATAGATTGCCCAATGCTGAAAAAAGGGCAGCCGTTGCCATCGCTCGACTTAACGACCAGCAAGATGGCGGACGATCAAAACGTTCATCGCGTGCCACAGATCTAGAGACCCTCTTTCGACGACAGCTGGCTGAGCGCGGTCACAGCCAGCTGTCGTCAAATTGGCGTCAATGGTCCATTGGGAAAGGGTTGTGCCTCAAAGGGTTAAAAACACTACCTTACTTCAGCTCTTCCACTACTAGTCCCCAAAAAATATGGTTAAATGGTTCCAAAGCTGAAAAAGTGCATGCGTTGCCATTGATCAATTTAACTACCAACAACATGGCGGTCGATCGAACAGCCCATCTAGCGACCTACTCGATCGACAGCTAGCTGAGGGGCCTCAGACTGCCACAGCCTGGTTCTGGCTGTTCAGCCAGAACCAGCTGTGTCAGAAAACTTCTTTAGCTCTGTGCCGCCAGATGTGCTATTCGATCAACCACCATGTTGTTGGTAATTAAATGGATCAATGGCAACCTCTGCACTTCTTCAGCTTTGGGCATTCTATCCAGTTGGTCTAGAAACTTCTAAAGACTTTAGAGAAAGAAGAACAAAAAATACTTGCACTGCCTTTGGAAATTGATGTGTAGATGATTCCGCTTTAAAGGGTTAAGACTGCAAATCGAAGAATAGAAACCTGCTTCACGTTCTTGATACACAAATTCAAATAAACTAATTGTGCTAGGGACAAGAAAATTTTCGGGATGATTCTTCATAAGCTGCACTACACACTGAAGCGAAAGAAAATCGGATGCATTTTATGAAATTTCCGACAAACTCAAACATGGAGTTGTAGTGAAGTTTTTCAGACTGACATATTTTGCAAAATTTCCGATAGTTAAATTTTTTCCTAAAAGTGCTGTTAGTGATGCAGATTTATTGTTTATTACAGTGTATAATATAGCTTGTACAGAAATATTCTAACAGTTTCCAAGACCCTAACATAGTTTATTTGTATTCATGTACCATAAACTCATGCCTTTTTCGAAGTTAACTGGTTTTGTCTGAGACCCAAGATAATGAATTTTCAATGGCGTGATGATGCATTCTATCAGAAATGGGTCATTCTTTTATTTTCCCCTATTCCTTTTTAATCTTGAACGCAGGTTTAATCTGTTCCCTCTCATCTCTGAAAAGACGAAGCAGTGGAGACTTCTCTTCTGTGACCAGGTTGCTTTCTAGCTTAGAACTTTTAATCATGAGTAAAAGCTTAACGGCACACTTACACAAGAATGGGTTCCATCAGAGCATTTTAGTTCCATAATGGCAAGCGACTCTGGCCATGGAATCATCGCCAGTGCGTCTTTTCAGCTATGAGACAAAGCAGGAAAGTCTGAATTTAAAGCCCATAACAATGCAATAGGATTTTTCTTGAACGAAGGGGGGGGGCGTCGCCCCTTTTCGTTTTAGATAAGTTACTGACCGCAGATAAAATCCTTATTTAAGAAGAGGAAAGTGCACACTTAAAAACTTAGAGCCTTTTGATTGTTATTATTTAAAAATAATACTCGTCAGTATCATGGTAATGGAGGAGGTAGCAAACAAAAGGTGATTTCTCGCATATTGCAAGTTTTCAGAAGCAACGAAAAACGCCTTTTTGGAGCTGTAATCAGGATAGGAAAAATCGTTTTCCAGCACGGTCTTAGAGCAGGGAAAAAGTCCTTTGAGGCCAAGAAATCTTGTACCATCAAATATCCCCAATAAGAAGAACAAAATGACGTATCAAACTCACTTTCAAACTAAATATGAGAAAACCCCTTTTGCTAGCTAGCTCCCCAATTGTGTTTGTTTGGTATGTAAATACGGGGTACCGCAGCAGTGAGTTGACGCTTCGAATTTTGCCTCTCATAGCAAAGGTGATTACTCTGTCACCTATTCATGGAATGCTGTTTTTGCTTATAATTTTACAAAAAAATATAATTTTACAAAAATGTGAAATTCATTATTAGGTTTTTTCTTTCCTGCAATTCAATGGAGGCAGTTAGAAGTGAAGCTGAATAAACGAAGAAGGATTGAAAATCGATACTGTGAATAAGCGGTTCGCAACCTCTTAACATCGTGCCCCTCCCCCTCATATTTTCCAGCATACATTCAGTTTTTTAATCTTTAACAATGAACATTTAGTCGAATTTTCTTCAAAATAATGTTATCAGTAAAGTTTGAATGAACATTTGAAGCGAAAATGGATATATTCTTGAGTAAGAATGAGAATAAATAAGATGATTTTTAAAAACATGCATCACTACTTGCTCCTTGGTTTTTCTCGCGCCCCTGCTGTAAACGCTCTGCACCCCCCTTGAGGGGCACGCCCCACAGGTTAAGAAACGCTGCTGTAAATGTTTCGTAAGCCAAGACCAAAGTTGCATAAGGTTTTGAGTTGATGTCAGATCTGTAGCCACAAACTTGTCTTTATCTAACATGAGTGTTATACATTTTACTATCAGTGACGATAAAATTCTTTTCGGTATATTAGATTGATTTGCATATAACTTTGAAAAGCTTTTTGAAGTGACAATAACACGCATAATTCAGCTACGTATTTGAGTTAAGAAGGTCAAAAGCTGTAAAAATAAAAATTTTCTAGTTTTCAAAGAATGCTTACCAAATTGCAAAGCATTAAAGAGTGGATGCTTTATAAAATCTTCAAACAGTGAAGCATAAAGCTTCTAAAATAATACGTTTTATCAATTATTTTTTCAGAATAATTCACAAAACCCAGAGGCATGTTGAAAACACCAAAAAGAAAGATTTAGTTCCGATGGTACGAGTGATTTCGAAATATCAGTTCATATGTGTGAAATAAGCTTTTAGGAATAATGTATTAGATTCCATTCCTGAAATTGTTCCTGCTTTGTCATATTCGGCTTTGCAATTTCGAGTATAAATATTAGTTCGTTCACCACACTTCAACTCATTTAATTTTCACCATATAGCAATATTTTTTTCCCCAACAAAGAAAATGAAATTCATGAAAGAAGCCATTTCTCTTACAAAAAATGCCGAAACTAAACCAAAGGATTTCAAAAACTTAAAAACAAAATTTAAAGAAGGGATTGAAAAATTTAGAAACAGCATTTTAAAAAGGATCTTCAAACCTTAAACAAAAAGCGTGGAACCATAAAAGTAGATTAAAAATTTTCTGACAACTCTGGCTTGCCATGTTCTTTCTTTTTTTTTACTCTGTGTAAGTGGGTAATGTTGTGTACCGCCTACTAGCAATTTAAAATATTTAAGTTTAATGAATGCTGGGCAAAAGTCCGTAAAAACTTTAAAATCCATAAAATCTGTAGAAATTATCGAATGTAGAAAAACAGTTTGCAAGATTAGCAACGCTAGGTCAAGGTAATCTTTTAAGGCATGAACACCTGCAATAATAACTCTGTGCGTCAGTGCCACTTCCTGGATTTTTTTTTTCTTTTTTAAAAAATTCCCGTGACTTTGTGCAGTCTGTTTTTAAGTTTCCGAGGACTTTTTGCCCATCCTATATAATTAATGGCCTGCCAGCCTATTGCAACTTTTGCACTCAAGTGCGCTTTTTTTTAAAGTTTCAGCAACTTATCTCATGAATACTTCTATTTAACAAGTAAATACTTCTCCTAAATGCATCATTTTCAATTACCATTTTTCGTTTTTCGATTGCTCCATTCGTTTGTGTACTTTACGAATATTCTGCCATTCACTTGTACATAAATTTATCAACTTATTGATTTCTGGATCTTATTCCATTCAGTTGAGAAATATTTCATGGGCATTTAGAAATACTTCCTCCAAAAGTCAATAAATGCTGAGATTTCAAAATCGTATAAAGAATTACCTATGACATAAGCCTATTGAAAGTTAGAAGGAATGATATGAAAAATATATACATGGATTAAGGTTATTTTAATTGAAAGCAATCAAATATTGGCAGAAATATTTAGATAATGACATAAATTTACTTAATTTTTCATTAAATTAGTGACATTCTAGTTTTTTCCTTAAAGGCCCATATACCCGACTTCTGTTAATCACTCGCAATATTGAATCATCATTGAGGTATTGGCATATTTTAAATTTTTTTAATAATAATAATATCTAAAAAGAAAATAATTCAAGTCTAATTTATTAAATTTCATTGAAATAATGTCATTCATACTAAACATGTAATTGTTATAAGCCTATCAACTTTGTAGCAGAAATAACAAAAATCTACTTTGTTACATTTGTTTACAGTGATATCCACCACGCTACATAAATTATATGCAGATGATTATCTGTCAAAGAACTCATAAAACTGAAAATTTTCATTACATTAAAACCCGTTTATTACAATTATTTCAAACTAAAAACAACTCAATTAATATTGCGCTTAGTGGTACATTGATCTGAAGGTGGTGAAAATATTTCCTTATTATTCTTCGGCGTACATTATCGTCGTAGTGGGACGTTATATAGCTTAAAGTATTCCTCTTCAAACGAGCAATCTAATCCAAAAATACTTTTTCACAATGACCAGGTAGATTCTGAGATAATTAAAATCTACGGTGATTCGGAGCATGTATGCTCGAATGAAAATTTGGACACACATACATATTTTCCACGTAGCCGTAGTGTGATGCTATATAGCGTATAGTCTTTCTCAATAAACGGGCTATCTTAACGCAAAAACGAATTTTTCGGGCAGAACAACTAAGTTTTTAAAATCTTATAAGCGTGCTCTTGGGGATTCTACTACCAAAAATTCAAAAGTCCCCAAGGATTAGCAAACACTAAGTGATGAATGTGCAAATTGTATTTGTGCATCATTAAATTACAAATATTTAGTAATTCCGATCACGTAAAATGAAATCACTTAGAGTTATTTCAAATTCGCGTGTTTTAAACTGAAAAAATTACTCTGAAGGTGTAATTATTGCCTTATTCTTTCAATACTAGTGCATATTATTGTCGTACCGCGATGTTATACAGTCTAAAAGCTTTCTCATTAGAAGGGCTATTTAGTGCAAAATTTTTATTTTTCAAATCGAACCGGTAGCTTCTCAGATTACCTCTTTCAAACAAACATCATCTCTTTATTATGTAAATATAGATATACAGTGTGCGCCTAAAGTTCCTTAGAACTTTACAGTATATAAAAAGGAAAGAAATAAAGATGTGTGTTATGCAAGAAAAGGCTTAGATATAAGAGATTTTTTTAGAAGTTAAAAAGAAAATAGTTTAAAAAGTCACTGGTAGAGGGCTCTGGCATGCTAGAGATTCAACCAAATTATGTAAATGAATCTTGAAATAAAAAACCGTCAAAAACGAGGATTTCGTATTCGTTTCGGTTATCATTACCCGATCGAGCGTTGTTGGTGTTCCATGTGAATGGAAAGTGATGACTTTGACAAAATGTCGAATGACGAAACTACTGAAGGCGGAAAAGAGCCCCGTATCTTGCCCGGGGTACTGAAGATTATGAAATGATTCGAAGAAGCTGGCTTTCTGGAGGATCACCCACGAAACGGAAGACCCTCGTTGGCACAGGGCCGCATTACTGCTGTGGAAACATCTACGAACGAATGCTATGTGGGCAGAATCGTCCACAGGGAGTAGCTGTGCTCGCAAAGCTGCTAGGGTATTGGGTATGCTTTAGACATTGGCTCGACTCATTGCACCTCTATTCCTACATATTGCAATTACTGCAGGAATTAAGACACGACCATGAGAAAATCATTTGTCAAGTGGGCCATGTCAAGAACTGAGAGCAACCCTTAGTGGATGTTCAATGTTTTCTGGACGGATGAGGCGCATTTTTCATTACAGCGGGATATTAACACCCAGAACTCCCAAATATGGGCGAGGTCGAATCCTCGTAAATAATACACGACGCAGCTACTGCATTCACTCAATTTGCACTCTGGTGTGGTTTCACCGCATGTTTCGTAATTGGAATATTCTTCTTTAAAGAATTGTGTCCGATATCAGGCTGGGAAAGTTGCACAGGGGTTTCTGAGGGTTATCTCACTCTTTTGCGCGACAAAGTCGTGCCCGCATTGAATCAAAGAGGTGTGTTATCTGTAGTAACTTTTATGCTGGATGGCGCACCGCCAGACTATGCCAGTCCAGTGAAACGATTCTTGCTGAGAACCTTTGATGAAGACAGAGTAATCAGTCGACGTTGAAAGGTCGAAGGGCCTCCACGATCGCCTGACCTCACTCCGGTCGATTTTTGGCTGTGGGGTCATTTGAAATCACTTGTGCTGTTCATTCCCTTCAACACTGTCCGAACTCAAAGATTCTATCTGTCCTGAAGTTTCTGCTATATATTCTGGCATGTTGCACTCAACTGTAACGGGTGTTGCCAATCGCCTTATTTGTGTCTTACAATGTTCTGGAGGTCATAATGAACACTTGTTATTGCGCGATAAATGAATAAAACGTACTGGTGTCCTGTTCATTGTGCTTCGGGTCGCTAGTGCCCTCTACGTATGACTTTTAAACTTTTTTTACAGCTAAAAAAGCACAACTTCATTCTTAGTCTTTTCTTGTAAACCGCACTTCTTTATTAATATTCTTTCTATCATTTTTAAAAATCTTAAGTAACTTATGGCGCACTCAGAAGCTTACATGGTAAGATTACGTAATTAAATATTTATAAAAAAATATCTGTAGTGCTAGAGTTAAAATTGGTAAAATTTACAGATAAGAAAACTAAGAGAGCTCGATAAATTAGGAAAATGCGATTTCGATCAAGCACATATTTTGTTTTCCCTTTTTATTTCAGACATCGATGAAGACTCGTCTATCAAACAATGCAAAAAAAGTAATTTCAGAAAGTTCTAAAAGCTTCCACTTTTCAATGCATTAGGCTCAAGAAAATCATTCACTACCAGACAAATATATATTTAGTTAGATAGATATTTAAAAATACGAGAAGTGAATGCAATATTTGAGATAAAACAGTCTGAGAGCACCATTTTATAAAGTTATCGGAAAAGGCTATCCTTAGAAAGACCCTATTTTAAGAAATCCACAGAAAGATAAATAAAGAGCTATATCTGCGATATTGATTATCCTATGTTTGAATATCATAAAAATATATATATATTATGTGACTGTATCTATGTGTCAAGAGTGCATACCGGAAAATTTTTTAATATAGAATGGTTGAATTTCTAGTTAGGTGTTTGTTGCCTATGTTAATTTTTTTTCCTTAATACGGCCATCCATTTTGAAAATCCCGCCTCACATTCTTTAAAGATCGAAGTTCAATATTTCTCCGTAATATTTCATTCTGTAAGTGTAATCCTGTTCGACCTTTTCATCAGATACCAACATATATATCTTTCCCTTCTGAAAAGTATCAAAACTGAGAGCAGGAATTGTGATATAATCTGAAATACCGAAGAGAGATACACAATCCTTCTTCTCACACTTGAAAAATTCATTCTAACTTTCTCCCCTGAGCCACTTTTCTTTTCTCTCTCGATTTTTTTTTTTTTTTTTTTTTTTTTTTTTTTTTTGTGTGTGTGTGTGTGTGTATCTGTCAGTTTCTTTCCAGTTGAAGCGTATAACCATGATAGAGCTACTTCATATATATTACTCCATGGTATATTAGAGCTACTGCATTCGAGATTTCAAATATGCATATACCCGCAGCCAATTGCGTAGTAAAAAACTAGATGCTAAAATTATCGTGTTATTTATAACCCTTTGAAGTGGAAACATTTCACAGTGCCGAAAAAGCACAATAATGTTTTTTACCTCTGTGGCAAGCGATCGTGGGCCGGGATGGGACTATTCGGCGCGGCCATTTCGGCGAGGCCGTTTCGGCGCGAAACTCATTTTGACGAGGCCTTCTCGGTGGAAATCTATGTTTTTCATGCATGAATAAAAAAATTGTGATGAATAGAAATTTGTATAATTTAAAGTGCTTCAACTTCTCTCGCAAAATGGCCATCGTTAGCAAATTTTCGAGGGGGCCCTCTGAAGCGATGGCCGGACCCACTGATGTTTTTTTTTTTTTTTTCGGTCTCACAAAGGGGCGAGCGTTACCATATTTTCAAGGGGGCCCCTTGAGGCGATGACCGGACCCACTTATGTTTATGTTTTTTTTTTGGTCTCGCAAAGGGGCCAGCGTTAGCATATTTTCGAGGGGTCCCCCTGAAGCGATGGCTGGACCCACCGATGTTTTTTGGGGTCTCGCAAAGGGGCCAGCACTGAGTATATTGTATAACACGGAATTAAAATAGTTTTTCTTCAAAACTTTATAATAAAGACGATCTTTATTTTTGTACATTATCTAAAGTAAAAATTTTTTAGATTTGATTTTGGGGAAAAGCACTATCTCATTCTTCCTCCTGGTTAATTTCTTTTTAAAACCGATATAAAGATGTTTTAACACGCTTCCACATACACGTAAAATCCTCGTAATTATATGCCTCTACACTTTTCACGTAATATCTTACTCTTAAAAAGTTCAGAATGTCAAAATGTGACGCCGAACCGGCCACGCCGAATAGTACCAAACCGGCGATGGGCGATTCGATTGACCGCCATGTTGCTGGTAATTATATCGAGCGGTGGCAACGGATGTGCTTTTTCAGCAGTGGGCAGTCTATCTAGTTTTTCTTCTATATCGATGTATATATTTATCACATTCCCCAGTGCTCAGCAGACACAATATATAATTCTAAAA